>SJXQ01011131.1:0-139125 GCA_006408695.1 Aepyceros melampus | reverse complement strand
TTTCTCCTGGGCTACTGGCCAATTCTACTGCTTCTCTGGGGAAGGGTCCTGTCCTTCTCCCCGCTCCCTCCACCCTTTTTCTTTGGAATCACTCGTGTTCACCTCTGCAGTCCTGAAAATACCTGGAAATAGGGATGGGGGAAGTGGTGGCAGGAAAGGAAGCAGAGAGTAGGAATGGATTTTGTTATTTTCTTGTTAGCACTATTCTCTTTTTTTATAATGCAAATTTTATTGTGGCAAAATGATGATAGAACTACTTTCACATGCAAAGAAAAAGATTATTTTTTTGTAAAGGCATGTCTCATAAACAATCATTCTCACTATAATGAGTTCCATATGTGCCACTCAAAGCTCTCTTAATATCTTCTACATCTAGTCACATGATAAGACCCTGATTTAGCTAACTATTTACTTGAGAGTTTACAAATCTGCTAATATAGCGTAACCAACTGGCTTTATTTCTGGACTGCACGAGAGTCACTGCGAGTGAAATGTTGGAAAGCCATTCCTTTATTTATTCATTTATTCAACAAATTTACTGAGGCCTCCTACATACCATGCATTGTTCGACATCTCTAAATCATGTGGCCCTTACATTGTAATGAGAGAGACAGACAATAAAAAAGCAAATAAACAGTATATATATATATATATATAGAATATACTATTAGTGATACATACTAAAAAGAATAATTAAAAGCAGGAAAAGGAGACATAAAAAGTTGAGACAGGTTAAACTTTCAGAAAACTTTTCAGGGTGACCAGAGATGGCATCACTAGAAAGGTGACCTTTGAGTAAAGACCTGAAGTCAGTGAAGGACCTAAGTGTGGTAACATCTGGGGGAGAATGTGCCAGGCATGAGGATAAGCAGATGCAAAGGCTCTGTGGAAGTAACAAGCCCAGTATGTTCCAGGAACATCAGTGAGGCTGGAATCACTGAGTGAAAGAGAGCAGTAGAAGATGAAGCAGAAAGGTAATAAGGTTAAGAGAATAGGCCCTTGTCAGTTGTAGTGAAGACATTTGCATTTACTCTAAACCAGGGAAGGTGGGTTGGGAGTTTGAATTTGGGGGAGGTAGTGAGAATAAACTATAGAGAGAGTAGAGTGACAGAGAGACTGGGCTATCTACATCTTTTATTGCAACAGCAAACTGAAGAAGGAAAAAAACCATACAATCAAAGCATTTGATAAACTGATTCGGTAGTCCTAAATTTATATGTATATATACATGAAAAGGAATAGTGGAAACTTGGCTTATGTAGTGAAGAATTATATGTTTATTATTTAATGAATTATTATTGGTTAAATTAGATTACGTTAAATTAAATTAATGAAAAGAAAATGGGGTTCCCAGGTGGCGCTGCTGCTGCTGCTGCTGCTGCTAAGTCACTTCAGTCGTGTCCGACCCTGTGCGACCCCAGAGATGGCAGCCCACCAGACTCCACCATCCCTGGGATTCTCCAGGCAAGAACACTGGAGTGGGTTGCTATTTCCTACTCCAATGCATGAAAGTGAAAAGTGAAAGAAGTCGCCCAGTCGTGTCCGACTCTTTGCAACCCCATGGAGTACAGCCCACCAGGCTCCTCCGTCCATGGGACTCTCCAGGCAACAGTACCGGAGTGGGGTGCCATTGTTCGCTAGTAGCAAAGAATCCACCTGCCAATGTAGGAGACACAAGAGATGCGGGTTCAGTCCCTGGGTAGGGAAGATCCCCTGGAGTAGAAAGTGGCAACCCGCTCCAGTATTCTTGCCTGGGAAATTGCATGGACAGAGGAGCCTGGTGGGCTACATTGCATGGGGTCACAAAGAGGGACTGAGCGACTGAGCACATAAAATAGTCTTAGTCTGATGAAGACTATATCAGAGGCTATTCTGACCTAGCAGATTCATCCATCTTCGTGGGCTATGAAGACCACAGAACTTCTGAAGTAACCTCTACTCACTGATATTATTTCCTTCTACTACTTTTTGTGAAGTACTGATAAACACAAGTAAAAGTAACCTTGAAAAACAGAGAAAATGTATCAGAAACAGCAAAAGTTACACTAAAAGATGAAACATAAGAGGTATTCCCATATTCTTCAAGAACAAGATCAGCAGGTTCTCAAGCACCACCATTACTCAACATAGTTCTGGTCCTCATAACACATGCAGAAAAGAAAAGGGGGAAGGTTATAAATATTAGAAAGGAAGAAATGTAAAAAAAATCATCATTTGAAGAGGTTATGTATAAGTAAAGTCACTCAGTCGTGTCCGACTCTTTGTGACCCCATGGACTGCAGCCCACCAGCCTCCTCAGTCCATGAGATTCTCCAAGCAAGAATACTGGAGTGGGTTGCCATTTCCTTCTCCAGATGGTTATGTATACATACCTGGAAAAACCAAAAGCATCACCGGGAAACAATTGGAATCAATCAGACAGAACACAGAAACTGGCAGATACAAAACAACTATATAATAGTAGAACATTTTCCTTAAGCAGAAAACCACCTTTAAGAAATTATAATTGGAGAAAGGAATAGCATTTCTGCAACATAAATTTCTAATACCCAGGAAAAATCTAACAATTAATAGGAATTACTTAGCTGAAGAAACTTACAATATTTGATTAACAAACAAAAATAGATCTGAGCAAAATGGAGACATAGTTTCCTGGAGGGGAAGTCTCAATGTTAAGATGCTAATATTCCTCAAATTAATCTGCAGATTTATTGCAATTACAATACAAATTCCAAATGCTTATTGTTTATTCTTGTTCAATTCAGAAGTTGATTAATAACCACAAATGCACTTACTAATATGTGCATAAAAAGAAAGCTGGAAATCTTTAGCAGCAACTAACACTGGAAAAGAGATCATGGAGCTCTTTCCCTGAATACTATACATTTCCTTATTGTTTTGAATATTTGTAACCACTGATTTATACATACACTGGGGCTTCCCAGGTGGCACTAGTGGTAAAGAACCCGCCTGCCAATGCAGGAGACATAAGAGACTGTGGGGTCAATCCCTGGGTCGGGGAGATCCCCCTGGATGCCCTGAGGTAAGGTGGCCAGAGGTGAGAGGCAAGCAGGCTGCACCTCTCAGGTCAGGTGGTAGCAGCAGACAGCATAAGGAACAAGGTTAGCTGGGCCACCGTGAATCAGGGCAGAGCAGGGCAGGTAGGCCTAGGTGCTTTCCCCAGCAACCTTCATGGAAACCCTCTGCTGCAGGGGTAAGTGGGAACAGCAGTGTTTTCTGTGATCCCTAAGTTACCGCTGTGAGGGAGAGAGGGAGGAAGCCAAAGGCACTTACTCAAGTTGGTCATCTGAGAAAATATTATGTTTACCACCCTAGTCACCTGTCCATATATACTTTTGAGATAAGCAACAGAGTCAGGTGCCAGAGGACAAGAACATAGGAGAGGTGGGAGGGCAAGTGCCTTCCTTCCTCCCCTCTTGAAAGGAGGAAGGATTTGACCTTATCTTGACTGGAAAGATTTGACCATATCTCCATCCCTCATATCCATCATTTTCTTCGTACAAGAGCTATTCTTTTTGCCCAGAGCTGAATCACAAAACTGGAACCTGATCCAGGGACAGGTGATCAAAACTGTCATGGTTGCAGCCATCAAATTGCAAGAGGTTCACACAGCAGGCAGCAACAGTTTGGGAACATGAAATAAATGTGCTTCTCTAACGGAACAAGACAGGATCATTTATTTATCCAAGTTAAAAGCTGTCCCAGAAGGAGAAAAAGTAGGATATTATTTGTCCAAAATAAATAAGATCAGACAACTGAACATCTCTCCATAGATCAATTTACAGATGCTATGGAAACACACTTAAATTCCATTTTTAGATATGCAAATGCCTTACCCATGCTTTGAAAACTATTTCCTATGCAGCCAATAGAATTTTCTATGTGGTAAAAATTAACCAAAATTAATGGTGCCTTTCAATATTAGTGGGAGATCTTTTTTCTAGAACATGTCTACTCTGTTGTTGCTGCTGCTTCCCACACTGAACTCTTGTTTTCTTATATTTTCTTACTATAACAATAAAGGGTGGTAACAGCTTAAAAAAAAAAAAAAAACAGAGAAGTATTACAGAAGTAAAGACCGCACTACCATTCCCTGTCTCCTTTCTGACACTCTGCCTCTTACCTATACTGGAGCAGGGGTTCGACTGTGGGCAGTAGTGCATGGGGGACTGGGGGTGGAGAGAGGGGAGAGTGTTTAGCTGCTCAAGAAAGGATGAGAGAATTCCTCGACAAAAAAAAAAAAATTGTCAATACCTCTCCAAGAAGATGCCATCCCCTCTCCGGTAACCAGAGAAAGGCAAAATTCTAACACAGGAAGAACAGGCTACTTGTGGCTTCTGGACTATAAAGACCAAAAAAAAAAAAAAAAGAGTGACAGGACCCGATGGGGTAGGGTGAGGTGCTAGTGGGGTAAAGGAGGGGGCTCCTGCTCTTGGTGGGAGTGGAAATTGGGGCCCCAAGCTTACTGGCGATGCAGCCCCCACGTGACCAGGAGCTGACGTTAGCAAAGATACTTAAAGCTCTGACCGCCGTCCTCCGTTCTCCTCTGGGTACCAACTCTATTGCGCTGTGCACTGCCGTGCGTTTAACCCAGGCGCGGAGGAGGAGGAGAAAATCCCCCCAGATCCGGGCAGGTGGGTGTGAGGGTGGCTATGACCCGGCACCCCTGAATAGGGGGTAGCACAGAGATGCGGGAGTCAGGCCGCGGGCATCTCCACCTCGCCCGCCCCTGGCCGACTCTCCAGACCCCCGCGCTTAGTCGCAGCTCATTTTGGTGGGCGGCGGGGAGCGGGGGAGGGGGGAACTTAAAGACGCAGACGTACTTGCAGAGAATCCGCTCACTTCCTCTAGCAGCCAGTGTTTTTCTGGTTTTCTTTCTGACACTCAGGCCCCGCACCCCACATCCCATCCAGTTTTGAGAGGAGGAGGGAAGAGAAATAAACGTGGCAGCGCATATAAGGCCAGCGGGGAGGTTGGGGAAAGGGTGATCCGAGGGGCACGCAATTAGTAAACAATTCGGCTTATTCACTCCCACTCGTCAGATACCTCCTTCGACCACTGCCCCCATACCCTCTTCCCCAGCCGGCCCCCAGTCTTTTGGGGTGCTAGGAAATGGGTGTGACAGCATTTGTAGGGGAGATGGCGGGTTGGCTCTGGGCTTTACAGGAAGGAAGACCCTGAGAGAAACTGCCATGCTAAGTCCTAGACTGCTTTCCAGACATCACTGGCCCATACAGCCCTTCACCCCTGTTTTTTCAGTCCTGAAAAGGAGTTTGGGTACGCCCGCGGGAGAAATGGCGGTTAACGGGGGTTTGCGATGGGGGGTGGGAGGCGGAGCCCAGAGCAGACAAACAGTGGAGAATCACGACCCTCAAACCGAAAGGGCAAATATTGGGGCCCGGTTGCTGGCTGATGCCAGGCCTGGGGGCTGGAGTGTGAAGGATGGGTGGTCATACGAGGGAGACGCTAGATTGTTTGGCCATAACCCCTAGTCCAGCGACCCAACCAGCCTCCGCGGCACCCTCGCCCCGCCCCCTCCTGTTTCGGTGCAGGAGAAGGGGTGTGGCCGTCTGGGAGAAATGGCGGACAGGGGCGGGGCGAAGGGGAGGCGGGGTTGAGTGCCTGGAGTCTGCGCGGGGGCGGGGTTTAGGGTGGGAGGGGAGGGATGAGAAGAGTTGAGGGAATTGAGAGGTGGATGCCCTTTGTCATTCTGGTTTGTGAATGCTAAAAAGCAGTTGGAGACTTGAGTCAGTTCCATCCTCCTGGCTCAGGCTCCAACGTTTTGCTGTCTGTATTTCTGCTTTTCAGTCTGTCTTTAGGATGAAGCTGTAACTGAACTGAAGGAAAGAGAAACAGCCCTGAATCATTGGAGGTCAGTGTGAGGGGGACTGGGAACTGTCTGGGAACCCCTTGTAAGGATGTGGCAGAAACCAGAGCATAAATTGGGGCCAGAGGTTTCTCTTCCTTCATCTTCTCCCTCTTTACAAGAAACACTTGCCCTGGATGTGTCCTTTATGGTGAAGCCAAAAGGGTGTGGCATTTGCCTTCTTAAATCAGGGTTTGAGGAGGAAGAGATATGGTAGGAAAGAGGAGCCCTGGGAGGGAGAAACTTACTCACAGGGGTTCAAATCAAGAGAAGAAGAGAATCCATCTACAAAGTTGCCCAAAACCCCCTTCTGGGATCTTTCCACAGTTCTCTCTGCCTTTTGGGCCCTGCACAACTGTTAGCCTGGTGGAAAAGAGCAAATTGCTCCTGCTCTCCCAGCAGGTTGGTAAGTGTATGGGGATACCTGGGAATCTTTGGGGTGTGGGTGAGGGAATCAGAGAATAATCTAGGGTTCCTTCTGGCTCTCTACCAACTTTCCTGAAGTCTATCTGGCCTCTCATCTCCCATTTAGGTGCTGGCAAATCAGGTGCATTGATATTGGGCAGGGTGGGCTAGGGATAAAGATGTAGAAAACATAGGACGACCAGGGACCTGAAGCAGCACACAGAGGCCTGGACACCTATATCTGGGTACTAGCCCACCCACCAAGCATTATGTCCCCAGACTCTTCTGTAAGTAGGCCTGGTTAGGCATGAAGTGATCCAGCCCTAAGCCTCATTTTTATCCTTCACCCCCAGGTCCTGCTTTGCTTGCAGCCTCAGCAGAATTTTGAGCCTGAGCTGAAGCGCCTCACTTGGACGTACACGCACCCCATTTGGACACGTCTGGATCAGAGAATTAACTCCAGCTGCATCATGAGCCGCGTTCGGGATGCTGGCTGCGTAGCTGCTGGGATAGTCATCGGGGCCAGTGCCTGGTACTGTGTCTACAAATATGCCAGGGGAAGAAACCATATGATGAAGAAGAGACTGGCTAAACCCAAGACCAGGGCTGTGGCCGAGACTGGAGCCAGGGCTAGAGCTGGACTAAGGGCTGGATTCACAATTGACCTTGGGCCAGGATTCAGTCCTCCAACCCCAGTCCGCACTGGGGCAGAGGAAAGGGCTCAGGATGAATCCTCTGCTCTGGACACTGCTGGAGCTGAAGCAGTGGTACCAGCTGCATCCAGGGCCGAGACCCAGAGTGGGGCAGGAAAGAAGGCCCAGGAGACAGAAGGGGCTCGGGTGGGGCGTGAAGCTGAGTCAGTAGCCGCCGTGGCTTCTGCAGCGGCACCACCTCTCTGGGAGGCAAAGGCTCCCTCAGCTGCGAAGCCTCCTGCAATGATTGGGGCTCCTAAATTAGCAGAAGCCCCTGGTGTAGCAGAGGCTCCCAGGGCACCAGGGGTGCCTCATGTGGTGCCAGTTCCTACTGAGGCATCACAACCACAGAGGCAGTGGAGGCTTCCATACCAGCAATGCCTACTGGGGCAGCAGCGCCTTCTGGGCCTGCAGAGGCTCCTGGGCCTTCAGGGTCCTCTGGAACAGCGGCAGCCACTAAGAAAGCAACCCCTGGGGCTCACACTGGGGCTATACCTAAGGCCGGGTCAGCTGCTGGAGCTGTACCCAAAGGGGGAGCTAAGGGTGTAACCAGGTCCCGCACTGGAGGCAAGGGCAAGGGCAAGAAAAATAAGGTTGAAGTAGATGAACTGGGGCTGGGCTTCCGGCCCGGAGACGGGGCTGCAGCAGCCGCGGCAGCGTCTGCTAATGGGGGCCAGGCTTTCTTGGCAGAGGTTCCTGATTCTGAGGAAGAAGAGTCTGGATGGACAGACACAGAATCGGAATCAGACTCTGAGCCTGAGACCCAGCAGAAAGGGAAAGGGAGGAAATCTGTTCCCATGCAGAAGCGCCCCTTTCCTTACGAAATT
Source organism: Aepyceros melampus (assembly GCA_006408695.1). NCBI lineage: Eukaryota > Metazoa > Chordata > Mammalia > Artiodactyla > Bovidae > Aepyceros > Aepyceros melampus. The sequence continues at coordinate 131,314 of SJXQ01011131.1, read as the reverse complement.
GATGAGATTCTGGGTGTCCGAGATCTCAGGAAAGTCCTTGCTTTGCTTCAGAAGTCGGATGATCCTTTCATCCAACAGGTAGCTTTGCTCACTCTAAGCAATAATGCCAATTATTCATGCAACCAAGACACAATTCGCAAGTTGGGAGGCCTCCCAATTATTGCCAACATGATCAACAAAACTGATCCTCACATTAAGGAAAAAGCCTTAATGGCCATGAATAACCTGAGTGAGAATTATGAAAATCAGGGCCGGCTTCAGATATACATGAATAAAGTGATGGATGACATCATGGCCTCTAACCTGAACTCAGCAGTACAGGTAGTTGGATTAAAATTTTTAACAAACATGACTATTACTAATGACTACCAGCACCTGCTTGTCAATTCTATTGCAAACTTTTTCCGTTTGTTATCTCAGGGAGGTGGAAAAATTAAGGTTGAAATTTTGAAAATACTTTCGAATTTTGCTGAAAATCCAGATATGTTAAAAAAGCTACTCAGTACCCAAGTGCCATCATCATTTAGTTCCCTCTACAATTCTATGTGGAATCAGAAATTCTTATTAATGCCCTGACTCTCTTTGAGATCATCTATGACAATCTCAGGGCAGAAGTATTCAACTACAGAGAATTCAATAAAGGCTCCCTTTTTTACTTATGTACTGCATCTGGAGTGTGCGTTAAGAAAATTCGAGCCTTAGCAGATCACCATGACCTCTTGGTGAAAGTGAAAGTTATAAAACTAGTGGACAAATTCTGATTGTCTATGTGTTCTCGAAAACTTGAAGAAATGTCTGGTTTTGCAGTCTGGGAGCAATGAAAATTGAAAGTTACTGCTTTTTCACCCTCTCATATAGTAAAGGGATCCTTTCAGCTGCCAATTTTTATTAATGTATCAATCAGAGTGCTGTTTCTGTGACTATCTCCAGCTTTAAGCTGAACCATTTTATGAATACCAAATAAATAGTCTTCTTGTCCTGAAAACACATTTGTGACTTTAATCGTGCTGCTTGAATAGAAATATTTTTTACTGATTCCTCTATGTGAATTGACAGTGAACCTCTCCATCATGAATAGCCTATACTTCTATCATCTGTTTTGACTTGAATTTATTCACCAAAGACTTCACTTGTGTATCACTAATAAAATTGTATGTTTCAATCGATTAAAAGAATGGTTTTCTTGCTTGAATATAAAATCTAGCTGGAATTTTTCATAATTTCTTTCGGATGTTTAAAACATCTCTTAAATTAGCATTCAGTTCAGTCGCTAGGGGTATCAATTTTTTTTTTTAAATTATGATGCCAACCACTACTCCGATGAACTAAATGCATTTTTTTATCTAAACTTACTCATGTCTAAAAACAAGCACTTTTCTTTAATTAAAATGGACTCAATTATAAAAAATAAAATCTAGCTGGAGAGGTGAGGTACACAAATACAAAAAATTTCTAACAGTACTTGAGTATATGCTTATTGTCAAATATATGCTATCTGTTTAAACAAAACAGAGGTTGCTAGGAAGCTTCAAGGAGGAAGAGCACACTTAAGGTGGGCCCTGAAGGCAGCATGAGAAAACATAGAAGGGCATTCCAGGAGGGGAAAGGACTTGAAGAAAGACATGCAAATTTGTTCCAGTGACAGGAAGTTAACCAGTTCACCTGGAATGGAAACTGTGGGAAGAGAAGTGATGAGAGACTAAGGTGAAAATATAGGGTGTGAAAAGTTTGGGGAAGATCCTGAATGGCAAGCTGGAATATTGGAATATGATCCTGTCGTTTTCTGGGAGTTACTGGACATTTTTGGCAAAAGGAAAAGTAATGGGGCAATGTGCAAAATGGTGTGGAGACATTGGTTAAGAAGTTATGATAAACCAAGGGGCTTCCCAGGTGGTGCTAATGGTAAAGAACCTGCCTGCCAATGCAGGAGACAAAAGAGATGCAGGTTTGATCCCTGGATTGGGAAGATCCCCTGGAAGAGGGCATGGCAACCCGCTCCAGTATTCTTGCCTGGAGCATCCAATGCACAGAGGAGCCTGGCGGGCTATGGTCCATAGGGGTGCACAGAGTTGGGCACTACTGAAGTGACTCAGTATGCAGGCATGTATGACAAACCAAGCATAAGATGATGAAGAGTGAAAGAGGGTGGTGACTATTGGAAATGTTAGGAAACGACAAGAGATGCTTTTCAAAAAATTACCAAAATCTGCTGTCTTGTCTCTAGGTGGACAGAGAGAAAGGATTGTATGATCTTGTGCAGGGTCTGACAAAGAAAGCCCTCTTCCTTTGGCGATTCTGGCAACCAAGTAATGTCAGAATGAGTTACCATTTCTTTCTTTCTTTGGTTTGTTTGAGTTACCATTTAGAATGATGTGAAAGAGAAGTGTGACAAAAAGAATGACTCTTTGTGCAAAGAGTGATTTCCCCACTCCTCTCAAGTCAGAGGTTTAGGTCCATCTTCTTTTAGAAGAGAGGAAGTGGTTGAAGCCTTTATGGGAACTCCACCCCCACCCCTGAGTTCACTTAAGAGCAGGAAGATCTTCCTTCCTCTACTCCCTGGCCCAATGAAGCTATGAAAGAAGAAAAGGGAGAAGTCTCAGAGATTTTTCCAAACCCAGCCTGCTTTCCTGACACCTCTCATGAAATCTTCATTTTGGAGCAAGTGTATGGTAGGCTGTGGCAGAAATAAAGATAGGGATTCCTGGGAGGGGAAGCACATAGAAAATGGACAAATTGGCATATATATTGATACAACTTACTTAGATGGCAATTTGGTAATCTATATAAGAAGCTCTAAAGATGTACCTGCCTTTCAGTGGAGCACTGTACTTGTAGGGTTTTTTTTTTCCCCTAGAGAAATAAATAATTGTATGCAGAGGAATATAAATTATATGCGGTTGACCAATGTTTCTAAGAAAAAATAGAAGCAACTTAAATGGCTAACACCATGGGATTGATTAAACAATAGGTATGTCCACATACCTATACCTATAAAATATTATGCAAGAGTATGTCCACACAGTAAAATATTATACAACTATTATTAAAAATTGCAATGTACTTTTATATTATTGGCATGAAAAGACATTCACCATATGTAAGTCTGTGGCATCAGTCCAAAAATCAGTGAAGATTCTTTCAGTTCAGTTCAGTTCAGTTGCTCAGTTGTATCTGACTCTTTGCAACGCTGTGGACTGCAGCATGTCAGGCCTCCCTGTCCCTCACCAATTCCCTGAGCTTGCTCAAACTCATGTCCATTGAGTCAGTGATGCCATTCAACCATCTCATCCTCTGTCATCCCCTTCTCCTCCTGCCTTCAGTCTTTCCCAGCATCAAGGTCTTTTCCAAGAAGTCAATTCTTTGCATCAGGTGGCCGAAGTATAGGAGTTTCAGCTTCAGCATCAGTCCTTCCAATGAATATTCAGGATTGATTTCCTTTAGGATGGACTGGTTGGATCTCCTTGCAGTCCAAAGGACTCTCAAGAGTCTTCTGCAACACCACAGTTCAAAAGCATCAATTCTTCAGCACTCAGCTTTCTTTATAGTCCAACCCACATCCATACATGACTACTGGAAAAAACATAGCCTTGACTAGACAGACCTTTGTTGCATAGTGTCTCTGCTTTTTAATATGCTGCCTAGGTTGTCATAACTTTTCTTTCAAGAAGCAAGGGTCTTTTAATTTCATGGCTGCAGTCACCATCTGCAGTGATTTTGGAGCCCAAGAAACTAAAGTCTGTCACTGTTCCCATTATTTCCCCATCTATTTGCCCTGAAGTGATGGGACCAGATGCCATGATCTTAGTTTTCTGAATGTTGATGTTTATTATGTCATCACAATGTATTTTTACACAGAATTGGAATCATTGTACATCAGTGGTTCTTAATGTGTAGTTCACAGACCACTACAGGTCCCTGGAACTGTAAGATCAAAATTATTTTCAAAACAAAGCAATGGTGGGTTAAATTTCTGGTGCCTCAGCATAGATCAAGGCAGTGTCCCCATACTGTACTAGTAGTGATCAATTTCTCTGTAGCCACACACTCAACAAATTCTTGTAATCCAGTTTCATTTTAAAATGTCTTTAATGGAGCCCTATAATAAAATTATATTTTTAATTAAATCTTGGTGCTTGAGTGCATATCTTTTAAAAATTCTGTGTAATCGAAGGATGCAAAAAGCACTTCTGCTGCATAGCTTAATACAATGGTTGTCTCAAAGGAAAATGTTTACACAGTCATTTGAATTGTGCCTAAATTAGCTACTTTTGATGTGGAACACCATTTTCACTTGAAAGGATGACTGGCAGAAAGACTGTGGTTTTTCAGACTTGGATACTCAGTAGACATTTTCTTGAAAATGAATGAAGTGAAACTTCAAGGAAAACAGTTGATAGTATTTGCCACCAACAATAAAATTTGAACTTTCAAGCAAAATTAGAATTTTGGAAAGCTTGTATCCACAGCCATAGGCTTGACAGCTCATAATACTTAAGGACTTTTTGAAGAGATCAGTAGTGATAACAATGAACGTGGAAGCTTTTTTTCTTTTTTTCTTTTTAGGAGAGAAATGATGGAGGACACTGGGTCTAATGTTGATCTTACTCAGTTTTACTGTGACCATTGTAACCATATGACATCAAACCTGTGGTCATGTAATAAAGAATATCATTGCTCTGGTAATGACATGACCTTGGGTGAGGCTAGATTCCAGATTGTTAGAACCCTTAATAAGGAGAATCTGAAAAGCTGTCAGTCCTGGAACAGTAATGTCTTCTTGTGGATGAAGTAGAGATGGTATCTGAGCTTATATACTGAAGATGGATGTATTAATATCTCTTGGCTTGATCCCAGCTATGAGGGTAATCCAACCAGCTTCCTTTGCTGTGATTAACAGTGGAATTTTCCACTGCCTTCAGATGGAACCTATTCCCATGCAGAGGCATGTAGACTGGACTTATGAATGAGCTAAGAATCACAAAATAGGCAAATATTTCACTTCCTAAAGTCTGAGTTTTGGGGTCTTAGGTCACATCAGATGAGAATGATCAACAGCATAGTCCAGGTGGTGCTGAGACTTAAAAAGGTAGCTCTTTGGAAAGATTTAACCTGGCAGGATTATGACAGTAGGCACCAGGAACTGAGCAGCAGCTACATAGTGTTCTATTACTACTGAAGTACAATTGTTGAAACACTCTTAGACGTTCTGTCATACTATAGTTTTTACCTTTTACATTGTGTGTCCGGGGCATCGTTGAAGTGGAGGCAATTCTCACAACCAAATTTGCATTGAAAAGTCTTCCCTTTCTTGCTTTAACTTATTGGTCTGGGAAATCAATTGGATCAAGACGTTTTCATGGTCTTTTTTATTATTTTTAAAGAATATGAACTGACAAATGTAAGAATTGAGAATACAGGGCTGTCATTTCAGTGGCAGAGCACAGGATGAAGTGATACGAGCTCCTGCTCTTGGAGTCCCTGAGGTGCACTTGTTTTCATCATTTATCAGGCCAGGTATTCAATTTTTCCATTACTTGTAAGATACATCACAGGGTCTTTCCTTAAATTCATTTCTTGTGCTTAAACAAAAGTCTACAGACAAAGAGTAAGAACAGAAGTGGGTTAGTAAGCAATAGAGCCTCAAGAAAACATAGTTATTTGGGCTGAGGTGGGCAAAAGGCAAATAAGGATTTGTTCCACAACCTGGCATTGAAAACTAATAGCCTACAATTAACTGAGAGTCCTTTCCCTCTGACAATACATTCGAGGTGACAATAACCATGGAGAAGAGGATTTGAGTGGGATCAGATGTTTGTTTCTAAAATCAATGAGCAAATTCCAGTGAAAACAATGAATAGACTAAATTGTGGAATACCTAATTAAATGCAAAAGATAAAATAGAGCAATTACAAAATCCTACTGCATGAATTTTTCTTCACTTAAAGCTGTCAGACAGACAACTTGAAGAATGAGTTAGAAATTGGCCTTTTTCTTTACTTAATTGTTATATCAGTTGATTGTACCATTTATAACATTTCTTTAGTAAAATGGGGGAAACTGGTAGTTTGAGTAGGTGATCTGGGAAATTCTGAGCCTTTCTGGGCCTTTTAAAAATAGTTAGCTCTGTGTGCCCTACTTATAAGGAAAATAAATAGCAATTTGTCTCATGCCTTCACTGAGACTCATACTTTCAAATATGAAAACATCCTAGGTCTGAGGATGATACTGCATTATCAGAACAAAAAAGAAAAGAATTGTAGATTTTACAGATTTTGAGTATGTCCAATAAGTTTATGTCAGTCCAAATTAATCACAGTTGGGACTCCCACCTATTCTTAATATAATTGATTAACTCTAGACTGAAGTTAGATATGAATGATAAAATTGGAAGAGTGACCACTAAAATAATAGATAGCATAAAATGTCTAACGCATTAAAGGGAAAAATGCACTAAGGATGATTTAATCCAAAGAAGATGAGAAATGAGAAAAGTGAAGCCTCAAAAGAGCAAAAAAAAAAAAAAAAAACAGAGAGAAAGCACATAGTTCACATGTATTAATAAAAATAATAGGTAAAGATGGGCTAAACTTACTAGCTTAAAGATTTTGTCTGAATTTTAGAAACCCAATATACATGATAAAGAATAAGCATGCAGAAACTTTGAAAGTAAAAGAAAATATTCCATGTAAACACTAACCAAAAGGAAATTAATAGCCAAATTAATTTATAATACAAAATAGGTTTTAAGACAGAGGCATTATTAAAGATAAAAAAATACATGAATGGTTAAACAAGCCATGATACATCCATAGCATGGAATACTACTTGACTATAAAAGGATTTTATGTCAGTCCAAATTAATCACAGTTGGGACTCCCACCTATTCTTAATATAATTGATTAACTCTAGACTGAAGTTAGATATGAATGATAAAATTGGAAGAGTGACCACTAAAATAATAGATAGCATAAAATGTCTAACGCATTAAAGGGAAAAATGCACTAAGGATGATTTAATCCAAAGAAGATGAGAAATGAGAAAAGTGAAGCCTCAAAAGAGCAAAAAAAAAAAAAAAAAACAGAGAGAAAGCACATAGTTCACATGTATTAATAAAAATAATAGGTAAAGATGGGCTAAACTTACTAGCTTAAAGATTTTGTCTGAATTTTAGAAACCCAATATACATGATAAAGAATAAGCATGCAGAAACTTTGAAAGTAAAAGAAAAATATTCCATGTAAACACTAACCAAAAGGAAATTAATAGCCAAATTAATTTATAATACAAAATAGGTTTTAAGACAGAGGCATTATTAAAGATAAAAAAATACATGAATGGTTAAACAAGCCATGATACATCCATAGCATGGAATACTACTTGACTATAAAAGGAATGAACTTCGTGGTGGGAGGGGGGCTCAGGGTTCGGAATTCATGTACACCTGTGGTGGATTCATGCCAATGCAGGGCAAAACCAATACAGTATTGTAAAGTACAAAAATAAAATAAAAATTTAAAAAAATTACATTTGTGACCATTAGGCACTCTCCATATTTTACTCATCTGCTCACTGTCTGCCACTAACTACTACAATGATAACTCTAAAAAGATGTGAGTTTTTTTCTATTTTCTCCCTACTGCCAATGCTTACAATCACAAAATATTTTTTAAAGAAGCAATTAATTAATTGACAAGTTTTATATTTAGATTCAAATAATATCTGCACCAGCAAATAAGTGTGGGTTAACGATTATAGATATGAAATTGAATTTTAATATAATTATATTTGTATTTTATTAAGTGATGAAGACAGTATCTACACTATGCCATGTGACTGTTTTTCTCTTCTGCCTGGTAAAATGGAATTTTTTTCCCATTTTAAGTAATAAAAATATCCATTCATATACAACTTCAAACTCAATTCTTGCATGGGTAAGTTCTACAATGTAAATAATACAAAACACCAATACAGATTTAATTGCTTTCTCTCTTGTAATTTTTTTTCCTATTTAGAAATAACTATATAGTATGTATGCATGGCTCTTTGTTAGCTTCTATTTATTTTGAATTGATAAATCAGGAAACTCACTAATCACTGCAGCATTACAATTAATTGAATTTAAGTATGAGTTAATGTGTTCTCCCTTGGACAGCAAAGAGAACAAACCAGTCACTGCTTAAGGAAATCAATCCTGAATATTCATTGGAAGGACTGATGCTGAAACTGAAGCTCCAATACTTAGGCCACCTGATGAGAAGAGCCAGCTTATTGGAAAAGACCCTGATTCTGGGAAAGACGGAAGGCAGAAGGAGAAGGGGACAACAGAGGATGAGATAGCAGGATGGCATCACTGACTCAATGGACATGAGTTTGAGCAAGCTCTGGGAGATGGTGAAGGACAGGGAAGCCTGGGGTGCTGCAGTCCATGGGGTCGCAAAGAATTGGATATAACTGAGTGACAACAAGAAATGTGTAAATATAGTATTGCATGATAAGGAATTTCTAGCAGCTTCATAAGGAATGAATGTGTTAGGGTCCTCTGAACTTGGTCTTATATATAAAACTGTTACATTGTACTAAACATATGTTTCTCAGTTAGTTTTCAAATAGGACAAATTCCCTCTGACAATGTTTTTCAATAAAAAAAATTTTTTTAATGGGAAAAAATTTAATAAAAGGAATGAACTATTATTAATACACACAACAACTTCAGTGGATTTCAAGAGCATTATACTGAGTGGAGGGTGGGGAGCCAATCTTAAAAAAAACCCTCACATACTGTGTGATTCAATTTATATAACATTCTTGAAATTAAAAAAAAATAGAAATGGAGAATAGGGAGTAAGGGATGGTGAAGGGGAGTGCGTGTGTGAATAGAAAGAAAATACAAAGGAGATCTTTGTGGTGACAGAATAGTTTCAAATCTTGGTTGCAATAATGAGAGAAAATGCATAGAAGTATACATAAATATTGTACAAGTGTCAGTTTTCTAATTTTGATATCAGATTGGGGAAAACTATGAAGAAAACAGAAGAATTTTCTGTATTATCCTTAAAACTTCCTGTAAATCTATAATTGTTTCATAATATACAGTTAAAATTACAAAGTTAATACAGGATAAGAGACTATCTCTATGGCAGAGAATTGGATCAGTTCAGTCTCTCATTTGTGTCCGACTCTTTGCGATCCCATGGACTGCAGCACACCAGGCCTCCCTGTCCATCACCAACTCCCGGAGCTTGCTCAAACTCAGGTCCATCAAGTCAGTGATGCCATCCAATCATTTCATCCTCTGTTGTCCCCTTCTCCTCCTGCCTTCAATCTTTCCCAGCACTGGGGTCTTTTCCAAGGAGTCAGTTCTTCGCATCAGGTGGCCAAAGTATTGGAGTTTCAGCTTCAGCTGAAATGGATAATAATTTCTTAAATAAAACCTCAGAAATACATACCAGAAGGCAAAAAATTTTAAATATTTAATTTTAAATATTACATAAATATTACAAATGTACATATTTATATAATATTTTATTACATAAAATAAGAATTTATATTTGATAAAGGGCACCATGAACAAAGTTAAAAGATGACAGAAAAAAAGATATTTGCAATATCTTGAACTAACAAAGGATTAATATCTAGCATATGCAAAGTACTCTTGTACCAAAAGAAAAAGACAGGAACACACCATTGAAAACTGGCAAAATACATGAAAAGTATACCTAGAGAGGGCTTCCCAGTGGCTCAGGAGTAAAAAATCCACCTGCCAATGGAGGAGACATAAGAGACACAGGTTCTATCCCTGGGTTGAGAAGATCCCCTGGAGGAGGGCATGGCAACCCAGTGCAGTATTCTTGCCTGGAGAATCCCACGGACAGAGGAGCCTGGCGGGCTACAGTCCATGGGGTCGCAAAGAGTAGTACATGACTAAAGTGACTTGGCACACACGTATACATACCTAGAGAAGAGGAAAACCAAACGCTTAAAAATACATGAAGAGATGTTCAAACTCATCATTAATCAGATAATCGTTCATTAAAATACAATTATAAATACAGGTTTTCCCCATTCTTCCAAAGTAGGGTGTTTTGTAAACAGAAATGGTCTCAAGTGTAGAAATAATCACCTTACGACACATCTTGCTAACGGATGCACAAAATAAATGAGATAAAACACAGATGCTCACAGATACATTTCAAAGTTTTGGGAGATGCTGAGTGTAGTTTTGGGAGAAAGAGTTTGATGTTCTGGCTGCATGCTGTCTCTACAATGGGTTGCTGCAAAACAAACCCTGAACTGCTGTTTTCATTTTTCTCCATTTTTTCGTAAAAGCAAAATCCGCTTCATATTTCTTTCTGTTAGCAGAAAGAGGTATTAACATAAGTCTTTTGTAAGAGTGAACTTTCAAAAAGCGGAGGATGCACATACATTTACACCTATTTGGCTAGCAATTCAAGAGCTAGGACATGCCAATTGTTAGTGAGGGGACAAGGGTAATAGGAACTCTTGCACATACAGGCAGCTAATTAGATTTTAGACTGTATCTGCTATTCCAAAAAGTAATCTGACAGTATTTAATCAAATTAACTACCCACATGTCTTGTGTGTGTGTGTGCGTGTGCGTGTGTGTGTGTGAGTCATTCAGTCGTCTCTGACTCTTGTGACCGCATGGACTATCACCTGCCAGGCTCCTCTGTCCGTGGATTCTCCAGGCAAAATACTGGAGTGGGTAGTCTTTCCCTTCTCCAGGGGATCTTCCTGACTCAGAGACTGAATCTGGATCTCCTGAATTGCCGGCAGATTCTTTCCCATCAGAGCCACCAGGGAAGCCCACTCATATGCCCTATGGCCTAACAATTCCATTTTTATATTCCAGAACACTTTTTACACAGGTCCATAAGGGGACACATAAGAGGACAATCATTTTAGTGTTTGAGGCAGTAAGGAGTTGGAAGTAGTTTAAAATCTATTTCTAGGAAAATGAAGTTAATTAGAGTGGTGAAAACTTTAGTACATACATTAAGCAAAAGCTGGAAACTACAGAATAAATGTACCCAGAATAACTTTAACATTTTAAAAAATACTGCTGAATGGGGAAAAAAACAGAATAAGAACCACAGCACCGTGTCTTTATTAAATTAGAAATCATTCATATAAAATAATTTCTAAAAGAACTCAAATAAATAAAAATGTACACATCAAACAGGACAGTTGCCTGTTGGGAGGAAGATGGAAATGAAGAATAGAGATGAAAGAAACAAAATAGTAAATGAATGAAGAAAGAAAAGAGGAAAATATTTTTATTAGACCTATGCAAATGGTGTGATATGAAGGAAGGAATTTGATTAGTATAATCTTCATTATCTGAAGTCAGAAAAGGAAGGGAAGAAATCCATCAATGTCATAGTAGCATAAAAGGTTAAAACTGTTATAACAGAAGACAAAAACATAGACAGTATGATTTTAAAAGCAAAAATAAGTATTTCTCTCTCACAAAAGTCTCAAATTAATGTTTCAGGTCAGCAGGGAGGTTTTATGGCACATTTATTAGCTGGTGGATAAGAAAGGAGAGAACACAGATGAAGCATGGAGACGTCTTATATAAAAAAATCTGGAAGTGACTTTCATCACTTCTGCCACAATTCATTGGCCCAGAATCAGACTCACGGCTGCATTCAATCAAAATGGACACTTATCAGGACTTCCCTGGTGGTCTAGTAGTTAAGAATCCACCTTCCAATAAGGGGACGTGGGTTTGATCCTTGGTGGGGAAAGTAAGACCCCACGTGTCCAAAGGGCAACTAAGCCCGCACACTACAGCTAAAGAAGCCCATGCACCATGATGAAGACCCAGCATGGCCCTGAAAGTTATTTCCAACTTCAGAGGGAGGCTTCACTTCATGCAAGGGCCTTAGTCCAACGAAGTTTTACAGTTGCACTATTTTTCCACATAAGAAGAGTTATAAATGTGCTTAAACTATTTGATAAGTTTTCAGACTGAATCCTAAACAGTGAAATTCACTCTGGGCAAAGGGAAGAGCTGTGAGGCCCAGGCAGCCGAGAGTGTAAGAGTTGCCAAGATGGTCTGATTTTCCCTGTCCCATCAGGATGGGCATAAGGTGCTGTCTCTCAACCCCTTCCCAAATTCCACAGCCTCTCATTCTTTGCACCTGACTCTGTTGCTCACCTCAAAAATAACCATGAACAGGTGACCAAAGTGGTAACCTGGGTAAATGCCTTTGGCCCCTTCCAGCCCGCTCCCAAATTTCCAGAGATAACTCAGCCTCAGTATAGATGGCAGCACTGCTCCCACCAATGGAAACAGAATGGAATCCCTCTCTCTTAGATCCCTACAACTGAGGGTTTCCATGTAGCCTAGAGAAGTGACACAGACCCACTTTTTCTTTCCCTGAGTAGAAGCTCCCCCCTGGCCATTCTACTACCTTCCACCCAGCCTGAGGAGCACGGTCTGGTAGGTCTCCCATTCCCAAACTCCTGGGAACCCAGGAGGAGTCTACCTTGCAGCAAGGTTGCTGCTTGTCATTCCACCTCTTCCCTGGTCATCCCTCAGCCAGGTTTAGGCCAATGTTCAAGGAACGCTCACCCACTGACCACACACTGATAAACCTAGACCAGATGTTCTCTTGGCCAAATCTAGAAATACCTAAAGTATGTGTAAAGTTCTTTGTTAGGAATGAAAGGAGGGCGTATGTGGACTTTTCAGGAGAAATTGGCTATAATTACCAATACATTTTTAATAAGAAGTGTGACCCTCAAATAATTACTGGCCCAGAAGATCTATGTTTATATTTGTTCTAAATGGGATAATCTTTATTTTCTTTTAATACTGAAATTAATACAACCATTGTAAAAATATTCAAACAATGCAGAAATGTATCCATTTATTAAGTCTTCATTGAGTGCATATGCAAGTTACTGAGAATACAATGGTAAAAAAAACTAAATCTTTGCATTCATGAAGCTCATGGACTAGTGGAAGATATACATTAATCAAGTAATCACACAAGTACATGTCTAATTTTATTCCATGTAAGTGCAAAGAAAGAATGGGACAGTGGTATATAAGAGTATATAGCAGAAGATCAAAACACTCTGTTGGAGTAGAAAGGGGACAGAAAAAATTCCCCCAGGGAGTAAACTTTGAGCTAAAATAAGGAAAAGTGTAGTTAACTAGGCAAAGAAGACAATATAAATGTCTTGCAAGCTTATTGCTACAGAATGTCATTCTAATACACTGTGGTGAATATGCATGCATGTGTATATATATAACATGTGTGTGTGTGTGTTTACGTGTAACCATAATAAATCTCAGTCCACAACTTCAAGTGTGTAAGACAACCAACTTTTATTTTTCATAGCAACACTCACAATTTTTGTTCTGTCTTCTCATTCCATGGGGGTGACTGAAACAGTATCAGTTTTCTCCATGTTTTCTCCATGGTGTGTCTAAATTTAAAGATGCTTATAAGACTGCCTTAGAGTCTTTGGAAGGAAGGAGTCCATGTGATTCTAGTATTGTTCTACATAATTCACCAATTTCATTCCCTCCTTGTGGCCTCTTCAGACATGATGGCTCTCCATTTGCTTCTGTGTCTTCCTTGAATAATCAAGACTTTCTCTTCTGCTTCCTTATCATTGCCATTCCAGGATACAGAAAGCTTGTTAAGACACTATACTATGTGACTAGAAGAAATATAAAACACGTTCCCCCAAGATGTCTCTTAAGAGGCACCACATAAATCATCTACACAATTCAACCCAACAAAACTATCTGAGGAACTTCCAGTTAATAGCAGACTGAACTGACTCAGCACTGATCCCTTCCATTGACAACTCACAGAAATGATAGAATACGTACTCCCCTCTAAAAGTAGTAATATAGTCAACTTCATAATCATGAAATAATCAACCTCATGATCATGAAATGGAAATCCCCAAGAAACAATGAAGGGACTAACAACAGTGAGCAAGAGATAAAGACAAACAGAGATAAAGACAAAAGATGGATATTGGCTTTAAGGGCTGGGGAACAGGGTTTTAATCCACACAGTAACAGGAAGCAACACCTCTAGACAGTGGAAGATGGGAAGCTGGTACCAAGCTCCTGTCTAAATCCAGATCTCATAGAAGTACAACTGGTACCTAAAATGATGACTAGAAAACCTTTTCTCACAGCAAAGATATATAACAAGAAAATTTGTCTTTTATGTGAGGTCATGGGTGGATAAAGAGATCCATGGGAGTTATCAGAATCCAGGACAGCTCCACCCAAATATGTAGGGTTGAAATCACAGTTCCTATATGTTAGCAATCTCAAAGGACAAAAACATAAAAATTAATCTGGAACTGGTTAAATGTATGTGGCCTGAGCAGAGGCAAACTCAAAAGCAAGGAGATAACTAAAACGTTCAAAGATAGATCTCAAAAAAATCACCCAGAATGCAGCATAAAAACATAAAGTGGTGCAAAATATGAATGAGAAGCTAGAAGACATGGCAGAAAGAATGAAAAGTACCAAAATATGCTTGGAAGAAGTTCCATAAAGAAAGACTAGAGTGAATAAGCCAAAGGCGATATTTGAAGAGATTGTGGCACAGGAGTTTCAACAACTGAAGCAAGACATGAATCCTCATACTGAACACACTGACTCTTCAGCAGGTTGAATGTAAATAAAACCATATTTATTACACAGCTTACTGTAGCGGGTCAACTATACCTAGCATGATACTTTCATGTGTTTGGGCTTTGGGAAATGACAAAGCCCTTCCATAAACCTTTCCCGAAGAAAAGAATGGGGAAAATGGGAAAGTAAAAAATATTGTGGGAGAGAAAAACAAGAATATAAGTTTATATCAAAAACATAATAGTTTACCATTTATTTTGGGTTGGCCAAAAAGTTCATTTGGTTAATGAATTATGCTGTTCAATAAAGTTCTTGGTGAAAATGAAAAAAAAATTACATCTTTTTATTTTTACTTAAAACTGAACAAACTTTTTGGCCAGGCCAATACATACATGCAAATAGATGTATATTTATCAACTCCAGTGCAATATTAAATCTCTGTTTAAGAGTGAATAAGAATCCATCCTCGGGGAAAGAAGGAAATTGCGCTTTCCAGGATTCCAATGAGAGAGTACATGGAAATGTTCAATAGTTTTTGGTAAATTACTGTGTATTCTTTTATTTTTGACTATTCAGAGATTTCTTTTGGTGACATAAGTAGGAATAGCCCATTGGGAAATGGTATTAGCTGTTTGTCAAGCTATAGTCTCTACACAGCTTGTTTTCTCTTGGACACTAAATTCTGAACATAGCTCTTTTAGGCTACAACTAAGGTAATCAACATACAATACAATAGTGATAGCTGGAGCACTGTGGTAATGTGATACATTACAAATCTGGAAGAGGTAGGGGAGCTAGAGTGAGAAGACAAATTATGGTCTAATAATAAACAGTCTAATGATACTTTCTGAAAATTATTTAATCTACCACTTAGGTAAGCATCACTGAAAGAAAGTGAAAGTATTAGTCGTTCAGTTGTGTCCAACTCTCTGGGACTCCATGGACTATAGCCTGCCAGGCTTCTCTGTCCATGGAATTCTCCAGGCAAGAATACTGGAGTGGCCTGCCATACCCTTCTCCAGGGGTTCTTCCTGACTCAGGGATCAAATGCAGGTCTCCTGCATTGCAGGCAGATTCTTTTCCATTTGAGCGACTTGGGAAGAGGGTGATCTACCACTTAGGCAGGCATCACTGCTGCTGCTGCTGCTAAGTTGCTTCAGTCATGTCGGACTCTGTGTGACTCCATAGACCGCAGCCCACCATGCTCCCCCGTCCCTGGGCTTCTGCATGCAAGAACATTGGAGTGGGCTGCCACTTCCTTCTCCAAAGGCATCACTAGGTATGTCTAAGAAACAATGTTTGAAGAAAATGCACATATAGTGAAGAATAAACACAGGATCATAAAATTTATTTCATTCAAATCCCAGTCCTGCCTTCAAGGGATATCTCCAGAAGAACTTCCTTGGAGTTTCTAGTTCCCAAATTTCTCCAGTCACTTGTATTACTTCCATAAATGACTATTCATTTCATTGTCTGTGCGCTTTAAAACTTACATTATCTCCCACTGAAATAGAACTACTTAAGGAGTCAGACATAATCTTTAGCAAAGTAACTAATAACAGTACTGAAAAAAATACAGCTAAAGCAGAAAAAATAATTCCTGGGATTGAAAAACATGATTTTCAAATTTAAAAACTCAGATTAAATGAAATAGGAAATACATTCTAAAAAAAGAATGAATTTATAGGTACATTGTCTTAACAGCATAAAATTATAAATAAATAAAAGATTACCATTAAATATAACTGCCTGACAATGTAGCACTGTTCTCCAAAATAACCCCTGGGTCAAAGAGGAAATTAAAAGTAAAACTACAAGCTAAAAGCAAGACAAAAAGAAAAAGAATACATCATATCAAAGCTTATGGGGCATGACTAAAGCTGTGCTCGAGAAAAATAATCTTAATTACCACTATTATTCAAGAAGCCCATAAATAAAGGAAATAAGCCCTCTTCTTGAAGAATTGGAAAAGTACAAGAAAACAAATCCAAAGAGAGAAGAAATTTGCAAAAAGTTAAAAATAATGATCAGAAAAAAAACATTGTAGAAATGATAAATAAAATCCTGGTTCTTTCAAAGACCAATAAAATAAACTCTTCATAAGTAAAACTAAGTAATAATAGAAGAAAAACAAAAGTATACAAATTATGAATAATGAAGGCTTTCACTACATAAATAGATGTGATTAAAAGAGCTATAATTTTATATATACATCTTTGATATCAAATTTAAAAATCTAAAGATAATGGATGATTTCCCAGTAGAAGTTATCAATATTAATCCAAGAACCAGAAAATTTGAGGAGAAAAATTACTAAAGATAAGACTAGAAATGTGATTGTAGACCTACCACTAAAAAAGGAACCAGGATCAAATGGTTTTGCAATTCAGTTCTGTATTACCTTTAAAGAAGAGAAAAGACTAATATTGGGCTTCCCTGATAGCTCAGATGGTAAAGAATCTGCCTGCAAGGGGGAGACCTGGGTTCATCCCTCGGTTGGAAAGATCCACTGGAGAAGGGAATGGCTACGCACTCCAGTACTCTTGCTTGGAGAATTCCACGGACAGAGGCTACAGTCCCTGGGGTCTCAAAGAGTTGGACATGACTGAGCAACTAACACTTACTACAAAGATCAGTATCATTTAAACTCTATCAGAAAAGAGGAAAAAAATGGGAAGTTAACTAATGAATTTTATAAAGTTAGCAAACTTAAGATCAAAATCTGCTAAAGATAGTACATAAAAGGCAACTATAAAATATTAATAATATGAAAAATAAAATGTTAACAAAATATAAAATTTATAAAGAAACAGAACCCAAAAAGTTTGGCAAGAAAAAGCTCTACTATGACCTAGTTGGATAGAAAAAAATCAGCAGCTACTCCTAATGGATAGCAAGAACAGAAGGGAATGACTTAAATATTGAAAGTGCTTTTTACCAACAGTTAACACCAATCCTCATTTAACCATTAAATGCCAAAATCATTTCCACTAAAACCAGGAACAAGTCAAGATCATCCACAATCTCTATTTTCATTCAATAATATTTCTGGTGATTCAATTTATTGCAATAAGATAAGAAAATAAATAATTAGTGTAAAATTGGGAAAAGTTAAAACCAATTTCTATTTACAATTGATATGACTGTATTTGTTTAAAACACAAGTACTATTTAAAGATCATGAAGTCAGTAAGCAAAATAGAAGAGGTGGTGAGGCAAAGATAAACACAAAAAAATCAATAGCTTCCTTCTATTCTAGCAAGTTTTTAGGAAGTATTGCACTATTGAGACCATATGCCAACATTTTCTTATTTCTTTTGCTTAAAAGGATATATATCACTAGTGAAAGGAGTATCGAATGTCAAACTAATTCATAGAATGTTTTAATCAATTGCTACTTCAACCAACTGTCTCCAGTGTCAGCATGTCATTGATATACTTTTAAGATTATATTATTTTATCTATTTGTGCACGTGTCTTTTACAAATTTAAATCTGTACCCCTTCCAGTTTCTGATAAGAATATTTGTATACCTGTGGTGGATTCATGTTGATGTATGGCAAAACCAATACAATATTGTAAAGTAATTAACCTCCAATTAAAATAAATAAATTTATATTTTAAAAAAAGAACATTACTTTATCTTGTAAGTGTCCTCCAAAATGTCTTAATTCATAGTGCTCAAGCCCTCTAGATCTAACAGGTCATTCCATGTTTCAAAAAGATCAGTTTCTTATCTTTGGTCCCAAGGCATATGTGACGATATGTAGTAACTCTTCTGCTTGGAAGACTGAGCTAGCTAGCAGATTTTCAAATTCTCCAATACACCAATTAGCTCATTCCTTGTCATGCTTTGAGTGAAGTGTTGTCACACTCATGTAAGTCACCTGCTAGACTACCATTTACAAATTGTAGCATTTTCATAGCCCATAGTGCACTATACTTACCCTTTGGTGTTTTAAGTTTCTTATATTTTTTCTCTGTTTCATAATAGACCCATAAAAAATTAATTACTAGTATGGCAACCCAATATAATTCACTCCATCTTTAATAAAGAGGTTCTGTAATATAGGACTTCACCAAAAGTCTCCAGTGCATTGTACCAGGAGGATAGCAGAAAGAGGAATAGTGTTTCCATTTATAGAGAAGAATAACATTAGGTAGATAACCTATAACTGATGATGTCTAAAAAGGTCTGCCAAAAAGTGGATGGCATAGTTAATGTCTAGGAAAAAGAAGTAAAATTATGTCTCTACTTCATACCACATATAAAACTATATACAAGAAGAAGTAAACACACACACAAACAGTTATTTTTAAAAGCTCGAATAAAATATTAAAAATTACTGTAAACTCTTCGGGGAGTAAAAGCTTGCCTCAGCATGCCCAGAAACTTAGAAGCCATAATGGGAAAGGCTGAATGATATGACTACCATGAACAAAACTGAATGAGGTAGGATATGCATGGAAATATACACATGATTTTAGGTGAAATAAAAGTTGCAGAACAGAACCATATATGGACAGTGACTCATTTTGTGATAAAAATATGAATATGTGTTATCATTTATGTTTAAATATGTAGTGATGCTAGTGGTAAAGAACCCGCCTGCCAATGCAAGAGATCTGAGATGGAGGTTCATACACTGGGTCAGGAAGATCCCCTGGAGAGGGGCATGACAATCCACTCCAATATTCTTGCCTGGAGAATCCCATGGACAGAGAAGCCTGGTGGGCTACAGTCCGTAGGGTCGCAATGAGTCAGACATGACTGAAGCAACTTAGCACAGCATAGTTCAGCCCATGCATAGAACATATTAACAGTAGGTAACTGTAAAAATGGGTGAGAAGAGGGCAGTTTTATGTTTTAATTTACATTTTATCTGTTTGAGTTGTTAATAAGCATAAAGAACTTCTATGATTTAAGAAAATATAATAAAGAAGACTAAAATAGAGTTCACTATGAAAAATAATCTCTCAGAGTGCTAACTCCGAAATCTGTCTCAGTAAGTAAAGTCACTCAGTCGTGTCCGACTCTTTGTGACCCCATGGACTGCAGCCCACCAGCCTCCTCAGTCCATGAGATTCTCCAAGCAAGAATACTGGAGTGGGTTGCCATTTCCTTCTCCAGGGGATCTTCCTGACCCAGGGATCGAACCCAGGTCTCCCGCATTGGAGGCAGACGCTTTAACCTCTGAGCCACCAGGGAACTAACACAATCTGTCTCAGAGAGGTAGTCAAATGCCCAGGTGGATGCATAATCCTGTCCATCAATGCAGAGGCTATAATATGGCCTTCTTTCCCAGATACTAATTTTTCCACTTTCTAAGTTAAAATAAATATATCTGGGACTTCTATTTGTAATTTTAAAATAACTGAAAAGTAATTCCAGAGTGTTACTAATATCTTATTTCCCCAAATACAGTCATTTCCACCTAAACACATGTATGACTTACAGACATTCACGAATTATGACATTCATAACATAAAGGTTTAACTTTTATATCAGAAGAAAATCAATCAGAATTTAAGTAATTTTTATAAGCAACATGGGCGATTTAATACTTTCAATTTTTGGCTATAGATTACACAGATCAGCAATAACAAGAGGTGAAGATTGATGATCTTAAATACTAAGTGATTAAAAAGAATTATTCTCCAAGTCAGTTTAAATGGATTTAAGATTTAGAAAATAGTTGTCTGTTTTATTTGGTCTTGCCTAGATTCCATCTTTTCTAAGATCAACAAGATAATCCATTTAATTCATTTTAAATGATGGAAGACTGTAAAAATCAAAAGTTTTCTTTTATTGATCCATTTCATTATGTCAGAATTTTCATTACAGCTTATTGAAAGAAAGCCACAAAATTTAGCAAGATTATAGTTAAACCACATTTTAGCAAACAGAAAACTGAAGTAGAAATGGGAAAAAAACTAAAGAGGTAACAATTTGTTTTACCTTGGTTTCCAAAAAATCAACAACACGTTATCATTACTCATAAGAAAGGTTCAGAAAAGGGAGATATTAATCAATATGTATGAGGGAATGCATTACAAATACTACAGTTTTCTCCTGTTGTAAAATATACATTTCTCAAATCCTGTATGGAAACTAATTGATAATATATCTTAACAGTCATAAAACTACTATCAACTGATAATCCACCTCTGGCTAAGGGTCATCTGCACAGACAAAATTTCTAATTGTGTACAGAGAGAAACATGCTCTAGCTCTTGAATACAAGTATTTGATTTCAGACACAAGTCAACCCCCATAATCGACATGAGTGCATCAGGTTCTTCTACTTTGACAGCACCAACATCGAGCTAAGTCAGCTCGCCCCAATTCCCTAAGCACTAAATAAACAACCTTCTGATGATAATGTGGTTCCTGATGTACATCGATCTTAGGGACAGAATGTTCTGAGCAACCAACACTAAAAATCTGTTCTACTTGGTAATTACATTTCTTAGAGTAACAGACTCTCATTCTGTCTTTTTTTTTATTTTCAAAAAAGAAAATCCACCCAATTTAATAACATGTTATGTCCGTGAGCAAACTTAGAAATGCTCTATACCCAAAGATGCTTGTAATACACTTATTCTTTCACTTTTTAAAATGTAAATGGTCAACAAGGGACAAAGAGTTACACTTAGCCCACTGTCAGTGCTGGATCAAATTCTTTTGACATGAACCTGTTAGAATGAAGCTACCCCTCCATTAAGGCTTCTTTCCCACTCCCTCCCTCCCCTCAGGCTTATCCCCAAAACCAATAATGCCCAAGCCCTTAACACAAGGCCTGAGAAGGACACAGTGGAGAGGGAAAAGCATGGAGATATACATCTCTGAAAGCAAAGATGTGTTATCCTGCTTGATACCACACCTCAGGCATCAATATCCTAGTCTTCTGCACCCGGAGATGGCAGCATGATAGTTCTGGTTTAAAGGCAAGAAGAGCCACAGTTTGAACAGAGAAATAAGGGGAAAAAATCTTCAGTCTGGGGTGTGATGAAGAATGAATGTAAAATGTTAGCATTGAAAATAATCATAATCATTCTTCAAAAAACCACTCTCAAGGGAATAGAGCAGAGAAATTAACCAAACAGGCATAAACACAAAATTTCCCTGAACCACATCAATTTGCTAAATCTACACTTAGAATCTCTTTTGAAACAAAGCAAGTAAAATATGAATTTAAAAATAGAAAACCAGTTTCCTGAGCCTTAAATATTATGCTTTGGGTGACAATTTGTAAGAGAACTATACTCCATCTTTGTAAGATCACCTTTGAACACATTTGCCTGGAATAGACTCACTTAAATTCCTAAAATCAGTAGATAAAAACAAAATAGAAGAATATCCTGAGTTTCTAATTTTCCTCAGTTTCCCAGAAGTTGCCATGTTCTCTAAAGAAAGGTCACTGGCTCCTCCCTGCCCTCATGAGCTGCCACAATCACGGCTACTATACTAGTAGGGTGCCTTTCCCAAAATGTTTGAGGGGCAACCTCTGATGTGAAAGCATCAGGACATCAGAGGGTGGCTGGGCCAGCTCCGTGTCTTCCCTGGACCAGGCAGCTACACATCTGTCTCACACAGACTTCCCAAAGTCCGGGTGATTCAGTTCCAAATAATACCAGGCACGGGACATCAAGATTCATGCAATACACATAGGGCTGTTCCACACTAAGACCGGTGCTTTCTCAGTTTCTGTTCAACAACCGTCCGAAAAGTCTTGGCATCCAGCCATACATAGCCAGGGTCATCTTGTTACCACAGCAACGACAATTATCATTCTGTATCAAATGCCCATTGGTGCATGACCTGGTGTCATGGAAATGAAACGATCACCCCCAAAAGACACAGAAGCACAAAGAGACTTCTGTCAATGGTCTCTCAGAGGAGGAAATGAGAGAGAAGTGTGAAGGAGGGAAAGGGAAGGAGAATGGGAAGGGAGGAGAGGATAAGAAAAGAGACCTGCGCAGCAGATGGACACTGGTCAGGCCTGTGCCCCTGCTGCAGGGTGGCTTTTTATTCCCCAAGTTCACCTCATTGCCACCCCAGGTCGAAAAGTCACTCAGCACCCCAGTTCAACGTGGTTTGATCAGAATATTTCTTAGATGTTCACGATTCAGATCTGGGTAAGGGAACAAGGTTGTTCTTACTGGCTCTATTTTCTCAAGAATCTCCAATGAATACATTTTAGAAGAAAAGTAGATAAAATTTAAATCAGGTTCTGAAACTTCATCTACAGTATCATCCAATTTGATGTACAGACTATATAGGTATACTGAGATAGTGTCTGGAAGGGTATCCACAGTTGGAATTTGATGCTTCTTTCCCCAGCTGCCACAATCCCTTATCCAGTTCTTTATGCTGCTTTCCACTCTTCCACTCTGCACCTTCTCTCTGGGGATCACATCCACTCCCATGTCCTTAGTTATCATTTCTTCTCTGGTGGCCCCCAAATCTATATCTGCAGCCTGGTCTTTTCTGAGCACCAGATCAATACACTCAAACGACATTAGGGTATATCCATCTAGATGTCACACAGGTATCTCAATTTAATTTATTTTAAATGGATAAGGCTTTCCCTCCCAAATCCTTGTTTCCTACCTAATAGAGAGCAAGAAAAAATTTTAAGTCCTTTACCCTCATTCCACCCTTAAAACTGATGTCAAAGGAGCCCAGTATGATTCAATAGAGTCAGCATACCCAACAACTTCAAGCTGATCAGTCCTTGGTCCTTTTGTCTATTGTAGGCAACATCTGAGTAAGTATATGGAAGCCTGGGGCTAAAAGCAGATCATAACTGAACAGAGATTTTACCTTTTCCTGGCCTCATGTTTAAAGTAGGATAACATCCCCAAACTGACCAAGAATACATTGTAAGGGCAGGTGAGATCATGTCTGGTAAAACATCTTGAGTACGTAGTAAAAAGAAAAGCCTATTTCTTTGAGAAACTATTGTTAACAGTTGCCTTGCAGGAATGACATCACTCTACACAGTAGTCACTTAATGAATGCTAACTTTTATTGTTGTTATTATTTATTAAATGATGCTGACACATGGCAGAATGCCCCCAGCAACACAAAGGTCAAGCAGAACAACTATCGACACTGAATTCTAAGGAACTAAGTGTGCTCAACTTTCTTAATTAATTGCTATGTGCCAGAAAATTCTAAGCATTTCACATATATTACTTCATTTAATTCTTTCAGTGAGCCCCATCTTTAGCACTCATCTATGATTTCAGAGAGAAAACTTCAACCCATCTTATGTTTAATGTAAATACTTTTTCTACTCAGTTCGTGCTCCAATCAATCACCTGCTCCATTCCCAACACTTTCCTTTTTCAAAAACTTTTGAAAAATCAGTATTTGTTTTAGGTTAATAAGAACACATAGATGAACAAAAAGTAAAAAGGTAAAAATTACACTATCCTTCCACCCAAAGACAATCATTGTTACTATCTGGATGTCTGTAATTCCAGAGTTTTTAGTGTCTACTTAAATATCATATTCTCAGAAAAATTGAATCATACTAAGAAGACTCCTATCTAACCTACCTTTCTCCCTTAACAGTGCATGATGAATATCATTCCCTGACAATATGGATTGCAACTGACATATTTATCTTACACATGTGAATATTCCTCAATTTATGTAACCAGTCCAGTGTGCTAAATTGTTTAAGTTGTTTTCAATTTTTACTATTTCACACAGTGCTGGGATAAACAGCCTTGAACATACAATCTTTGGCCAATGATTCAACTATTTCCTTAGGACAAAGGGATTACATATTTTAAGGCTAATGATATGTATTACCAAATGGCCCTCTGCAAACCTTGTGCCAGTGTAAGAGAATTCCTACCACCAGGGTTTGAAAGGCTCCATTTTTGCCATACTCTCATGGACACTGCACAGTAGGTGAGAGAGGGACTTCTATATGAATTCCAATTATTCTTTCTAGTCAAAATTATTCACTGGCTCTCAGCGTTCGGTGAGGTAATATTCAAACAGTTCTCCACAAACTGGCTTTAGCCAACTTTCCAAATTTATTTACTTCCAGTCACACTTCCCACTCTAAACAGACTAGTCTCCTCACTGTCACAGCAAGAGTTCCTACCTCCATGCCTTTCTCACACCAGTCCCCCTTCACTCCCATCACATGGAACTCCCTAACTACCTACCCCACTGAGGATTCATTTTAAATGAACACTTCCTCCATAAATCTGTAGCTGACTACTGTATCCTGCAGAAACCTTTGCTTTCTCTGTGCTCTGAGTGCGAATATTTAACAAAGAGTATATGCTTGAGATATTGTTTTCTTTTTGTTTGTACGTTTCTTATCTCTCCAACTAGATTATAAACCGAAAGATAAGTATGGTTTCTCTCTTTTTTTCTTTCCAGCATTAACACACAACTTCACTGATGATACACAAATGCAGTCAATGCAAATGACAGGAGGGAGCTTATTTATGAGGAATTGGTTCACTGTCACTTATGCAGAAGAAATAGTAAAAATATTTCAATCTAGGCAGTGAGATAAAAAGCAACAAACATTTTCAGAACAGGTCGTGATATTCATTCATCCAGCTTAGGCCTGCAGACCAACTCAGATAAATATCAGCATTGATGATACAATATGATATTCATTACTCAAACTGGCAGCTGAAAGGATTCCTTTACCATATAGACAAGGTGGAGAAAAGGAATAGTTTACAACATGTGTTGCTTCTAAACTACAAAATCAAGAACTTATTCCTGGCTCTTTGGGAACATATTCTCAGCCAGTTTGGCCACGAATTTTCCAACTTTCACTTTTACCAAAAAATCATGATGACTTTCTAGCCCCAGAATCTTATCAGCACACACCTGAAATTCTTTTAAAAAGAAAAAAAGTGAACCTTCGCTGAATTGATTCTGAGCAGATTCATTTTCCTCCCATTTAAAATTGTCATTTATGTTCTCAAATATGACCAGAAGCTTAAGAATCACCTCTTTGTTCTCCTTCTTATTAAAGAGGGAACCCAGTGAGGATGGTACTTGGGCCCTGAGCAGTTCTCTAGTCATGGCTGGATTTTCAGCCAAATTCAAAAGGAGTTTCAAAACCTGAAATTTGGTTTCTTCATTTCCTGCTGAAAATAAACGGAGAAAGTCTGAAATGGAATTAGCAAGCATGTGCTGATACTCATTAGTAACAGTCATGTTCGTAAGCAATCTTAGACCTGCCAGCTGCACAGATGAGTTCAATCGAGAAGTGATTGTGTCATCACAGACTTGATTCATGTATATCTTAAGCCTGCGCTGATTTTCAGCATTCACACTCAAGTTATTTAGGACGATTAAAGCCTTTTCCTTCACTATGGGATCCCGAGTATTGAGAATCTTTGCAACAATTGGGAGACCACCCAGATCACGAATAATATCTCTGTTAAATGCATAAGCAGCATTGTTACCCAGAGCAATTAAAGCTGCTTCAAGAATATACGGCTTTTCAGACATCTCAACCAAGCAGAGAACTTTCTGCAGCTCTTGAGGGGACAAAATAGTATCATCTGAATTGGGGGAAGCCCTTTTCTGGACAGCTCGACGAGCCCGGGTGGCCCTGGCCCTTGCCCTCGCCCTAGCTCTGGTGCCAGCCTCAGTCCCAATCCGGGCCCAAGGTGGGTACCACACTATACTTTGTTCTCACTGTTGTCATCATCATCGTCAGACCAGTCATTGTACCTGGCCCCAGGACAATCCCCAGCATCATCCACATCCCCAGACCCTCCCTCAGCCATTTTCTCCTTGTTCTGTTTTCTCCCTCTGGTCAGTCTATAAATGCAATAGCAGGCGCCAGCCCCAATCACCAGTCCCGCAGTCACCCAGCCTACTTTCCTGGCGTAGCCCATGCAATCGTCCCTGATGGTATCAGGGACCAAGGAACAGAGTGGCCACTCAGGCTGGGGGAGGAGGGCTATGGGCCTGGCCTGGGTGCAGGCCTGTGGAGGATGATTGTCTTCAGCCACTTCAAGGCCACAACAACTGATTCTGGAGGTGGACCTAGGGGTGGGGAAAGAAAACAGGGTTTGAGTTTCTCTTCTCCTTGAGTTGTCCTCTGCAGAGAGTTGTACAGAGGGACAAGCAAATGAGTTCTTGGTAGAAAATGTAGGTTGTTAACAAACTCTTTCCCCCTCATTTCACTCTCCCCAACCCACCTCCTCCCCAAGCCTAGATAAAGGCAGTGGAGCCCATCCTCTCTGCTGGGACCTCAGCTACCCCAAACTTGGATGTTCCCGGGGAGTGGCACCATTGGACTAACCTCCTCCAGACAGGCAGTTTGCCCCTTCTTCCCTCCCCTGGAGATGTGCCACGCCCAACAACCCTTGCAATCTGCAGAGAGACCAGAGCCAGTGAGAACTGAAGCCTTGATGGATTGACTGTTCCTCCATTTGTTGCTTTCCAGATTCACCTCTCTAGGTTGTCAGATTTAAAAACAAAAACAAACAAACAAAAAAAAAACCACTTCTCTCTGCCATCCAAAACATGCACATGCCTGCTGCTTCCCTAGCCCGAAATGGAGAGTTGTTGGGGAAATAATAACATTGGGTGACCCTGTCCAACCGCGGGCAATTTCCAACCCCTCCCCGATTTGGGCAGCCCCCATGCCCAAACCGACCTCTACCGATCCGAGGAAACTTCCTCCCTCGTTTAAACTGGTCCACCTGCTACAGGAGACCTGCAGGATGACAGATCGAAAACATGGGGACTAAGTGCTGTTGAGAGAAGAGGATTACGAACAAACTATCTGATAGGTTTCCCTTCTGTCATTCTCCCCCACCCCACCCCCCACGACACACGCGCGCGCACGCACACACACACACACCGCACGCCATTTCGCCACAGTCCGAAGAGTGTGAGAAACACACTCAGACTCAGACCTAACCTAGATTATCGCTACCTCTGGTTTCTCCCCACCCCATCCTCCCACCGCCCCCGTTAGGGTCTCTAGATGGTCTTACCCTCAAATCGACCTTCACGGATCGAGGTTAATTTCCTTCCTCTTCTTTAGCCTGGTGTGGTGCCGCAACCTACGGAAAGACTGGCAACCCGGGAGAGGCTCGGATCCACAAGACACAGAGCCGTCAGGAAGACACAGTCACAGTAAGAAAGACGGGAAACTGCCGCGACCTAGTGCTTGGTGGACGGACCGGTCCCCAGAACAGAAAACTCTGTCCTTAATTCGGAGGCCTGGCTGTCAAAGCTTCCCACCCCTTCGACCCCTCTCGGGGTTCTGCTGACACATCACGGTGCACCTCCCCTCCCCATGTCCAGCCTTTCCCCTCTGGCACCGTCCTGGAGGAATGGGGGCCAACACCCAGCGCACAGCTCCTTTTCCAGATTACGGCCTCGGTTCCCACCAGATTCCCACGTCCCGATCTCTGAGCTCCTCCCAAACACCCTCCTGCTCACCATTTCGCAGCATCAGACTGGGCTGCGGGCGGGACAGACGTCTTGGAAAGCCGGCGGCGAGTGGAAGAGACGACGGAGGCGCCCCAGGATCCGCGACGGTTTCCGCCCTGCACCCTCGGCCACCCCCACCTTCTGGAATCTCCCAGGCACTGACCTGCACGCATCCGGGACAGTCTTCTTCTCCTCCTCCTTCTTTCCCCTGCTGCAGGCCCGC
Source organism: Aepyceros melampus (assembly GCA_006408695.1). Classification (NCBI taxonomy): domain Eukaryota; kingdom Metazoa; phylum Chordata; class Mammalia; order Artiodactyla; family Bovidae; genus Aepyceros; species Aepyceros melampus. The sequence continues at coordinate 103,003 of SJXQ01011131.1, read as the reverse complement.
TGGCCCTCGGGGCAGTGGGGAGCTGATACTCAGACGGGAACAACGACCAGAACAAGAGGACTTCTGCACACGTCAGCTCTTGGTCACGTGAGACCTACGTCATCCACCAACTCGGGTCCCCAATTTCCCCTCCCACCAGCAGTGCGGCAGAAGAGGGCCCGCCCCCCTCCTTTCCCTCCCCCATAGCAGGCCTTGTTACTCTTTTTTTCTTTCCTAATCCCATCTCCCCGTAGTGGTGTTTGCCTTCCTCTGATTACCAGAAAGGGACAGCATCTTCCCCTGGGGTTACTGGCCATTTGTACTTTTTTGAAAAATTGCCTCTTCCTTCCCTGGACTCCTGGGACAGTAACCTCTCCTTCCACCTCTCTGCCTCCCAGCTATAAATGTCTACCATTTCCTCTGAAATCTAGTCCTAGATCTGAAAAGAAAAAGCCACCAGAAAAGGAGACCTGGAGTGAATGCAGTTTTTTTCCTTACTTACTGTTTTATTTTTTGTTGTTGTTCTTTCAGTTCTGCCCTTTCCCACCCCCAGACTGCATTCTTTTTAGGAGGAAAAAAATGGCTGTAAAGCTATTTTCATTTGGTAAAAAAAAAAAGAGTGGGAGAGTGATGTTGGGCGATGGCCTCCAAAAGTCCCACATTTTCTCACTTGTAGGGAGTGTTACACACTTCACTCAAAGCAATCTTAGTGTCTTCTGGGGCCTAGCACATAACACAATCCTGAATAAGCTCATCAGAGTGTCTGAGAATGCATAAATCTTCTAACTAGGCCAGTCTTCTAAACAAGAGAGCTATAGACTTTCACTTTCATCAGTTAGCAAGGCCCAGGAGCCCTTAGAAGCCAGCTACACAGAAAAGGTTGAGTGGTAATCACAAGTATGTCATGGATGTCTGTCAGATAGGAGGCATGCGCACTGACAAAGTGAATGACATACAAAGAATATTACAAAATATACAAATGGACAACAGCATTTTTAAATGGAGTAGGTGTTAGAGGTGTTAGACCAAGTCAAAATTGGCTGAACTCAGCATCTAGCAATTAGTGTGAAACCTTTTCACTGACCGTATTGATGAATTCACAAGTCACCTGTCAGCAACGAGCGAACTTTTAAGAGTAGGAAAAATAATAAAATAATGTCATGACACAGGGTCTACGGTGTGATATGCCCTGATAGTTAAGATATAAGGTTGTTATCTGAGTATAAAAATTTTAAGATCCACAGACAATATGGGAGTAAATCAAAAGACTGGGAAATTTGGGAACAGGCAAACTTCCAGAGAAATTCATATCAATGTAACTTCTGAAAAATAGTACTAGGATATGACTAAAATGTATTTTTTTTCTTCCATTTTTATTGAGATACAATTGATATACAACACTGTGTAAGGTTAAGATGAACAGGGTATGACTGAAATTTAGTAAGCAGAAAGCAAATCAACTGTCTGATTCTGTGTTTAGAGAAAGATCATGTGCAGCGAGGGGGCTTATTCAAACAGGAGTATATGAAAAGAAGAGTCAGAGGAAAGTGTTGATGGTTCCCACCCAAGCACTGTCTGGAGGAGAGGAAGTCTTGGCTAAGATGCGTGGAAAAATTAGCTTTCTTTGGCAGAGCCATCCCCATGATATGTAAGTGTACTTCAAGATTCTTAGCTGAAAGCCACTTCTTAAAGTGCACCGATGCCCTTGCTCTCTGATTGCAGGTTTACCACGCAACCTTCTGAAGTTGTGGCTTCCCAAGTAGTAGCTTGCCAACGGGGAGAGAAGGGGCTGGTAAAACTAACAGAAACCTCTAGTACCCCTGATGGTTGTACTTCTCAGGATAAATTTTTCAGTTGTCATTTCCTTGTGAAACTTAGCTTCCCTGTGGCCGTCTTACGGAGGGAATGCAGAGATTCGTGGGTTTGGGCATTCAGATACAGATGTATATATGTCTCTCTGAATGAGAGTCTTTGCTTGATACAGGCTCTCACTATACAGACAAATTCAGGTGTTGATCATGAAGGGCTGAGCACAAGACTTTGTACTGTCGATGCGACTGTGTGGAATCCTGTCAAGGAAGTCGGGTAGCTTTGGCCTAGAAGACAGCCTTGTGCAGCACCTTTCAGAACTGCACCTCTGTAATGTTCAGTGACAACTAAAGCATGCTGTGGCAGATGGACCCCCAGCACCTTGGTCACAGCTGGGCAAAAGATGCATATCCGAAGTAAAGTGCTCCTGCAAATCAATAACCTCTGAAACAGTTTACAGTTCTCTCTGGGAAAAGAAAGGAAGTGCATTTCACGTTTTACATGCCCTGTCATTTTCCACAGCAAAAAGGTGGTCATTGGGCCCCAAACAAACCGACTCAATACTTACTCTCTTACTGAAATTTAAACCTGAGCAAAGATAGAAAACCAAACATCAGTGGAAGTTTATGGCGTCCTGAAGAGACCATCTATCGGTTCCTCCTACCTTGACACCTCAGAGCTGATGCTGGTCTTCAAAATTCCCTCACTGTTTAAGTTAAACAGATGCGGTTTCTGTTGCTTGCAATCAAACAAAATTAACTAATACACAACACAAAAACAACACGATACAAAAAGTAATACACCTCTTAAAGATAACAATCTTCTATCATTTATTTTTTTTACCCTTCAAAATTCCATCAGTGTTACCATCTGCTGATCCTTTTGTTTTTGAATACTTTATAAATCATGCATCATATATGACCATATACTGATTTAAGCCAAAAGGTTCCTTTTGACAGTGGACTCACATAGTCTTTTGAAGACTTGTCTGAGGGATTGCTTAAGGATTTTCCCATTTTGCTTTTTAAATGGTATGTCAGGCAAATAGCATGCCCTTAAATAAATATTTGTTGGTGGGTGTATAATGGAGGGAAAATAGATTCTAAATGTCAGTCCCCAGGTTCCTTGGTAGGAATTGTGGATCAAGATGACAAAGAGAATGGAAAGGGTTATCATTCTCATGGGGTTTAGCAAGTTTAAGAGAGGGAGTGGATCCAAAAAGGAAAGATCTGACAGCCTGGGAGATTGGTGGTCAGGGGTTATACACTGGAAAAATTGAAAAATACACCAAAGGGGAGAGAGATTTTTAACTAACGAGGAGAGGTAAGAGGGGACTTTTGTCCCTGAAGCATGGCTAAGTGAGAGTTGTGAAATGAGTCCTTATTTAGAGCCACGTCAATGACACCTGTCTTTCTTAAGTTTTACATGCTCTGCAGTTCTTTCTAATGTATATATTCAAAATAAATACAAGCTACTTTTTAAGTTCTTAGCAGCCAAAAGTTGAATGATAGTTAAATCTGCAAGTTCTGTTAGTAAGGCTTCATAAATATAAATCACTTCCTTTGGAGAAGTAAAATAAAGGATGATAAGAAGAACAGTGTAAGGAGAGGATGGCAAAACAAATGAGTTAGGGGTTTAGAGAGATGAGTTGTAATGTTGGTGTGTTTGAACTATAAATGTTTAAGGAAGACCAGAAAGTTGTGACATGTTCTTGTGAATTTTTCACCAGCAAGGCACTCTGGGCTTCCTGGTTCACCTCCTGAAAGGGCCTCCCCCACACAGGGGCCCCTCACCCAGGGAGCTTCCTGCTGGGGTGTCAGATTTCAATGTTCTAAGAAAGAGGCTGCCTGAAGGGTTTATATTTAGAGCATGACACCCCGGCGGGGACAGCTGGATGTCTGGGAACTAAGTTCTGCAGACTTTGTCACTACCTTCTGGGATTATTCTGAGGGACTTGTATAGATGATACAATGAAATTGTAACAGAAGGGAGAGGGTGAAAAGACCTCTTTTTCCTGGCGACGCTGTTTGGGGTCCCGTGTACTGTGCCTTTTGTGAGGGAAAAAGGCCATGGATCTCAAGGGCTGTCAGGTTGTGGCAGTGATTTGCGTCACCCACAGACCCTCAACATTATTTCCACTGGAAAAGGCTGACCGCCAGGCACGACCAAGGGGACAGACAGTGCACAAATGACAAATACCGGGGGTCTTTCACCAGTGTCGTGATCAAACGAAAATTCCACTATCATTTTCATCAATGGGATAGCAGGGAATCCTCTAATTTCTGGATGATTTATGGGTTACACCATGAAACTTGAGAATAGATTTTAAATAGAGCTTTGAACGAAGAGCAAGCTATCTGTGAAGTTACTAATTTATAAGGTTCATCTGAAGATAGAAGATTCATTGGAATTTGGGGTCTGCAGAGAGTCTGTCCTTCAAAATCAGAATGGAGGCCATCCAGCCGTTCTCTAACACGTAACACTATGAGTTCAGCCAAGAAGAAAGGGATAGTGGTTCGCGTCTCTAAATTGGTCACAATGAAAACATTGACCAATTTACTATAGATTCATTTTATCCATTAACTTATAAATCATATTGAAAGCACACTGGCTTTGTTTGTAAGGGTATGTTTTTAAAGTTTCATATGCTATTTGAAAGCTGCTATCTCCTCTGCAGTCAGAAGAAAATATTTTCAATGTACAAATTAGCTTAAATCAATGAGGTCTTCCTATTAACTAGGAAATCTTGTTTTATACACACACACACACACACACACATTTGTATTTTCTGACTACAAAACAGTAACTTGAGTGAATTAAGAAAGAATGGAATAAATAGAATATAAATATATTAAAAATAGTAACAAAAATCTCCCTGTTATTTGGGCTTTTATTTCCTGCCCCTCTGCTTAATTTTGGTTCAGAGACTGCATGTGGGACGGGGTAGAAATGAAGAAAGAGGGGACAGGAGTTTCAGAGCCAAAGAAAGGGTAAGATATTCCCCTCAAAAGAAGTGTAAGTAAATTATAGACCCAGGAAAAGTGTTGCCCTTTTCTGTAATTAGAGAAGGCAAATGCAAACACCAGAGAGCCATGGTCACTTCTGGCATTGTTACAGAGGAAAAGAGTAACAAGGCCCCTTGTGATGGGGGGGAGGTACGGGGCAGGCTGGCGCCTGCCGCACTGCTTGTGGGAGTGGAAATTGGGGGCCAGAGCTCACTGCTGACGCGGTCGTCACGTGACCAGAGCTGCCTAGAGCAGAAGTACTGCTAGTCGCCTCCGTCTGGGTACCAGCCCCCTATATCACTCTGCAGGCGCGTGAAGGAAGAAGGAAAGTGGCCACGGGCGTTGCAGGTCGGTATGAGCGTGGGCTCTGCTTGAGGGAGATGGGGTTGGGAGAAGGCCAAGAGCGCCACGGATGCAGGTTCCGGCAGACAGGGGTCTGTGTCCCCTTCTCGCCTACTTTCTAAATACTGCCGTCCCCCTCCTCTTGCCCATTTTCATGGAAAGAATTGGCGGACTTCGGGCGGCGGGTGAGGGAAGTGAGTGGCTGGTACAGAGTCTCCGAAGAAAGAAAGGTTTCACGATCAGGGCGCTCCTGTCCCGAGTGCTGCTCCGTCCACCAAGCACTCCGGCTCCCCCCGACCCCCCACCGTCTGTCTGCAGGTTTGGAGATCTGTTGGCCAGTAGGTCGCCGGGGAAAGTCGCGGCGAGGGAAGGACCGAAGTGCCTTGGGACCGTGCAGGTCGGTATGAAGGTGGGATGAGCCTTGGCCCCCGGGTGGGGATTTAGGATGGACTGGTTGGATCTCCTTGCAGTCCAAGGGACTCTCAAGAATCTTCTCCAACAACACAGTTCAAAAGCATCAGTTCTTCAGTGCTCAGCCTTATGGTCCAACTTGCACATCCATACGTGACTACTGGAAAAACCATAGCTTTGACCACATACTGAGGACATGAACGTATTCACCAACTCTGAGTCATCCACAGGATAAAACCCTGGGGTAAAGTCAGGATCTGTATCCTGGTTGCTAAGCAGAGCCCCAATAGGGCACTGGTCAGGGAGGTGTGGTGGCAACACTGGAGAGGAGTGTGTACCCAGAGTGGAATGGGGAGTCCTGGGCTTTGAACAGCAGAGAGGCCAGGAAATCCTTTGTTCAGACTGAAGTGACAAGAAAATCTCATGGCCTCCAACCTGTGGCCACATGTGAGTGAGTGAAGTCAGAATCATACAGCTGTCCTTTGTCCCAGGAAAGAGCAGCAGTCGAGTCCGTTTTGCAGGTGCCCTGTGGGCGCTGCCTGGCCGGGGCCCCAGGAGTGGGCCAGCCATGCCACTGTCTCCTCTACCTTAGAGGTCCTGCCCGGTCCTCAATGCCCCTGACCAGCTCCCAGGCCTCTGAGAATGGAGGTCAAGCTCTAAGAAAGGATGGCCAGACAGGGAGGGGCTCCCCAGCACTGACCCAAAGAAGACTAATGGGGTAGGATGCTGACTCAGAGCTGAACCCCACACTGAGGGTGAGCTCTTGCTTGGTCTTTGTTCTTGGTTGCCATGACCAGCCTCCTCTCAGGCTGAAAGGGGCTGCCAGGAAGCCTGTGACCCCCTTCTCTCTGGACTTCTATTCAGAGCTGATTGTCCCTGGGTTTGTCAATTGGCCTGTCTGGACAGCTGTTTTCTAATTTGTGAAATGGATCTATGTGTGGATTCCACAAGATGAATGGGCCATCTGCATTAGATTCTAGCCCACTTTCATGGATCTGTCATATATATTTACATATATATGTGTGTATATATAATATATGGGGAAAATGTGGAATAGCGTCAGATTTCATTTTCTTCAGCTCCAAAATCAATGCAGATGGTGCCTGCAGCCACAAAATTAAAAGACCCTGGCTCCTGGAAAGAAAAGCTGTGGCAGATCTAGACAGGGTACTAAAGAGCAGAGACATCACAACACCAGCAAAGGCCTGTGTCAGTCAGTTCAGTCGCTCCATCCTATCCGACTCTTTGCGACCCCATGAACTGATTGGGAGTTCATGTACACTCGTGGCTGATTCATGTCAATGTATAGCAAAACAAATACAGTATTGTAAAGCAAAAAAAGAAAAAAAAAGGCAAAATGACTGTCTGAGGAGGCCTTACAAACATTAGAAGAGAAAGAAGAGAAGTTAAAGGCAAAGGAGGAAAGCAAAGATACACCCATTTGAATGCAGAGTTCAAAAGGACATCAAGGAGAGATAAGAAAGCCTTCCTCAGTGATCAATGCAAAGAAATAGAAGAAAACAATAGAATGGAAAAGACTAGAGATCTCTTCAAGAAAATTAGAGATACCAAGGGAACTTTTCATGCAAAGATGGTCACAATAAAGGACAGAAACAGTACGGACCTGACAGAAGCAGAAGATATTAAGAAGAAGTGGTAAGAATACACAGAAGAACTATACAGAAAAGATCTTCATGACCTAGATAATCACAATGGTGTGATCACTCACCTAGAGCCAGATATCTTGGAATGTGAAGTCAAGTGGGCCTTAGGAACTATCACTACGAACAAAGCTAGTGGAGGTGATGGAATCTCAGTTGAGCTATTTCAAGTCCTAAAAGGTGATGCTGTGAAAGTGGTGCACTCAATATGCCAGCAAATTTGGAAAATTCAGCAGTGGCCACAGGACTGGAAAAAGTGAGTTTTCATTCCAATCACAAAGAAAGGCAATGCCAAAGGATGCTCAGACTCCTGCACTATTGGACTTATCTCACATGCTAGTAAAGTAATGATAAAATTTCTCCAACCAGGCTTCAACAGTACATGAACTGTGAACTTCCAGATGCTCAAGCTGGATTTAGAAAAGGCAGAGGAACCAGAGATCGAATTGCCAACTTCTGTTGGATCATCAAAAAAGCAAGAGAGTTCCAGAAAAAATCTGCTTCTGCTTTATTGACTATGCCAAAGCCTTTGACTGTGTGGATCACAACAAACTGTGGAAAATTCTGAAAGAGATGAGAATACCAGACCACCTGACCTGCCTCTTGAGAAATCTGTATGCAGGCAAAAAGCAACTGTTAGAACTGGACGTGGAACAACAGAATGATTCCAAATAGGGAAATGAGTACGTCAAGGTTGTATATTGTCACCCGCTTATTTAACTTAGATACAGAGTACATCATGAGAAATGCTGGACTGGATGAAGCACAAGCTAGAATCAAGATTGCTGGGAGAAATATCAATAACCTCAGATATGCAGATGACACAATCCTTATGGGAGAAAGTAAAGAAGAACTAAGGAGCCTCTTGATGAAAGTGAAAGAGGAGAGTGAAAAGGTTGGCTTAAAACTTAACATTCAGAAAACGAAGATCATGGCGAAACAGTGGAAACAATGAGAGACTTTATTTCTGGGGTCTCCAAAATCACTGCAGATGGTGACTGCAGCCATGACATTAAAAAACACTTGCTCCTTGGAAGAAAAGTTATGACCAATATAGACAGCTTATTTAAAAAGAGAGATATTTATTTGCCAACAAAGGTCCATCTAGTCAAAGCTATGATTTTTTCATTAGTTATGTATAGATGTGAGAGTTGTACTATAAAGAAAGCTGAGCACCAAAGAATTGATGCTTTTGAACTGTGGTGTTGGAGAAGACTCTTGAGAGTCCCTTGGGCAGCAAGGAGATCCACCCAGTCCATCCTAAAGGAGATCAGCCCTGGGTGTTCATTGGAAGAATTGATGCTGAAGTTCCAATACTTTGGCCACCTGATGTGAAGAACTGACTTATTTGAAAAGACTCTAATGCTGGGAAAGATTGAATGCAGGAGGAAAGGGGATGACAGAGGATGAGATGGATGGATGGCTTCACCAACTCAATGGACATGAGTTTGAGTAAACTCTGGGAGTTGGTGATGGACAGGGAAGCCTGATGTGCTGCAGTCCATGTGGTCCCAAAGAGTTGGACACAGCTGAGTGACCTAACTGAACTGAGCATGATTTTATTTCTATCTTAGAAAGTTCCTTCTACCAGGTAGATGGAGAACTGATTGAAGGTCAAGAGACTGCTTATTTATGGATGGTGGCATGATCTGGGGAAAAGATGATGTTGTTGAAAGTGAAGATGGGAAGGCTGAGTAATTCCAGAGATGTTTGTAAGACAAAAACTGGTTTGGGGCCACTTAATGTGGATCCACAATACCTCTGCCCACATCTGAGATTACCTCCAGACAGTTCATATACACAGAGCTCTCTGCATTTGTGTCTAGTGATATTCTGACTATTGGCTGTAAATCAGTACTTCAAGAGTGACCCTCTACCAAAGAGGAATGGAAGTTTGTAGATAAACACCCTAGTTTCTTTGTCTTTGTGTGTGATGACTCTTGGTGTCTTCTTCATAGTCTTTTAGGATCCCTTATTGAAACTGAGCCCAAGTGAGCCACATTGGTGACCCCTTCATAAATGTATCTTCATCAGCTTTCTGACCCTCTAAGTCACTGCTTATCCCCCCACTTCTGCTTCCTGGGGTCACCTCCCAAATAAACCACTTGTGCCAAAAAAGCAAAATACTTTCCCACCTGCCCACGGCTTGATTTCACCTCATACTCCTTATGTTAGGTGAGATAATACAAGGCAAGAAAAGCATCGGTGACACAAAAGATGTGTGTCAGGATACTAGTCATCCCTCCTCATTTCCTGATGGCTGGATCTGCAGATCAGAAAGGATAGAGGAGGGCATGGGTGGGGGAGGGGGAAAAGGAACCACGTTTCCCAGCAACAGAGTCACGTCAGATGTAGACCCAGTGCTTTGACCGTGCCCTCTCATTGAATCCCCCCCATTAGTCTACATGACAAGGGACACTATTCTCATTTACAGGTGAAAAATCTGAAGTTATGGTGGTTAAATGTCACATAAGTGTGTATGATAAAGCTTGGACTTAACTTAGGCCTGTTTGGCTTCAAAGTTCATATTTCTTCACTACACCATTTGATTTCAAGCCATTTTTACTGTTTCATGTGAATATTCCCCAAAGGCAGAGAAAGCTTTTCCTGGTGGAACTTTCAGTAAGAGTATTTCCTAGCATCTAGACAATGTCACATGGGGCTATTCAAGGATACTAGTGTTAACCACCTCACTGGCCCCCCCAACCCCGATGTTCTCCAACCTCAAATTTATACAACATATCAACAATCACTGTTGCTCTAATCAGCCAGTTTGGGGTACCTCTTAGTTTAATAAAGAATCTAATAATGTAATATATATTAATATAAAATAAATTTAAATTTAAAAAGGTCTTCTTGAGATTTGGATCCTTCCTCACAGTTTTGAGCAGAGAAGGGAGTCTTCATCCAGGTCTCTCAGAGAACCCTCTCTGTACCCTAGGAGCATACTTTTTGTCTTGTTCTGCTGCCTCTGTTATTGTTGGAAAAGGTTAGATCTGGGTAGTTCTAATCATTGTCCTTTTTCTTCTTCTAACTGTGGAAAAGAAAAAGCTATTGAGAAAAGATGGTGAGTGGGAATGGAAATATGACAATCACTCTGATTAAGTAAGGTCAACACTGACTTGGAGAAAACACCAAAGAAAGATGCCATCCTTGTCCTCGCTCACCTGGACACTAATAGAAACCAGCCAACCAAGTGCAATGAGGCTTCATATAGGACAGTTACAAAGCTTTGAAAGGAAGAGAAGTCTCAGATCCTCTGAAAGTTGCATATGACCCAAGCTTTTCTCTCCAAGATCCCACCCACCGCTCCAGGCTATTTTTGAAAATGGAGAGATTTCACAAGCTGCTACACTTCAAAGTAGCTCAGAAGAGAAAGACAAACAAGTCACAGATAGAGCAAGAAAAGGGTCAAGGAAAATATGTCCACATTGTTAGAACCAATAGAAACTCTAGGTAGGGTTGTCCACATCAGGCACTGAAGATGCAAAGAAAAGTGTGACCTTAAGAGAACGCACAGCAGGAGTGAAAGTGAGGGGGGCAAGGAGGGGAGAAGAAGAACAGAATATGCCAAAACTCTTCCTAAAGCTAATGTGGAAGAAAGTCTCTGGCAATGTTTCATGCTATAATTTTTCTATGGGCTTCTATGGAAAATGAAATCTATAAAATAAGACCGCAAACCAAAGATATAAAACAAAAGGATGAGATGAAAACTGAGATAGTAAAGACAGACAAAAAAGACAAGGACCAAAACAACCCATTATGGAAAAAGGAATATAATAGACACAGCTAAAAACATTTACTAACATTCAGAAAATGAAAATCATGGCATCTGGTCACATCATTTCATGGCAAATAGATGGGAAAACAGTGGAAACAGTGTCAGACTTTATTTTTTGGGGCTCCAGAAACATGGCAGATGGTGACTGCAGCCATGAAATTAAAAGATCCTTACTCCTTGAAAGGAAAGTTATGACCAACCTAGATAGAATATTGAAAAGCAGAGACATTGCTTTGCCAACAAATGTCCGTCTAGTCAAGGCTATGGTTTTTCCACTGGTCATGTATCGATGTGAGAGTTGGACTGTGAAGAAGGCTGAGCACTGAAGTGATGCTTTTGAACTGTGGTGTTGGAGAAGACTCTTGAGAGTCCCTTGGACTGCAAGGAGATCCAACCAGTCCATTCTGAAGGAGATCAGCCCTGGGATTTCTTTGGAGGGAATGATGCTGAAGCTGAAACTCCAGTACCTTGGCCACCTCATGCGAAGAGTTGACTCATTGGAAAAGACCCTGATGCAGGGAGGGATTGGGGGCAGGAGGAGAAGGGGATGACAGAGGATGAGATGGCTGGATGGCATCATTGACTCAATGGACGTGAGTCTGAGTGAACTCTGGGAGTTGGTGATGGACAAGGAGGCCTGGTGTGCTGCGATTCATGGAGTCGCAAAGAGTCCGACCCGACTGAGTGACTGAACTGAACTGAACTGTAGGAAGAAATCACAAGGAATGCAGAGAGAGGTGAAAAAAACAAAGCTCCAAAAATAAAACAGCACCAAAAATAAAACAAAACCAAACCCAAGAACCTAAATCTATAAGAAAAAAAGATAATAAATGCAGAAAACAGAAAGAGGGTGGCAGGGGGGGGGGACCAATTGCCCCCAAATTGCATATTTTTGTTCCAGAAATAGAAAATTCAAATAAATGGGACAAAAATGCATTTAAAAAAAAAAAAAACCAAAACCAAAACACTAAAATCTAAAAAAAAAAAAAAAAAAAATGGAAAAAAAAGGAGAGGGGGTGGGGGCGGGGGGGGTGGGGGGGGTACCAATTGCCCCCAAAAGGCATATTTTTGTTCCAGAAATAGAAAATTCAAATAAATGGGACAAAAATGCATTCAAAAGTTATTGAAAAGATTTTCCTTGAAATTAGGAAAATAATCTACAGACTGAAAGGACATAAAATGTTCCAGGAAAACTTAATGATTGTGAGAGAATTAATGAAATCACCATTAAGTTATTGAACTCTAAGGCTAAAAGAAAATTCTTCAGGTATTTAGTAGACAAAAAAGCAAGTCATTAGGAGAAAAAAATAGAGTATGGCATCAGAATCTCCACAGTAAAATTTAATGACAGAAGCCAATTATCTCTCTGGGTCATCCCAATGCACCAGCCCCAAGCATCCTGTATCCTGCATTGAACCTAGACTGGCGATTCATTTCTTATATGATATTATACTTGTTCCAGGGGAGGGAGGTGGGAGGGGGCTTCAGGATTGGGAACATGTGTACACCCGTGGCGGATTCATGTTGATGTATGGCAAAACCAATACAGTATTGTAAAGTAAAATAAAGTAAAATTAAAAAAAAAAAAGAAGCCAGTTATCAATGGCTACAAATTTCTCAGTTCAAGAAAGTTTAACCTATCTTGTAAAATCAAGATATCTTTCAAATATAGAAGAAACAAAAAATTACTTTCACCATGAAGGAGTTAAGGGATTATAATGCCTGAGAAACCTTGAGGAACACACACACACACACACACACCACACACACACAGATGGTTAAAACAAACAGAGTTAAAATGAAATACAAAATACAAAAATATAGAAACTGAAGTAAAAGGGATGAATTTCTTTCCATAATTTAGGATTAAACCATTATGGGAACTGTACAAAATAGAAGTAAATATTATAGATCTTGACAACTTAAACACAACATTTAGCTAAAAAAAATTAGGACATAAGGGAAAGGAAAATAGAGGGAAATGTAAATGTGCAAGTTTTTTCATTTTTCATAATAGAGAAGTAATCAGCATTGCACAAACATGGAACACAATTAAACCCATATAGGACTTGTATCTGTCAACATTTCTACCAACTATCTTCTTATTAGTAGAACAATGAGTCTCAAATCTTGTGTGTGCATTTAGTTCCTCAGTCGTATCTGACTCTTTGCAATCCCATGGATTGTAACCCACCAGGTTCATTGGCCCATGGAATTTTCCAGGCAAGAACACAAGAGTGCGTTGCCATTTCCTACTCCAGGGGATCTTCCCAACCCAGGGATCCAACTCATGTCTCTTGCATCTCCTACACTGACAGGCAGATTCTTTACCACTGCACCACCTGGGAAGCCCAGGTCTGAAATCTTACTATGCACAAAGTTATCTGGAAGATTTGTTACAATACAACTTGCTGGGCCCACATGATTTTCCACTTCAGCAGGTTTGAGTTAATGCCTAAGAGCCTACCTTTCTAGCAAGTTCTCAGGAATTGTTGATGCTGCTGGTCCAGAGACCACTGTCTTAGTAGGAGCCTTTAGGTACTAGATTATCTTGGGAAATCATTATTTTAGTTTAAATTTAAGAGAATTTAATAATTTTATGCAAAGTGACATATATATATATATATATATATATATATATATATAGTATGATCTCTTAATGTAATCATCATTTCCATCTAAACCACCCACTTTTCTTTTTTGTATATATATGGAGAGAGAAAGAGGGAAGAGGAGAGAGAGATGTTTTAGAATGATGTTCACTTGATGTTGATGATAATTACTTGTACTTTTTATATTCTTTGAATCTCTTAGGTTGAATCTATGAAACATTTTTACAAAATAGTGAGGCCATTAACAATAATAAACTTCAAGTTTAGAAACACAATTTATTTGATTTAGAATTCCATTTCTCAGAGGAAACCCAAGAAATGTGTTTTGAAGATCATCAGCCATATGAGGTCAGCAATTCAGTTCAAACAACCCTCATTTCTACTAATAACTTTGAATGAAGTTTTCACCCATGGATATATCTATATCCTTGCAGAGAAACAGCATTTTCAACTCTGATACCTTTTGTACAAATCTTTTAAGTTTGCTGTCTCCTGCATGGAATCATGTCTCTCTTTAGGGATGCCAGAACTGGTTCTCCCAATTTCTTAGGGGTTTTGTTGAACAAACTCATATTAAGACTTTTCATAACCTCTGAGCCTTTACAACCTCCAGTCTCATCCTGATCCAGTGTCACAAAAGACACTTCATTGTTTTTCTCACTCCTTGTTCTGACACCCCCAATACCCCCGACCTACTTTAATTCCCACTCTTTAGGTATGTTTTGCAAATGCCTAACATAATGTTGGGTACATTTAGCTGTTAAATAAAGAAAATCCTTCTCCCACTTGGCTGATGAGTACATTTTTATGCATAGTTCCAGAGTTGAAAATGAGAAAGAAGCAAAAATATACTATTTCCAATTCAGTTCAGTTCAGTCCCTCAGTCGTGTCCGACTCTTTGCGACCCCATGAACTTCAGCACACCAGGCTTCCCTGTCCATAACCAACTCCCAGAGCTTGCTTAAACTCTATGAGTTGCCAAATTATATCTCAACTTCAGGATAACTTCCCATTAGTAGATGAAACACAGATGATATAAACACCACTGAAGTGAGAATAAAGCAAAGCACCCAGTGCAGTGTGTCCAGCCTCACCTGTTGACCCTTCCTCCTATTCTTGTTTGATTGTAGAAGTTTCCTAACTCATCTGTTTTTCTAACACCTGGGTTAAGTTCTGGTCTGCTACATTCAGACAAATTACAAATGGAAGCCTGGGTAAGTGCAGTCTGTAATCCCCAACTCTTGTCTTTGAAATCTTGAGAATGTCACCATTTCATAGCTTTTCCCTTCTAAGTTCATTTTCTAGCAAGTCTGCCAACCTTGATGAATCAAAGGATGTATAGTGTTTCTATATGGTATACCCAGATGTTCCCAGTCAAAACATCAAGGTACGTACTGAGTTTGGAATTGGAAGATCTGGATCCCAGAACTGTTTTCCATCTCTAATTAGTTGTATAACCTTAGGTATATAGGTACAGCCTGGCGATATCTGAGCTGAGCACTAGGCTTTCTGTCTTAAATCTAGGTTGGCAAGGCATCATCCAAACAGGTACACTAACAGCAATTCTCAATGGCCATCCAAATGAGCATCTGATGAGTCATATAAAATGTAGGCAGCCCAGGAACTCCTACATGAACTCCAAATACATAAGATGGAAAGCCAAACAAAGTTCTAAAGGGTGCTAGCTTACCTAAGGAATTACATGGAGGGGGAGAAGCAAGAATGAGACTTCACTATTAGGCTGACTCCATATAGCTCAGGGACATGCTTGGGGTGTCAAAAATCACATCTTTGGAATCAAAAGAGTTATTGCATAGATGATAACGTGAACACTCAGAGGAAGATGAGCAAAACCCACAGACTCTAAAATAAAAAACACAGTGTTATGAGTGAAAATACAGTTGAATTCTCAAATGTTAAGGATAGAAGAGATGTAAAAAATGCATCCATGTTGTCCAACTCTGCATTTTATAGATGAAAAAGCAAAATCAACATTTGAAGTGGTTTTCCCTACTTTCTTCAATTTAAGTCTGAATTTGGCAATAAGAAGTTCATGATCTGAGCCACAGTCAGCTCCTGGTCCTGTTTGCTGACTGTATAGAGCTTCTCCATCTTTGGCTGCAAAGAATATAATCGATCTGATTTCTGTTTTGGCCATCTGGTGATGTCCATGTGTAGAGACTTCTCTTATGTTGTTGGAAAAGGGTGTTTGCTATGACCAGTGTATTCTCTTGGCAAAACATTTTAGCCTTTACCCTACTTCATTCTATACTCCAAGGCCAAATTTGCCTGTTACTCCACGTGTTTCTTGACTTCCTACTTTTGCATTCTAGTTCCCTGTAATGAAGAGGACATGTTTTGGGGGAGTTAGTTCTAAAAGGTCTTGAGGTCATCATAGAACCATTCAACTTTAGCTTCTTCAATGTTATTTGTTGAGACATAGACTTAGATTACCAGGATATTGAATGGTTTGCCTTGGAAATGAACAGAGATCATTCTGCCACTCTTGAGTCGCATTCAAGAACTGCATTTGGGACTCTTTTGTTGACTATGAGGTCAACTACATTTCTTCTAAGGGATTCTTGCCCACAGTAGTAGATATAATGGTCATCCGAATTAAATGTACGCATTCCAGTCCATTTCAGTTTGCTGATTCCTAAAATGTCAATGTTCACTCTTGCCATCTCCTGTTTGACCAGTTCTAATTTTCCTTGATTTATGGACCTAGCATTCCAGGTTCCTATACAATATTGCTTTTTACAACATTAGACCTTGCTTCTATCATCAGTCACATCCACAACTGGGTGTTGTTTTTGCTTTGGCTCCTTCTTTTCATTCTTTCTGGAGTTATTTCTCCACTGACCTCCAGTAGCATATTGGGAACCTACTGACCTGGGGAGTGTTTCAATGTCTTATTTTTTGCCTTTTCATACTGTTCATGGGATTCTCAAGGCAAGAATACTAAAGTGGTTTGCCATTCCCTTCTCCAGTGGACCACATGTTTTCAGAACTCTCCACCATAACTGGTCCACCTTGGGTGGCCCTACATGGCATGGCTTAGTTTCATTGACTTAGACAAGGCTGTGCTCCTTATGATTAGATTGGTTACTTTACTGTGATTGTGGTTTCAGTCTGTCTGCCCTCTGATGCCATCTCTCAGTGCCTACTGTCTTACTGGGGTTTCTCTTACCTTGAATGTGGGGTAAATTCAGGCTTAAATTGAAGAAAGTAGGGAAAACCACTAGACCATTCAGGTATGACCTATGTCAAATCCCTTACAACTATACAGTGGAAGTGAGAAATAGATTTAAGGGACTAGATCTGATAGAGTGCCTGATGAACTATGAATGGAGGTTTGTGACATTGAACAGGAGACAAGGATCAAGACCATCCCCATGGAGAAGAAATGCAAAAAAGCAAAATGGCTGTCTGAGGAGGCCTTACAAATAGCTGTGAAAAGAAGAGAAGTGAAAAGCAAAAGAGGAAAGGAAAGATACATCCATTTAACTGCAGAGTTCCAAAGAATAGCAAGGAAGATGAGAAGGCTGTCCTCAGTGATCAGTGCAAAGAAATAGAGGAAAACAACAGAATGGGAAAGACTAGAGATCTCTTCAAGAAAATCAGAGATATCAAGGGAATATTCTATGCAAAGATGGTTTCAATAAAGGACAGAAATGGTATGGCCCTAACAGAAGCAGAAGATATTAAGAAGAGGTGGCAAGAATACACAGAAGAACCATACAAAAAACATCTTCATGACCCAGATAATCACGGTGGTGTGATCACTCACCTAGAGCCAGACATCCTGGAATGTGAAGTCAAGTGGGCCTTAGAAAGCATCACTACAAAGAAAGCTAGTGGAGGTGATGGAATTCCAGTTGAGCTATTTCAAATCCTGAAGGATGATGCTGTGAAAGTGCTACACTCAATATGCCAGCAAATTTGGAAAACTCAGCAGTGGCCACAGGACTGGAAAATGTCAGTTTTCATTCCAACCCCAAAGACAGGCAATGCCAAAGAATGCTCAAACTACTGCACAACTGCACTCATCTCACCTGCTAACAAAGTAGTGCTCAAAATTCTCCAAGTCAGGCTTCAGCAATATGTGAACTGTGAACTTCCAGATGTTCAAGCTGGTTTTATAAAAGCAGAGAAACCAGAGATCAAACTGCCAACGTCTGCTGGATCATCAAAAAAGCAAGAGAGTTCCAGGAAAACATCTATTTCTGCTTTATTGACTATGCCAAAGCCTTTGACTGTGTGGATCACAATCAACTGTGGAAAATTCTTCAATACATGGGAATACCAGACCACCTGACCTGCCTCTTGAGAAATCTGTATGCAGGTCAGGAAGCAACAGTTAGAACTGGACATGGAACAACAGATTGGGTCCAAATAGGAAAAGGGGTACGTTAAGGCTGTATATTGTCACCCTGCTTATTTAACTTATATGTGGAGTACATAATGAGAAATGCTGGACTGGATGAAGCACAAACTGGAATCAAGGTTGCCAGGGAAAACGTCAATAATCTCAGATGACACCACCCTTATGGCAAAAGTGAAGAACTAAAGAGTCTCTTGATGAAAGTGAAAGAGGAGAGTGAAAAAGTTGGCTTAAAGCTCAAGATTCAGAAAACGAAGATCATGGCATCTGATCCCATCACTTCATGTCAAATAGATGGAGAAACAGTGGAAACAGTGACAGACTAGGGTTTTTTTTGGGCTCCAAAATCACTGCAGATGGTGACAGCAACCATGAAATTAAAAGATGCTTACCCCTTTAGAGGAAACTTATGACCAACCTAGATAGCATATTAAAAAGCAGAATTACTTTGCCAACAAAGGTCCATCTAGTCAAGGCTATGGTTTTTCCAGTAGTCATGTATGGATATGAGAGTTGGACTGTGAAGAAGACTGAGCACCAAAGAATTGATGCTTTTGAAGTGTGGTGTTGGAGAAAACTCTCGAGAGTCCCTTGGACTGCAAGGAGATCCAACCAGTCCATCCTAAAGGAGATCAGTCCTGAGTGTTCATTGGAAAGACTGATGTTGAAACTGAAACTCCAATACTTTGGCCACGTGATGCAAAGAATTGACTCCTTTGAAAAGACCCTGATACTGGGAAAGATTGAAGACAGGAGGAGAAATGGATGACAGTGGATGAGATGGTTAGATGGCATCACCGACTCAATGGACATGAGTTTGGGTAAACCCTGGGAGTTGGTGATGGACAGGGAGGCCTGGTGTGCTGCAATCCATGGAGTCACAAACAGTTGGACACAACTGAGCAATTGAACTGAACTGTACTGAACATTTGAAGTGACCTACCGAACAAAGAAAAGACTGTGGTTGCCAAGAGGAGTTGGGGGCATGGCAAGTTGGGATGGAATGGAAAGTTGGAGTTAGTAAATGTAAGCTATTATATACAGAATGGATAAAAAACAAGGTCCTACTGTATAGCACAGGAACTCTATTCAGTATCCTATGATAAACCATCAGGAGATGGAACTTTAAAAATGTATATTTATATATAACTGAATATCTTTGCTTTACAGCAGAAACTAACACAGCATTGTCATCAACTATACTTCAATAAAATAAATTTAAAAAATAAATACATTGCCTGTCCAGAGTCTCACACTTAGTTACTAGTAGAGTTGGAACCAGACTTCCCTGATAGCTCAGATGGTAAAGAATCTGCCTGCAATGCAGGAGACTCTATTTCAATTTCTGGATGGGAACCTGGAGAGGTCTTGGCAACCCACTCCAGCATTCTTGCCTGGAGAATCCCCATGGACAGAAGAGCCTGGAAGGCTACAGTCCATGGATTCACAAAGAGTCAGACATGACTGAGCAACTAAGCACACACACAGAGTTGGAACTACCAATAAATAAAACTAACATTTTTATTGAGTGCTTGATCTGTGCCAGACCACTCATCTCTGATCCCCACAAGGCATCTCATCTTAACTGAGAATCTGAAGCTCAGAGAAATTAATTTGCTATAAAACTGGAGCTTGTTATACAGAGTGAAGTAACCCAGAAAGAAAAATACCAATACAGTATACTAACGCATATATATGAAATTTATAAAGATGGTAATGATAACCCTGTATGAGAGACAGCAAAAGAGACACAGATTTATAGAACAGTCTTTTGGACTCTGTGGGAGAGGGAGAGGGTGGGATGATTTGGGAGAATGGTATTGAAACATGTATAATATAATATGAGAAATGAATCGCCAGTCTAGGTTTGATGCAAGGTGCAGGAAGCTTGGGGACCGTGAACTGGGATGACCTGGAGGGATGATGTTGGGAGGGGGGAGTGGGAAGGGGTTTCAGGATTGGGAACACGTGTACACCCTTGGTGGATTCATGTTGATGTGTGGCAAAACCAATACAATATTAGAAAGTAAAATAATAATAATAATTAATTAATTAAAAACAAATACATAAAAATAAATTTCACTTAAAAAAAAAAGAAAGAAAGAACGAGTAGTCGGGTATTTCAATGGTGGTCTGGCTTCCCCAAACTATCTGCATTTATTTTGCTCCTTTTTGCTATTTTTATGTCTCTCGCAAGGTTAGAAGATGCAGATAGACCCCAAAGTGTCCAACCGAGGATTTGAATCATGGCCAGCACTTTTCCAGAGTCTTAATTTACTTGTGCATGCATGCTCAGTAGCTCATTATTTATCCTAGTCTCAGTCACACTTTGGGCTTCCCTAGTGGCTCAGATGGCAAAGAATATACCTGCAATGCAGAAGACCTGGGTTCGATTCCTGGGTTGGGAAGATCCCCTGAAGGAGGGCATGGCAATCCACTCCAGTATTCTTGCCTGGAGAATCCCCATGGACAGAGGAGCCTGGCATGCTACAGTCCATGGGGTCACAAAGAGTCTGACATGACTGAGTGACTAAGCACACAGTCACACTTCATTCTCTAGAACTCATGAAACCAGGTAAAAAATTTGTCACCATTTTGCACAGTAACAGTAGTCAAGACTCAGCTTCATCTGACCCAAGTTCTTATCAAAGGACAGGAAGACATAACTTCTGATGGACAAATATTCCTCCACTGGCATACTACAATTACATGTTGCCATGAAAATGATCTTTCATTATATCTTTTCTTTTGTGTACATATGGAACTTTGATTAAAATAATAGAAACACTCCACCATTTGCATAATGCCACTAGTGCAGTTCAGTTTTCTCAAGGCAATGGGAAAATAGCTCTTAGAAGCAGCAAAGAAGAAACATTGACAACCTAATATATTCTTACTGCTTTGAGTTAGGAGAATAACTTAAGGGTTCCCGGTTTGATGGACACCAGTGAGTCAGCAAACATAGGGCTGAAGGCACTCTGAGCACTGGAGGAGGAGGCAGAAGAATTAGACAGGGACTGCGTACTCCTCAAGACAAGCACCTGGGAGGGGAGACAGGACCACAGTCAATTACTGAACAAAGCAAGACTAGTGGGTGAAAAAAACAGTGTGGTACAATGTGGGAAAAGTTAAGTAGGCTTCTAAGCTGAATATTCATTCATTCTTTCTTTCATCAGACTCTTTGAGTTCATTGCTGTGAGCTGGGGAAAGTCATGGGGAAAAGACAATCAAAACCAAAATTCTTAAAGCTGCCTCATTAGAAGTCATGTTAAAGTGACTGGAAATGGAGGGGATGAATACACACACACACGCATATTATATATTAGATGGTGGTGAATGACATGCAAGGGAGGTGGAGGAGAAGGAGTTGGAGATTAAACAGAGTGTCAGAGAAGGTGCTATTTGAACAAGGACCTGAAGTTTGTATGCAATCCAGACATATCATAGTTTAGGGGTAGAGCATTCACAACAGATTTATAAAATGTGTTTGAAGGCCCTGAGGCACAGATGTTTAAGAAACAGCCAGAAGAGTGTCTTACTGAGATGGAACAGGAAGAGCAATGAGAGACAAGAAGGGAACTGGTCCCAGTGCCATTCAGAACTCTCTGTGATGATAAAAGTGTTCCATGCCTGTGTTGTCCAATATAGCCATCAGCCATGTGTGGCTGCTGAGCATTTGAGATGGGGCTAGTATGACTGAAAAGCTCAATTATTAATTTTATTCAATTTTCATATGTTTAAAGAACTCCATGGGGTCACCATATTGGGCAGTGAAAGTGAGCCCTTATCAAGATTTTTGTTCTTACTCTGAATAAGAGGGGAATAAACTGGATCAAAGCATAAGAGTAACTTGGGTTAAATGATCACTGTAGATAACACAGTGACAACAGATGTAGGCTTAAGAGTGGGCTTGGAGAAAGTGAGAAAGCTGATTTAATCCAGGTGAGAGGTGACAGTGGATTCTGTGTGAAAGTTCAGATAGAAGTTGTGGCATCAAGGGTGTGAAGATGATGAGAAGTGGTCAAATTCTAGATATAAAAATTGAAAGTGGAGTCCATAGGATTTGCTGCTGGGTTGGCTATGGTATGTTATGAATGCCTCATAGGTGGTCAGAGGGTTTACAGGAAAAGATTCTGAGCACTGCTGGCCAGGAAGTCTCATTTCTTCTGTCCTTGGCAGCCAGGAAAATTCCAAGTTCATTGGCGATTATGCATATGCCTCAGTGTCATCTGAAATTAAATGAGATCACATATGTGAAGGTGTAACATAAGGCTCAGCACATAGTAAGTCCTAGTATATTATTTTCTTCTCCAAGAAGCCAGCTTATAGACCCTTCTGACAACAAGCACACCATTGACTAGGAGGGGTCAGCACTTTTCCTATAAAGAGCCAGATACTTAGTAAATATTTTTGGCTTTGCAGGCCATACAGTCTACGTCATGACTACTCAACACTGTTGTAGCAAAAGAAGCTAGAGACACAAAACATAAATACATAGGCATTGCAAAGTTCCAATAAAAGTTTATTTACAAAACTAGATGGTTGGTTGTTTTTGGCCTATGGGTCATAGTTTGCTAACCCTTGGATTAGAAGAAATATTAATTTACCCTACCGAGTCATTTCAAGGATATGTAGGGTGATCCATATGTCTTGATTATCAGCAGCAGTTCTAATAAATGTGATTAGTCACTCAGTCATGTCTGACTCTTTGTGATCCCATGGACTGTAGTCCAGCAGGCACCTTTGTCCATCAGGATTCTCCAGGCAAGAATACTGGAGTAGGTTGCCATGCCCTCCTTCAGGGGATCTTCCCAACCAAGGGATTGAACCCAAGTCTCCCACATTGCAGGCAGATTCTTTACTGTCTGAGCCACCCAGAGGAAGCCCAAATATCCTCTGTCCCAGCAAATGGTCAATACTAACTATTTCACTATCAAGGGTGTACCAGTTTGACAGATTCATAGACATAGAGAACAGACTTGTGGTTGCCAAGGGGCAAGGATGTGGGAAGAGGTGGAGTGGGAGTTTGGGATTAGTAGATATAAACTATAGGATGGATAAACAGCAAGGTCCTACTGTATAGCACAGGGAACTGTATGCAATATCTGTGATAAGCCATGATAGAAAAGAATTTTTAAAAATTGTTTAAAAAATGTACCCATTTGAACAATAAACCATGTGGTTGTAGGTGTACACTTTATTGTCCTATATAGACAGAAGTTGAGTAATGTGAGAATTCCAGCATTCCTTTGGTAATAACATATTTTATTTTAATTTAAAAACAAAGCAAAGTTTTATTGAGTACCTATTCTGTTCAATACTATAAAAAGGACCTAGAGCAGGACCACATAATGCCACATGACATATACCCCACTCTTTCATATCTACAGCAGGCACCACTAATGGCTTGTGGCCATCCAGTCCTGAGTCAGCTTGAATATAACCCTATTATCTTTACAACACACTGCTCAGGGCACTTACTAACAATTATACCAAAATGTAATCTTGTTATCCTAGCCTTAGAGTACAAGCATGGCCCCTTTCCATTTAGATTTGTACTCCGGCTGGTATGGTCAAGTTGCAATATATGAAACACTAAAGTCTGAATATGATAGGCCATGAAAACCATAGTATGATGAGGTCTTATTGAAAACTTACATTTTCCAAGTCTCCTATGAAATAATTGCTTTATTTTCCTTAAGAAAAGCGCAAGAACTTGCCAAGTGGATACTTTGTATAGTATTTCATGGTCTCTTTTTTTTTAAGTTGAGGAAATTGAAGCATGTCACCTCAGAGAGGACAAAATGGTTGAGTTTAAAAGTTTGCCCCATTAATAAGAATATTCTGAAGGGACATTGCACAAAGAACCATTGAACAAAGAATTACAAAAAGACACAAAGAAATAAAATGAAAAGAGTGATGACAATGAGATCATGCCTTTTACCTTCGAGGCTCTGGGGCCCACTAGCTAACAGACACACAGCTTCTCAAGATGAGTGAAGGCTGGTGTTAACTCTCCACCAGTCACCTAGGCCAGGTACACAAAAAGTACCTGTCTACCCAGTAGCGCTGCCTGCCAAGGAAGCTATAGCACAGTTGTAGGATCAAACAACACAATATTAATTGACTATCATAATTTAACTGAAGCATAATCTAATTGATCTTCTTTCATAAAAGGATCTTAAGTTTGTCTACAAAATGAGTTTACCTCTGATCTGACCTATGTGTGTCTGTCAGCTGGATTACCTCCAATATGCCAGTGTGGAATAGTTCACTGTCAAGAACCAGAATCACATAACAAGGTTTTAGGCTCTCTTTTTAGCCTTATGATTTATACAAAATAGCTCTCTCAAGTAGAAATGATGTCTATAAAAGGTATCAGCCTTTGTTAACTGCCTTACCTAAGGATTTCCCCACCACCACCGGTGCCGCTGCTGCTGCTGAGTCGCTTCAGTTGTGTCCGACTCTGTGCGACCCCATAGACAGCAGCCCACCAGGCTCCCCCGTCCCTGGGATTCTCCAGGCAAGAACACTGCAGTGGGTTGCCATTTCCTTCTCCAATGCATGAAAGTGAAAGTGAAGATGCTCAGTCCTATCCAACCCTTAGCGACCCCATGGACTGCAGCCTACCAGGCTCCTCCATCCATGGGCTTTTCCAGGCAAGAGTACTGGAGTGGGTTACCATTGCCTTCTACTACATACTCACAATTCAGCTGCCTCTGGGGGACCTGCAGCTTCAAGCTTTCAGGGACTCATTTGTCCTTTAATTTTACAACAGAAAGTAAAGTGCTTCTCCTACTTTCTTTAGAAAATCCAACACTTACACTCTTCCCTTCTCACTGCCCCCACCCCTGCAATATTTCCGAGGATTCACAAAGGGCTTAATCTGTCCTTTGGTCATCTTATCCTATAGCCAGTGTTCTGCTTCTGCTCCCTCCTCCTGCAACTGCTCTGACTTCTTGTGCATCAGCAAAATCATGCCTTTTGCTCCAAAATACATCCTTCCCTCTCACAATCTCTTGCTGGCTGTGTTTCTTCCTTTAGGTTTCCTGTCAACTTAGGGACTGCTGACTGCCTGAACCCTCATTTGGCTATCTCCCCTCTCCTGTCTGGAAAATTCCATGGACAGAGGAGCCTGAGATTGCTCATGGGATAGTTCATGGGATCGCAAGGAGTCAGATAAAACTGAGCATGCACACATACACACACCTCTCCTAATTTCCTTGCATCTTTACATATCTTATCCCTTCCTGGGTGACCCTTGAGGTGAGGTGAAGTCGCTCAGTCGTGTCCGACTCTTTGCGACCCCATGGACTGTAACCTACAGGCTTCTCAGTCCATGGGATTCTCCAGGCAAGAATACTGGAGTGGATTACCATTTCCTTCTCCAGAGGATCTTCCCAACCCAGGGATCGAACCCGGGTCTCCCACATTGGAGGCAGACACTTTAACCTCTGAGCCACCAGGGAAGCTGTAAAATCCCCCACTCCAGAGTTATTAGGTTTATTGTGCAGAGCAATCCTGCTATCCATTCATCTTACTGCCTCTCCCTTAAGTTGATGTCCTATGATGAAGAGCCTTCAGATCCACCTACAAAGAAATAATCAAGATTGATTCTTAATTCTCCATCTTAATTTGCCACCTCTTTTGATGTAAAATAAAACTCTCCCCAGCCTGAAAAGCTGGCTACTTTCATTTTTCTGCTGTTTAAAATGGTAATTTTTCTTTTTGTTTCCTGATTAATATGATATCTTCCATTCTCTGCACACTGAGATTTAGGGAAGCATTTTTTTATTCTGTTTTCCACTGGATCAGTTATATACATACCTAAAAATAGCTGCATGATTCTGATGCCACAAATATTCATTTCCAGGTAGAAATCTTTTACCTTTCTTGATCAGTGTTATTACATATTCTATCCTCTTGAAATTAGAAAAAAATGAGTCCCAATAATATCAGTATCAAAAGAAAGCAGAGCTTCTGAGGAATTGGAATCCAGAAGTTATAATTTGGAATCAGGTGCCATCCCTAGATTGCTGAAAGTGTGTTGAGGGTGGTGGATTTGACTTTGCATTGTGATCTGAAGCTAGAACCAGAAAATGATAAAATTAAAGTGTTTCTTCCTTTGTGAAATGGAGAATTTCTAGACCCTGCCATCTTACCTTCACAATATAAGCCCAGTTAAAACACAAAAAGCCCAGCACAGAATTTTCTGGAACATTTCATTTTCTACTCTTTGGGAATGGTAGAAGTGTCTTGTCTTCTCAACAATTCAAATTGCAATAAGCCAAACAATGAGGGTATGCAGGATACACAGAACAGAGACAAGGCTCTAGTTGACTTGAAATTTTCTGTAGTGTCAGGTCACTCAGAATAGGTACAATATTTTGAGGACTTCCTGATTCAAATAGGATTACTGGCTTATGGAGATGGTGCCAAGGGAACAATTAAAGATGGGGTTGATAGGGGACTCAAGGACTGTCTTTTCTTCCCTTATCAGAAGGATAATACATTTTGCTAGCCTGCAGCCACCTACTACTTGCCAAGCTCAGTACTGTTCTATTTGTAACATAAATATGCATCATTTATCCTTTACAATAGACCCATGTGATAGGTCCTCTTAGGTTCTTTTTTATCTCCATTAGCTTGAAAACAATTGGACAAATAACCAAATGAGTGTGAAATAATCTGAATCTAAAGAGCAGTTATGGGTGGAGAGAGTTTTCCTGGAGAGACCCAACAAAGAGACCTGAAGAAGGAGGGCGGGGGTGGGGGTGGGGGGGGGCGCTGGAAAAGAACTAACATTTAGTGAGTATCTACTCCAAAACTGGCAACAGTTGTGTGATTTTATCAATATTATTATCCACATTTTACAAGTAAAGAAACTGCCTGCAGAGAGCATAGCCATTTTGCCCATAGCCTTAGAACTAGTTAGTGGGATTTGAACTCAAATCTGTTTAGTTCCATTGTACCAAATATCTAGGAACAGCATTGAAGGGAAACCATAATTCAACAGCTAGTTTTTCTAAGTCCTATTTTTGACAAAGAATGAAGATTTGCCCAATGAAAAGTGAAAAGATTATATAGCTACTCTGAGATGCACAAACCTGGTCTGAACCACAAAGATCTAGGATAATGAAAAATATCCTGGACATGACTTTGTACTCATGAGTAACCTGATTCCAATGTCTTCTATCCCTAGAGGACATGCCAAGCCTGTCTTGCTCTCTGGCTTCACCCCGGAAGCTCACTGGAGCTCCTCACCCTCTTCCAGACCATCTCCATGAGATAACAGCAGGAGGCCCCAGAGATGGGGATGGAGGTAAGGAATAAGTACCCAGAAAGTCTATGCCAGGATGAAAATCGAGATTGCAATCTGAGTTCTAACCCTGGTTTCTGATCCCAAGGTGACCCTTTCTGTGTGAGTGTCCTGTTTCTCCCCCACTTCAGACCTCACAATCATGGTGGATTACCAATCTGGCATGGAGGCACCACCTTAAAAGGCGTGAATGCTGCTTTCCAGCTGACATTATAAATAGCTGTGGGAGAAACAATCTGATTTTATTTTCATTACATAACTTGAAGAAATGGTAGCTCTGATTTTGTGTGTGTTGGGGGAGAGGGGGTGGAGGGACACTTTCTAGGTGGTGCTAGTGGTAAAGAGCCCACCTGCCATGATAGAGCTCATTTACAAACTGTCCTCCAAGATTTGACCAAGGCATTGACAGACAGAGGTCTAAAGATTGCCCCAGAGAAAATTCAAATCAACCCACCCATAACCTACTTAGGAAGAGTCATCAATTCAGAAACAGTGACTCATGCCCCGCTAAAAGACCCTCTCATGCTTTGTTAATTCAAAAACTAAAAGAAGGGGAGTTTAAGTAAAATAGAAGAACCTCCTCTCCAGACAATGGAAAGGTCCCGACCCATAGCGGTCGAGGATGTGCTTATATTTTTCCACAGGATGCAGATTCGTCAATTTAGATCCAGGACAGACTGAATCCCATTGCTTCGAAGGGCACTCCTCTGCCCCTGCTGTCGCCGCCACCACCTCATGGAACAGCAGTGCGCAGGGAGCCGTTGGCGAGCCCAGTGCCCTGCTGAGCCTGAAGCCGCTTCAGCAAGGGAGCCAGGGCCACTGCGCCCGCCAGCAAAAGAGGCAAGATAAGCATCAAGATCCCGGCAGGACTGACAGCTGCTGCAGTGCGAACTCTGACCAAAAAATGATTCTATCTATTTTAGCTTGTCTATCCTCTCCTTATGTATTTCTTTTTGCTAATGATTCTGGAAAACTTAACGTTCATATGAATTTCACAGGTGGACTTAATGTACTATCTTAGTAAACAATGTATGCTCTCATCATGTTAAGATTTAATGCAATCAAGATGGTTGTGGGCTTGCTAATTTTAGGGAATTCAGCTTTAATAACAACAATTACTACTGTTAATGTTACTGTTACTGTGGCAACAATATCATTGATTCAATAAGTGCAAATACCCAATATGTTGAAAAATCATATTTCAGGTGTTTGGAACAGCTCTGATATTGGCCTGGACTTAGGAAAACTTCACAATCAGATACAGACCTTGGAACACTCTCGATTGGATTTTACTTCCGCTAGAGTACCTAAAGATTTCTTCCACACCTTCTCTAACTTTATTTCTTTAGTTATGTTACTGTTGGTATGCTAATCTTACTTCTGATAATAATTATTCCTTGTATTGTCAGGATTCTTCGGCAGAGCATTTCTGGCTGTTTAAAAAAAAAAAAAAAAAAGGTGAGATGCCGGG
Source organism: Aepyceros melampus (assembly GCA_006408695.1). Classification (NCBI taxonomy): domain Eukaryota; kingdom Metazoa; phylum Chordata; class Mammalia; order Artiodactyla; family Bovidae; genus Aepyceros; species Aepyceros melampus. The sequence goes on along the minus strand of SJXQ01011131.1, from coordinate 74,229 downwards.
GGCCAGCGTGAGGAACTCCGCCCATGGCAAAGGTCATGAGGAAGGAGGCTTGGCATACGCAAAGGCGTGATCAAGTCTCAGGAAACCCCCTGTTCCCGAGCATCTACCCCCAAAACCAAGAGTCTGTTTTATGCTCTCACCTACACCTCTGACTTTACGGGGGGCTCTCCCCCATAACCATTTCTCTCGGAGAAGGAGTTAACTTGCAGCTCCAGTTGATAAAATTCCTGGGCGTGACAAGAGTGTTTCAGCTTACTCCTCTGAAGGTTATCTAGCCTGCCTGTATAGGTTCGTCCGGCCAAATGTGATTATTTACAGCCTCCCAACAGCGAGAGGCACGAGATGTTTTAGACTTACTAAAGGCAGATTCTTTGGGGAAGTTAGAATTTATTAGTATAGTGGGTTGATTAGGAATTGTATTGGTGAAGGGTTTTTCATTTGTTGTGCCAATAATTGCTTCTAATTCCCTGCCCTTATAATGAATATAACTAGCATATAAGAGAAATGAGTATTAACCTTTAAGATTAATCATGTTAACCTTGGGTTAGATAAATTCCTTTCTTGATTGTAACTCATTATACCTTTACTCTATAGGAATGTACCTTTATCTGGAGGGTGGTGCCGGTTTAAGAAAAAACACCCTTGGAAAAAATGAGTTTTTTGGTTATCAGAAAGAGAAGGTCATGAAGTGTTATCAGGCCTCATGGCCAGAAGATGATGTGAAACCCCTAAGACCTTTTTTTATGTAAAGCACCCGATTTTTGATAAAGGTCAGGACTGCTGACCCCCGCGTGACTTTGTATTCATCCCTATGTGTAACAAAAGGTATATAAGCAAATCTGAAAATAAAGAAAACGGATCAGTTTCCGGAAAGACTGATTCCCCCATGTCGTTCTTTCTCGTCCTCCGTATTTCTGGCTGAATTCCCATCTGGAGCACGGGTGCCCGCCACGTCTGCTTACTTGCCCCGGCTTTCAAGTCCATGCGAAAAGGTGCCCAGGGAGGGGCACCTTTCGATATTCAAGTGGCGCCGGTGGCCCAACGTAGATGGTGCAAATTCCTTGTCTTGGAATTTTATTGGTATCCCGTGTAAACCAAGTTATTCAGCCTCTTTCTCTCCTCTAATACCTCTCACTATTTTCTGGCTGAATTCCCGTCTGGCACTTGGGTCCTCACCAAGCCTACTAACTCTGCCTGGGCTTCTAAGATCGGACCGGGGAGGCCTCAGTGCCTCCTCTCCTTCGGGAGAACGGAAAGACGCCTGCGGCCTACGTAGGTGGTGATTGGCATCCCATGTAAGCCAAGTTATTCAGCCCCTTTTTCTGCTAATTTCCTAATCTCTCTCTATCTGTAATTAAATAAGTTCTTTCCTAGTATGCCGACTCCGTCTCCACCTTCGAATCACCCTGGATCCACCGGGGCTGGACCCCGGCACCCACCTGCCAATGTAGGAGACTCAAGAGATGTAGTTCCATCCATGGGTTGGGAAAATGCCCTAGAGGAGGGCATGGCAACCCTCTCCAGTATTTTTGCCTGAGAATCCCATGGACAGAGGAACCTGGCAGGCTATGGTCCATTGGGCTGCAAAGAATCCAACATGACTGAGCAACTTAGTACACACACATGAGATTTGAGGGGAAGGATGGTATGTGTGTGTGGGTGTCTGTGTGAGTGTGTGCATGTACACACCCAGTCATCTATGTATACTTTGGTTCACTGAACTTCTGCCCTCTTTTAGACAGATCTCAGGATTCATTTAGCAGATGGTCTGCCAAGGGCCTGATAGAGCATACTACATTCCCCTGTTAAATGTTTATGGAACTTCTGATCAGGGTGGGAGCAGGGGTAATAAAGGTAACTTAGAAAGCCCCAGAAACAATCAAGAACTTTTATTCAAAATACCAAATCAGGACATTTCTTTGTAGTACTTTGTAGTTTACAAAAATGCTTTCATATTCACTATCACATTTGACCCTCCCAACCAACCATCAGTGTACATGTTTATTTCAATTTTATACATAAGGCAAGTGTGACTCAGAGAGGAAAAAGGATAGGTCCAAGGCCACACAGTGACTAAATGGAAGAGAGGTTCTTTTCATTTCACAACCTGATGGCTTAAAATTTCCTGTCCTTCTATCTTTTTAGTATCTCACAACACTACCTAGCTCCTCCCTCCAAGAGGCACAAGAAGAATGATGAGAAGGACACAGAGTCATCCCAGATAGGACTCCAAAGCTTTCAATACACACTTTAAAAAATTAGAATCAGATGTTGTTCTTCCCATGTAGCAACATCTTTCAAACACCTCTCAAACTGATTTTTAAATACCAAGGACACCTCTAATAGAACAAACCCATAGGGGCAGAACAGTACAGAAGAACAGGTTCATTTGTCAAAGATATTAGGAAGGCCATGTCTCCCAATCAGGGTACAGCAGGAAGTTAACTATTTGTCTGTGAGAAACTGTAAAGCAATTCTTTACCAATAGTTGAAACTTTATTCTGATGCTTGCATGTGAGCTGTGAAGATTAGGAAACAGTGTGGATGTGCAGAGTGTATTACTAGGTCTATAACTGTCTCTGTGTGAGCTTCAGCTGTATAGTTCTCAACCCATGTAATGAAAGTTTGGGGAGACAGGAACCTCTGAGTTCCTGTGACCACTGAGTGCCATTCCAAGAAGAGAATGAAGAATCTACTCAAGGGTCATGTATTCCAGCCATCCCCAACCTTTTTAGCATTAGGGACTGGTTTCATGGAAGAATTTTTCCATGGGCCAGGGATGGGGAATGGTTTCAAGATGATTCAAGCACATTATGTTTATTGTATACTTTATTTCTATTATAATTAAATTGTGAGAGATAATGAAATAAGTATACAACTCACCATAACACAGAATAAGTGGGAGCCCTGAGCTTGTTTTCCTGCAATTAGATGTTCCCATCTGAGGGTGATGGGAGACGTAACACTCAAAGCATGTTGCTTAGGCCCAGTCTACTTTGTAATCTCATTTTTCTTGTTGTCACTGCAGAAAACCCTGCTTCACAAAGATAGGATGTTGGAAGTAGAAGCAGACTTTTCAGTGCATTTGTGGCAATCTCAGGATATTCTGCCTTGACTTTAATCCAGAATTTAGGGAGATTTGAAGTTGTCTCAAATCTCAAATACTTTTAGGGTCACTGTCATTTGCAATTTTAGATGGTAGGTGGCCATAGAGGTAAAGAACCTGCTTGCCAGTGCAAGAGACATAGAGGCCGCGGGTTTGATCCCTTGGTTGGGAAGGTCCCCTGGGGGAGGGCATGGCAACCCACTCAGTATGTTTGCCTGGAAAATCTCATGGACAAAAGGAACCTTGCAGGCTACAGTCCATAGTTTCTCAAAGAGTTGGACACAACTGAAGCGACACAGCACACAGCACAATGCAAGTAATGGAGAGGAGCTGTAGACACAGATGAAGCTTCTCTCACTTGTTCATTGCTCAGTTCCTGCTGTGTGGCTTGGTTCCTAACGGGCTATGATGGTTATGGCCTGGGGTTCAGGGACCCCTGGCATTTTCAGTGCACAGATGGAAGACATCTTTTCAAAGACATCTTTCCAAAGACACAGATGGAAACTCAAAGATGATTGATTAGATAACATCTCAAGTCTCTCTCATTTTAATGCTAATGAGGCCCAATGAGTGCTAAGTAGCTCAGTCACGTCCAACTCTGTGACACTATGGGCTGTGGCCTGTGAGGTTCCTCTCTCCACGGGATTCTCCAGGCAAGAATACTAGAGTGGGTTGTCATGGGAGGACTGGCATGTCCTCCTGCAGAGGATCTTCCCAACCCAGGGAGTGAACAGCATCTCTTATGTCTCCTACACTGGTAGGTGGGTTCTTCACCACTAGCACCACCTGGGAAGCTGAGGCCCAATGAAACAATAGTAAACTGAGTCAGATCAGGACCTGATAAATATGGTTCTGGGAGGGAGATGTCAGGGAGGAGGCAAAGGTAGAGAAACACTGAGGGAAAAAAGAATCAGTATAACCAAATCTCATTCCAATCCCAAAGAAAGGCAATCCCAAAAACTGCTCAAACTACCGCACAGTTGCACTCATCTCACACGGTACCAAAGTGCTGCTCAAAATTCCCCAAGAAAGCTTCAACAGTACATGAACGATGAACTTCCAGGTGTTCAAGATGGATTTAGAAAAGGCAGAGGAACCAGAGATCGAATTGCTAACATCCATTGGGTCATCAAAAAAACAAGAGAGTTCCCAGAAAAACATCGAATTCTGTTTTATTGACTATGCCAAAGTCTTTGACTGTGTGGGTCACAACAGATTGTGGAAAATTCTTAGAGATGGGAATACTAGATCATCTGACCTGCCTCCTGAGAAACCTGTATGCAGATCAGGAAGCAACAGTTAGAACTGGACATGGAACAACAGACTGGTTCCAAATAGGAAAAGGAATACGTAAAGGCTGTATATTGTCACCCTGCTTATTTAACTTATATGCAGAGTACATCATGAGAAACACTGGGCTAGATGAAGCACAAGCTGGTATCAAGATTGCTGGGAGAAATATCAATCACCTCAGATATGCATATGACACCACCCTTATGGCAGAAAGTGAAGAAGAACTAAAGAGCCTCTTGATGAAAGTGAAAGAGGAGAGTGAAAAAGTTGGCTTAAAGCTCAACATTCAGAAAATGAAGATGATGGCCTCCACCCATCACTTCATGGCAAATAGATGGGGAAACAGTGGAAACAGTGACAGACTTTATTTTGGGGGGGCTCCAAAATCACTGCAGATGGTGAATGTGGCCATGAAATTAAAAGATGTTTGCTCCTTGGAAGAAAAACTATGACCAACCTAGATAGCTTATTTAAAAGCTGAGACATTACTTTGCCAACAAAGGTCCATCTAGTCAAAGCTATGGTTTACCAATAGTCATGTATGGATTTAGAGCTGGACTATAAAGAAAGCTGAGCACTGAAGAATTGATGCTTTTGAACTGTGGTGTTTGAGGACTCTTGAGAGTCCTTTGGACAGCAAAGAGATCCAACCAGTCCATCCTAAAGGAAACCAGTCCTGAATATTCATTGGAAGGACTGATGCTGCAGCTGAAACTCCAATACTTTGGCCACCTGATGCAAAGAACTGACACATTGGAAAAGATCTTGATGGTGGGAAAGACTGAAGGTGGGAGGAGAAGGGGACAACAGAGGATGAGATGGTTGGAACTGAACTGACTGAACTGATGACCAAACTGATCAATATTGATTTTGTTCGACACAAGGTTTGCCACTGGGTCACTGAGTCATGAACATGCTACACCTATCTTTGTTGTTGTTATCTCAGTTGTTCAACCATGTCTGACTCTTTGTGACCCTGTGGACTGCAGCATGCCAGGCTTCCCTGTCCTTCACCATCTCCCAGAGATTGCTCAAACTCATGTCCATTGAGTTGGTGATGACATCCAACCATCTTGTCCTCTGTCATCCCCTTTTCCTCCTACCTTCAATCTTTCCCAGTATCAGGGTCTTTTCCAGTGAGTCTGCTGTTTGTATTAGGTGGCCAAAATATTAGAGCTTTAGCTTCATCATCATTCCATCCAATGAATATTCAGGGTTCATTTCCTTTAGGATTCACTAGGAAAGAGTCAATCCCCAAATGATTGCAATCCACGGGATTCTCAAGAGTCTTCTCCAACATTATAGTTCAGAAACATCAATTCTTCCATGCTCAGATTCTTTACAGTCCAACTCTCATATCCATACTTGACTACTGGAAAAACCATAGCTTTGACTATATGAACCTTTGTTGGTAAGGTAATATCTCTGCTTTTTAATATGCTGTCCAAGTTGGTCATAGTTTTTCTTCCAAGGAGCAAGTGTCTTTTAATTTTGTGGCTGCAGTCACCATCTGTGGTGATTTTGGAGCCCAAGAAAATAAAGTCTGCCATTGTTTCCATTGTTTCCCCATGTATTTGCCATGAAGTGATGGGACCAGATGCCATCATCTCAGTTTTTTGATTGCTTAGTTTTAAGCTAGCTTTTTCCCTCTCCTTTTTCATTTTTGTCAAGAGGTTCTTCAGTTCCTCTTTGCTTTCTGCCATGAGGGTGGTGTCATCTGCATATCTGAAGTTATTGATATTTCTCCTTGCAATTTTGATTCCAGCCTGGCATTTCACATGATGTACTCTGCATATAAGTTAAATAAGCAGAGTGACAATATACAGCCTTGACATACTCCTTTACCAATTTGGAACCACTCCATTGTTCCATGTCTGGTTCTAACTGTTGCTTCTTGACCTGCTTACAGGTTTCTCAGGAGGCAGGTCAGGTGGTCTGGTATTCCCATCTCTTTCAGAATTTTCCACAGTTTATTGTGTTCCACATAGTCAAAGGCTTTAGCATAGTCATTGAAGCCGAGGCAGAGGTTTTTCTGGAATTCACTTGTGTTTTTGATGATCCAACAGATGATTTTAATTTCATCTCTGGTTCCTCTGCCTTTTCTAAATGCAGCTTATACATCTGGAATTTCTTGGTTCATGTACTGCTGAAGTGTATCTTGGAGAATTTTGAGCATTACCTTGATGAAAACTGACCTATTCCAGCCCTCTGGCCACTGCTGAGTTTTCCAAATTTGCTGACATATTGAGTGCAGCACTTTCCTAGCATCATCTTTTAGAATTTGAAATAGCTCAACTGGAATTCCATCCCTTCCACTAGCTTTGTTCATAGTGATGCTTCCTAAGGCCCACTTGAGTTGCACTTCACAATGTCTGGCTCTAGGTGAGTGATAAAACCATCATGGTTATATGGGTCATGAAGATCTTTTTTGTATAGTTCCTCTGTGTATTCTTGCCACCTCTTGCTAATATCTTCTGCTTCTATTAGGTCCATACTGTTTTAGTCCTTTATTGTGCCCACCTTTGCATGAAATGTTCCCTTTGTATTCTAATTTTTTTGAAGAGATATCTAGTCTCTCCCATTCTGTTGTGTTCTGTTTCTTTGCATTGTTCCCTTAAGAAGGCTTTCTTTTCTCTCCTTTCTATTCTTTGGAACCCTCCATTTAGTTCGGTTTATTTTTCTTTTCTCCTTTGCCTTTCACTTCTCTTCATTTCTCAGCTATTTGTAAGACTTCTTCAGACAGCCATTCTGTCTTTTTAAATTTCTTTATCTCAGGGATTATTTTGATCACTGCCTCATGTCCAGTGCTAGGAACCTCCATCCATAGTTCTTCAGGGACTCTGTCTATCAGATCTAATCCCTTGAATCTATTTGTCACTTCCACTATATAAGTGTATGTGTTTTGATTTAGGTCATACCTGAATGGCATATCTTAGTGCCCATGAATACAAACACTCTGAAGAGAATAACAGGCAATTCCTGTTACAGAGCTTCAGCTCATTTTTAAGGAAGGTATTTGAGATTACATGAAAGTCAGATTGTCAAAACATACCAACATGTAACCAAAATCTTACCCAGTTATCAGACTTTTCTAATAATTTCAAAGATATAGGTAACTACAAGACTCAGACAAAGCAAAGAGAGGCCTGGTAACTCCAGACACTAACTTCTGATCCATCTCACTTTAGGCCCAGACTAACCTATGAGTCTCTGAACAATGTGCACAATTCCTATCACTTACACAGAACAGTGAAGAGCTCAGCTTACCTCCCATTTCCTAAGGATCTCTGACCTATTAATCTATTAATTCCTAGGTATAGGTTTAGGATAAGATCCTATATCTTTTCTTAAGATTTAAATTTAAGATAAAATCCTTGAACTCTCCAAAAGCATCATTTAGACAAGGACTGAACATATTTTCTAGGAAAGCTGTCATTAGCTTCTTTACTAGGAAATTGTATCTCTTGCTTTCTTTCTTTTCCAGGAGTATCACCCCCAATGAAAAGAGAGTAGATAGAAGGTCTCCTGCTGATTCTTCCCTTCCTGGCACACGACTGTGTGTGAGATGGCCTTATGTGGTCCTGCAGGCTGACCTTAGCTCTGCTGATTTGGGACCTGAGAGCACTGCCCTACTTATCTCCAACTTCTGACCAGGGTTAAAGTGGGAGGTGGAAAGTCAACTTGAAGGACAGATAACTCATTATTTTATTTGTTCTTTTCACTTCAGTTCAGTTCAGTCACTCAGTCATGTCCAACTCTTTGTGACACCATGAATCGCAGCACGCCAGGCCTCCCTGTCCATCACCAACTCCCGGAGTTCACTCAGACTTGCATCCATCGAGTCAGTGATGCCATCCAGCCATCTCATCCTCTGTCGTCCCCTTCTCCTCCTGCCCCCAATCCCTCCCAGCATTAGGGTCTTTTCAATGAGTCAACTCTTCACATCAGGTGGCCAAAGTACTGGAGTTTCAGCTTCAGCATCATTCCCTCCAAAGAAATCCCTGGACTGATCTCCTTCAGAATGGACTGGTTGGATCTCCTTGCACTCCAAGGGACTCTCAAGAGTCTTCTCCAACACCACAGTTCAAAAGCATCAATTCTTCGGCACTCAGCCTTCTTCACAGTCCAACTCTCACATCCATACATGACTACTTGAAAAACCATAGCCTTGACTAGACGGACCTTTGTTGGTAAAATAATGTTTCTGCTTTTGAATATGCTATCTAGGTTGGTCATAACTTTTCTTCCAAGGAGTAAGTGTCTTTTAATTTCATGGCTGCAGTCACCATCTGCACTGATTTTGGAGCCCCCAAAAATAAAGTCTGACACTGTTTCCACTGTTTCCCCATCTATTTCCCATGAAGTGATGGGACCAGATGCCATGATCTTCGTTTTCTGAAGTTGAGCTTTAAGCCAACTTTTTCACTCTCCTCTTTTACTTTCATCAAGAGGCTTTTTAGTTCCTCTTCACTTTCTGCCATAAGGGTGGTGTCATCTGCATATCTGAAGTTATTGATATTTCTCCCGGCAATCTTGATTCCAGTTTGTGCTTCCTCCAGCCCAGCGTTACTCATGATGTATTCTGCATATAAGTTAAATAAGCAGGGTGACAATATACAGCCTTGAAGTACTCCTTTTCCTATTTGGAACCAGTCTGTTGTTCCATGTCCAGTTCTAACTGTTGCTTCCTGGCCTGCATACAGATTTCTCAAGAGGCAGGTCAGGTGTTCTGGTATTCCCATCTCTTTCAGAATTTTCCACAGTTTGTTGTGATCCATACAGTCCTGTCATTTTTATGTAGCACTTTTCACTATACAGAGCATTTCTACCTGCATTATTCCAACTGAAACGCAAAACAATCCTAGAAGACAGCAAAGAAGAGAAAGGTTTATAATTAAGGAAACTGAGGATCAGTTTCAAGTAAAAACAGGTGAGGTCTATTTGACCCCCAAGTTTATGCTCTATCCCCTGCATGACACTGCAGGTGCTTTGAAGCATAGACAGAAGATTTGACCAAAGTGAGGAGAAAAATAACAGTATCTATGTTCCTCTTAAATTCAGAGCATTTTCCCTCAAATTCTGCTTGCACAAGGGCTAAGTGTCCTATGTTGGATGACTGCTGTGGCCCCATGAATCACTTTTTTAAGAACACTTGAGTGGGAGAAGATGGATGTGCTGTCCCTGCAGCCCTCATCTACCTTCTGACAAGTGTGACATTGGTGAGGTGTATTTAATGCACTTTCTTCTCAGGCCTCTCTTTTCCCCTCTTCAACAGGGTGCTGATGATTGACTTCTAGCAGATAAATGAGAAAAGGGAAGATAAGAGGGATGGATGTAAAACTGTCTTCATAATCCATCTATACATTCAAAAGAGAAGATATTGTGCTGAGGCCAAACAGGGACATTTAGCATGAAATGCATTTCCATGCCATCTTCCTAGTCTAGAGTCAAACCTGCTTGACTCTTAATCCCAGCACAATTGCTTCACCCAGGAAACAGGGTCCTCAGAGCCATCCATTGCCAGCCTGTACCAGGACCAAGTCAATTCCAGGCAGGCATATTATCATAAGCTCTTGCCCAACACCACCATCCAGCTTTGAATCTGGGTTTTGAAGCAGTTCTGTACTTTAACTTGAAGTCCTCTTTACTAAATAAGTGGACAATCTTATGCAATTGTCTGGTTACCTGGCCTTCTGCCTAGGATCCCAATCTTTGCAGGTCCTCCAGCTATGTTACTCTCCCAGGAAGATAGGAACTAGGGTTCAGTCCTATATTCATAATGTCTGGACACATACAAACTTCTGAAAGCCTTGCTGGAAATGCTAACCACATTGGCTGGATCACAACAGCCATCTACTTTCACACTCTGTTGCAGCCACCACTTGGGATGTTCCTATTATTTCCTGTTGAAACCCACTTTGTGTATCACTAATTGCCATATTATCTAATATTTGTTACCATATTATTTAGGTACTATTTTGTACACATAGGCTACATTTTTTTCCCAACTTCCACAGTTAGCTCTGTCCCTGAAACTGCCAGCTGACCCCAATAAGCAGATAATCCTAGCTCTGGTCTCATCCTAGTCAACTTTACCTCACTGTTCTCAGAAAAAGGAAACATGCAAACAAACAAAACACCACATCTCTAACCATGTAAAAATATCCCACACAGAGGAAAATTCTTGACTAACAGTCAGGGAACAGGAAACAAATAAGGAACTGTTTGCCAATCTTCAGGGAGCTGAGAAACCCCACTTTATTTGTTTGGTTTTATCATACTTTCTTTTCTTCCTAAAAAGGATTTTTTAAGTTAATTTTCAAGTTAAATATATTAAATTACTTTTGAGAAAGAAATATTTTGTGGCAACTGTGGGTAAAAATGAAAATATCTTTAGGTATTACAAAACCAAAATAGGACTGTGTTATTGAAGTAAAATTTTAAGCAGGGGCAAAATGCTAAGGTCTTAATAACCTTTCCTTTCCCAGGTCCCAATCAGCAGCTTCAAATTATATCATATCTCAAGAATATTCTGACTTCTTTATCAGCCAGAATGAGAAGAGAGAAATCATCATATCACTGAGACAACTGTTCTGAGTGGGGAGAGGTGAAGAGGAACAGGAATCATTTACAACATTTCTTGGCAGCAAGATGAAGGCACATCACAGAACACAAAAAATTATGATGACACTGTAGATACCTGTTCAATCGCTTCATCTTTCCCAGGGAAAGAGTCAGAAAAGAGTAATACACCTTCAAATGCAACAAGTAACTCTTTTTAGATTCCAGTCAATAATTCAGCAACTAATTCAATCATAGAAGAATTTTTTAAGTGATACACAATATTGGAGACAGTGTGGGTTTTCAATCACCTTTATACTTTGCTGTTGGGATGCATGTGGGGTCTTTTGGTCTGAAAAAACTTACTTTTTGCAGTATGCTTCAAAAACATTAGAAGTTAAAATTCCTAAACTCAGTACTTCTAAGAATCTACCTCAAAAAGTAGTTAGAGATGCAGGCAAAGAACATTCATAAAAGCACCATTTATGATTAAAAAAAACAATAATATTGTTAAATAAATTAAGACACATTCAAATAATGAAATGTATGTAGCCATTAAAATTATGTGTCTTTGTGTTAGTCACTTAGTTGTGTCTGACTGTAGCCCACCAGGCTCCTCTGCCATGAAACTCTCCAGGCAAGAATATCAGAGTGGGTTGCCATTTCCTTCTCCAGGGGATCTTCCTGGAAACCTTTCAATGCAGGGATTGAACCTGGGTCTCCTGCATTGCAGGCAAATTCTCTACCATCTCAGCTATACAGTGGCAGTGTTTGTAGAGAGTGGTATGGAAGTTCCTTAAAAAACTAAAAATAAAATTATCATATGGTCCTGTAAACCAGCTCCTGGTTATAAATCTGGAGAAAACCATAATTTGAAAAGATATGTGCATCCCAATGTTATAGCAAACTGTTTAATAGCCAAGACATGAAAGCAACCTAAGTGCCCATTGACAGAGGAATGGATAAAGATGTGATACATATATACAATGGACTATTACTCAGACACAAAAAGAATGAAATAATGCCATTTGCAGCAACATGAATGGACTTAGAAATGATCATATCAAGTGAAGTAAGTCAGGCAGAGAAAGACCAATACCATGTGATATCACTTATATGTAGGCTCTAAAATAGGACACAGGACTTCCCTGGCGGGCCAGTGATGAAGAATCTGCCTGTCGGTGCAGGGAACATAGGTGAGATCCTTGGTCTGAGAGGATTCCACATGCCATAGGGCAACTAAAGTCCAGGGGCTACAACTACTGAGCCTGGTCTGCTGTAACTGCTGAAGCCAGTGTGCCATAGAGCCTGCGCTCTGCAAGGAGAGAAGCCCGTGCAGCACAACTGGAGAGTAACTTCTGCCCACTGCAACTACAGAGACTCCTTGCACAGCAATGAAGACCTTAGCCAAGATAAAGTGGAGCCAAAAATAAAAATTAATAATTTTTAAAAACCAAAATGTATAAGACAGAAATTCACACAAGTAAAAGAAAACAGACCAAAAAATAAAATAGAACATAAATCAACCTACCTACAAAACAGAAACAGACTTGTGGTTTCTAAGAGGGAGGGTCCTGAGGAGGGATGGATTGAGAATCTGAGATTAGCAGATACAAACTATCATATAGAGAATGGATAAACAATGAAGTCCTACTTTACATGACAGGGAACTATATTCAATATCAATAAACCATAATAAAAAATAATATGAAAAAGAATGTATATATAAATATATATAGCTGAATCACTTAGCTGTAGAGTAGACGTTAACACTGGAGAAGGCAATGGCACCCCACTCCAGGACTCTTGTCTGGAAAATCCCATGGAAGGAGGAGCCTGGTGGGCTGCAGTCTATGAGGTCGCGAAGAGTCAGACACAACTGAACGACTTCACTTTCACTTTTCACTTTCATGCATTGGAGAAGGAATGGCAACCCACTCCAGTGTTCTTGCCTGGAGAATCCCAGGGACGGCGGAGCCTGGTGGGCTGCCATCTATGGAGTCGCAGAGTCGGACACGACTGACGCGACTTAGCAGCAACAGCAGCAGACATTAACACAATGCTGTAAATCAACAATAAGTATGTGCTCAGTTGCTCAGTCACTTTGGACTCTCTGCAGTCCCATGGCTGTAGCCTGTCAGGTTCCTCTGTACGTGGAATTTTGAATGTATATATAAATATATATAGCTGAATCACTTAGCTGTAGAGTAGACGTTAACACTGGAGAAGGCAATGGCACCCCACTCCAGGACTCTTGTCTGGAAAATCCCATGGAAGGAGGAGCCTGGTGGGCTGCAGTCTATGAGGTCGCGAAGAGTCAGACACAACTGAACGACTTCACTTTCACTTTTCACTTTCATGCATTGGAGAAGGAAATGGCAACCCACTCCAGTGTTCTTGCCTGGAGAATCCCAGGGACGGCGGAGCCTGGTGGGCTGCCATCTATGGAGTCGCAGAGTCGGACACGACTGACGCGACTTAGCAGCAACAGCAGCAGACATTAACACAATGCTGTAAATCAACAATAAGTATGTGCTCAGTTGCTCAGTCACTTTGGACTCTCTGCAGTCCCATGGCTGTAGCCTGTCAGGTTCCTCTGTACGTGGAATTTTCAAGACAAGAATATTGGAAGAAGAAAAAAAAAGAATACTGGAAGAGTTTGCCATATCCTACTTCAGGGTTCTTCCTAATCCAGGGATTGAATCCACTTTGCTTGTATCTCCTGCATTAACAGACAAATTCTTTAACACCTAGGAAGCCCCAGGTAGCACTAGTGGTAAAGAATCTGCCTGCCAATGCAATACTTTAATGAAATAAATTTTTAAAAATATATATCCTAAAAATATCTAATGAAGTGGGAAAATTTTCAAGACATAATGTTAATGGGAAACACTTGATACAAATAGCATATATCTTGTAATCTTATTTGTACACAAAATTGTGTCAGAAGGTTAAGATCATAGAAAATAAAAAATTCTCTAGACGTTTGTGCATTTTCTATATGCAGAGAATGGCTCACTCACTGACTAAGCCCAGATTAGAGTCCCTGCTCTAACTGTCCCATTCAAGCAAGGCACTCCTTCCACACAGACTCTATAGCAAAGCCCTTTTGCTTCCTTCTCTAGAGCTCAGATTGCACCATGCAGCTGGCTGTTGGGAAAAGAGAGCAAACGTAATTGTCCCAGTAAATCCTTAGTCACAGCACAGTTTGAAAATGGAGACTTCCTATTCTCACCTTGGTCTAACACGTGGCCAAGATGCCTGAGCAGAATGACAAATATGTGGTTATAGTGAAAGTATTCACTCTTAGTTTAAAACACAGCATTCAGATAAAGGCAAGTCTTTGCTCATCTTCTATTGCCATTTTCTCTGGCTTTTTTTGTTTTAGACTTCAAAAATGTAACTCATATACAAAGTGTGTGTATATTTATATCATATATCACACATTTCTTTATGTGAAAAGAACAGAAAATTGATAAAATATGCCTGGATGCTTGTGGCATAAAATTGTATTTCAGTTCTAGCTATAAAAGTGTAATCCAATTGAAAGGTTTATCATGCATCTATGAATATTTTTTGTTGCATATGTAATGGTGTTGCATGGACAATTTAATTTCTTCCTTTAAAAGTAATCTTGGATAAATTCATTCTATAGCTTTTCATAAGATGCAACTAAAGATCAGCTCTGTAGGAGTTCACATCCAATGCATAAAATATATTGTCTCAAATAATTATTTTATTTTATTTTAATTGCATTGTTGACTCAATGTGCTGAAAATTATTAGTATAATTTTCACAGGTATGGTGTCTTTTTTTTTCTTCATGTGTGAGCTAAAAAGTTGTGACTTTTTTTTTTAAAGACCAAGACAAAATATTCTATATAAATAGGCATAGAATTTAAAGGTCAACATATAATGCTAAACTCATATTGAAACTTATAGTTCTCAGAAAAACATAATCATTCTAATATCAAGATTGTCATCAGAAAAAACAATATAGTGAAAGAAAAATCAATGTAAAGAAGGTAAAGGTAGATGTGAGTCTGAAGATAAAAAGTAACAAATTCTTCTATTAGAAGACAATTTCTCTTATCCAAAGAGAAATAAAAACTTAATACTTATTATTGGTCAACTGGAAGCTTTAAATGTATGAAAAATATATAAGTAAAAATTTAAATTAAAAAAGAAGTGGGTTCCTAAAAAGCTGGTATAACCAGGCTCTTGGTCATGATTATACTTTTTCCTTCAGCATTAGCTAAGTATGAAATAATTAACTAATAGTGCCCTGTCCCACAAGGGCCAGTATTCTTAATATACCATATAAAACTGGATGCCATATTTTGTAATCCTCAGTGTCATTTATTTTCCAGGCATTCTAGACTCACTCCCATATTTTCATATTATTTATTTATTTTAAAATTTGTAATAAGATCAGTACCTTTTAAAATCAAAGCCCTAACTATGTTTCTGTGTTCAAAGAAAACAGTTGTTTGAGTCACTACATTAATTTTTTGATGCTGCATTATAACACTGGTATAATAATCTTATGGTACAATAATACCATAAACTTACAGCTTTAAAACAACAGCATCAATCATGTTACAAATCTACGGTTCAGTAGTCTTGCTACAGCTCATCTGGGTTCTTTGCTTCCAGGACTCATTTGAAAGTGGCAAATAAGGTATCATCCATGACTGAGTTTTTATCTGAAAACCCAACTGGGAAAGAATATGCTTCCAAAGTCATATGATTGTTGACAGAATTCAGTTTATTGAACATTGTTAGATTGAGAGTTTCAGCCACTCTCTGGCTATTGATCAGAGGGTGCCCTCAGCTCTTTACCACATGGGCATCTCCAAACAGCCACTTCTTTTGTTTAAAATGTTCAAAATGACTATGCAATTGAGACAATTTTCTAGAAAATTTGGAGTTATAATCTTATGAACCCAGTCATGGGAATGACAGTTCACTCCCTCTGCTGGTTAAAAACAAGCCATAGGTCAAACCTATATTCAAGAGCAGAGGGAGATACAAGGGTGCCTAACAGAAGACAGGGTCATTGGAGGTCATGTTTAGAGTCTTTCCACCACACTTTTGCTATTCTGTAAATGCAAATAATTTTGCTGAAGGTGTATTAGAGAAGTGTGGTAGAAGAGATAGTGAATATCACTGAATCTAGGTCTAATCCAGAAATTTCAAGGAAGATGATGTTTATACAAT
Organism: Aepyceros melampus; assembly: GCA_006408695.1. NCBI lineage: Eukaryota > Metazoa > Chordata > Mammalia > Artiodactyla > Bovidae > Aepyceros > Aepyceros melampus. Next base: position 58,050 of record SJXQ01011131.1, on the reverse strand, counting down.
AGATTAAAAAGTTCTATTATTAATTATTTCCTTTGACTGTTACCAAAAAATTAATGACATTTACTTTAGAAGAATATGCTTTGAATTAGTGTATATCATAAGGATGCCACCCTTTAACTTAATGGTAGATATCTATCTGCCAACTCTGATGTTTATGTGTAGGACAGTTACATATAGTTTATGTAAAAGTAATACTATATTTGAAGGACATAAAAAAATTCATGTTAAAATAAAAAACCAGAGCTCATATTTGGAACTAGTCGTAATATACCTAGTATACCATAATGTAGTGATTTCACTAGAGTATAATGATGCCTCTCTATGTGAACATCTTAAAATAAAGTCATGGCTTTCACAGAGGTCCTAGGAAATGGTTAAACAGCTAACTGCAGACTGAATGAAACTTACATAGCCAGGAAGTAAGTATATGTGCAAACAGCAAGTCTTGAAATTATGTATTTTTTTATTAGAATATTTTCATTCCTGATATTTTTCACTAGAAATTCAAATTAGGGAATCACATGGGAATGTAAAAATTAAAACCACTATATAAGAATTTGTTGGTTGTGTTTGTAGCATTAGGAACAACTAGTAGTTATTTTAGCATTACCTTAATATAACTTTGATACGGAGTAGAGCAAACAGCAGCTTTACTGGAGATGGAAAAAAAAAAAATAAAATGTATATTCAATTAAAGTATCAGCATTTCATTAAGAGAAGTTAGAGAGTAACAAATCATTCTTGGAATTTATGTTAAATCTTTATCTAATAAGGAATTTCAGGTGGTTCAGTAGTTACTAGATCCAGTCCACAGAGTCGGACATGACTGAAGCAGCTTAGCAGCAGCAGCATATCCAGTTCAGTGGGATATGGGTACAGCAAAACCCATTCTCCTTAAAATTGTCAGATTTAAGAAGCAGCTTTATGATTTCTTTTTTTTAATTTTGCATTTATTTGCTGTAGTTGTTACACTCAGGGATTCTTATATCTTCCATAATGAATATCACGTATTAAAAAAAAAATTTATAAAGTAGTTGAAGAGAAAAAGAACAGGAAACTACAGAACACTTTCTTTGATATCTAGATGAGCTCTGACTATGCAAGTGTCTAAAAAGGAAGTTGGGAACTCCTTGGTTTTCCAATTCACATTTCGATAACCATTGCATAAGAATAAAACCACGGAAGTATGAAATTCTCAGCCTATGTTTACTAAAGTCTAGTGAAAGTGCTACTATAAACCATCCTGGCATACAGCCAGCTTCTATAAATAGAATTCATGATACAAATGAATTAGTACATGTAAAGCACTTACAACTACACAATAAATATAGTCTGTTACGAAAGCTATATATAGCATAGTAATTAAGAGCACAACCTGAAGGCTGCATTGTTTCAAATTCTTGCTCTGCCACTATCAGCTTGAATACATTACTTAATCTATCTCACTGTTCTTAACTGTAACACCAAGATATTAATAATGATATCTCATGAAGTTTTATGACTATATAAATTAATAAAAACAGTGCCTTGCACAGATTATGAACTATGTAATGTTTTTTCTTAATCATTACTGTTTTTTAGTTCCTAGAGACAGATGTAATCTTATCAAGAAATTTTAGGGCTTGATTGCTTTCATTTAATAAATATTTATTGATTCATATACCAAGTTCAAGGCACTGAACTAAATAATGAGAACTATAAAAGAGAATAGGATGGACTGTTTTGATGGAAATGTCAATTATTTAACACAGAAGGTAAGATTTTGCATATATGTAAGTAGTATATTGAAGAAAATGAAAGATAATACAAGATGGTAAAATCTAAAAAAAAAAAACCAAAAAGCGATTTCCATGAATTTGTAAAAAAAAAATGTCATTTTGAATTACACCCAGAGGGGTGTCAGCAATGAACCACAGTGATGGTTGATGTTACTAAAGGGTTACCTATCCTTTGAAAAAAGAGCTGTAGATCCACGTTTGTATATGAAGACATCACATTCCTGGAGATAATCATATAAACCCAATTTCCACACACAGTTTCACAAATTTCAACCACTCTCCAAAAATTACCTAGGAGAGAAAAAGACCTGTTTCATGTTGATTGTTTTGGGAAACTTTCACAAAAATATTTTAATTTAGAATGAATTTACAATGACCAAAATATGAAGTCCTATGGATTGATCGGCAAAATAAAATCCAAACGCAAGTCATTTAGCTACTCTGCTTTTCACTTAGGTGTTTTTTTCTTTAACATTTCCTGCGAGTTAGGGTTCTTTCATCTTTGATTTACATCATGAAAAGCTACGCGGGCATCTCTTAACTCCTAATTTAGCTGTCTGCTTGGAAAAGACAACTTGAACCTGGCTGTGGTGAGGAGTGCCACTCAATTTAGTTGGTTGGAGACCTTTTACAGCCAGAGCCCCTTTTGCAGTGGTAAAGTGCTTGTTACTCTCAGCAGAAGTCCCTCAGTTGCACTCATTCTTTTTAATAAACAAGGGGGGAAAAGAGGTATGGTAAGCTGCCCTTTTCGATATGATATCTCCCCATTCTCCCTGCCCAGATACAGATATGAAAGAAATCTTGTCATCTATAAAGGTCCATTTCATGTTGTCTAAGAGGAAGAGAGAAGTTGAGGAGTGAAGCTAATTATGGGAAATAGGAGGTAAAGAGGTAAGGCCAGTGTGTCCTCATAAATACCCCCAAGGTGAGCATTTTTTACCTATTTTATCCACATAGAATGATTTGTAAAAGCCTTTGTTGTGTTTACAGTTCATAGGCTTCCCACTGATCAACTCCTATGGCCTATTGCCCCCTACAGTGAAAGCCTTCCACTGGGAATGAAGAAAGCTTTAAAAAAAAAAAATTCCTGATGTGTAATAAAGCACTTTTGCTAACCAACATCGGTTGCATCTATACATAACACTTCTTTTTTTCTTTTCCTACACCTTCATCCCCACCTTGCATTCCTTTCAGCTGTATAGAAGGCAATAAGGATGAAATAATTAGAATGCATGTCTGCTGCACAGAAGTCCTTCTCCGTGGGCACAATTTTCATTTGATCTTTTATAGAAAGCATAATGTGTTTACATACACACCTATATGCCAGTTCTAGATACACAGAATTCCCACTCCATTTTCCATTTGGTTTTTCATAGTCTCTGAGACCTAGATTTTTGTTAAAAAAGTATTTAAAATTTTTTAAATGCTTATTTCAAAAAACCTAAAAAATAAAAATATGACAAATGACTGCACATTATGAATCTGAAAAATGAATTCTGTCAATGATCAAGATAGATAATTTCCCAAAATATAGTGAAAAAATTCTCAATTTAAAAATATAAAAGGGGAACATTCAATTATCCCTTAAAGAACAATGGACTTCCAAGCCTCCACTGAGAAATATGATGGGAAATTGTTCCCACTGTTCTATTTAAAATCTTCAAATTCAGTTTCCCTTTGATGACTTAATTTCCTGGTGCTTAGGACAAGGTTGTTTTTTGTTTGTTTGCTTGTTTGTTTTTCTGTACATGTGATTGCTGATCTGTCTAGAATAGTCTTCAGTTCAGTTCAGTTCAATTCAGTCTCTCAGTCGTGTCTGACTCTGCGACCCCATGAACCACAGCTCGCCAAGCATCCCTGTCCATTATCAACTCCCGGAGTCCACTCAAACCCATGTCCATCGAGTCCATGATGCCATCCAACCATTTCATCCTCTGTTGTCCCCTTCTCCTCCTGTCCTCAATCTTTCCCAGCATCAGGGTCTTTTCCAAGGAGTCAGCTCTTCGCATCAGGTGGCCAAAGTATAAGTTAAATCATTTATCATATCATAGATCTGGCAGGATCATCACCTTTCACATGTAGATGTCCACAGGTGAGTAGAAAGAGGCTGAAAACACATTTGCTGAAAAAGACAAGACTCATGCAAGGGCTAAATGCCATAGAAACAGGTGTAGCTAGAGTTGATATATTACACCAGAATCTATTATGACCACCAGTGATTTCAGAACAGCCTTGTGCCTCACCTATACGATTTTTGTCATAAGAAACAAACTGTATCTGAATCACAGTCTCCTATGAACTCTTTCCTCCCTCTCCCCTAAGATACACACACACACACACACACACAATCTTGTCTCAACATCCTTCACTAAGGTTGTCACTGTCTACCTTGTTAGTATAAATGTATGTGTAAGCATCATCTAGCATCATAACTGTTAACCTCTAGGTTCTCTGAGGTCAGGACTTGTCCAGTTAATTTCTGCATCCTTGGAAGTGCCTGCCACACTTATTTGTACATCCTGTCACTTAGTATTTGCTTGAGGATTGGATATATGATTTCATGTTTCGAGAGCCAGGAAATTCAGATTATCTAAACCTGAAATGTTGGTACATTTCTTTCCTCTATATTAACTCCAATCATTTAGCTGCAGGTACCTACTATTAGCAATGACTGCAATAAGTCTTTTGAGTCTATGTCTGAACTCATTGGGAAAGATATCTGTGGTTCAATGATAATCTCTGCAAGCCAACAGAAAACAAAGATGGCCATTTTGCTATAAATTGACCCTCCATCAATTTCCACGCACGTGCTCAGTCATATCTGTCTCTTTGCAACCCCATGGACTGTAGCCCACCAGGCTCCTCTGTTCATGGGAATCTCCCCTCAAGAATACTGGACAGGGTTGCCATTTCCTCCTCCAGGGGATCTTCCCAACTCAGGGACTGAATCACATTTCTTATGTCCCCTGCATTGCAGGTGGGTTGTTTACCACTGCACCACCTGGGAAGCCCACCCATTACTTTATAGGTAAACAAACGGAGCTTCAGAGTCTTAAAACATTTTATTACATGTCACACAATCAGTGGTAAAATTATGATACAAACTCAGACTCAGCTTTATCACAGTCTCTTCTCACACTATCACAGTGTCTCTTCTCTTCCTTTGAAACTACCTTGCTTTTCCTATCCTTGTGAAAAGTGGAAGTTGCTAAGTCATGTCTACCTCTTTGTGACCCCATAGACTATACAGTCAATAAACTCTCCAGGCCAGAATACTGGAGTGGGTGGTATTTCCCTTCTCCAGGGGATCTTCCCACTACAGGGATAGAACTCAGGTCTCTCACATTGCAGGCAAATTCTTTAACAGCTGAGCCACGAGGGAAGCCTTATCCTTGGAGGATTGCAAACAGGCTTTAGGAACATGCAGTGGTGAGTTGTTTGACAGGTGATGAACTAGATCACAACGTGAACAAAGGCAGAGTGGATATTTACAAAATAGAAGCATTCCAGAGAAACGTTTAAACAATCTTTAGGGACTCAGGAACTTCCTGATTATAGCTCTAGTAGAGCAAAATCTAAGCTATAGGAGATAGCAGAATGGCATAAGGAATATTCCTCAGAAGGTGCTGCTTGAGGGAGAGATGGCATAAACTATATATAAGATGGGGAAATGTGGAAACAGTGTCAGGTTTCATTCCCTTTGGCTCCAAAATCAAAGGAGACCGTGACTGCAGCCACAAAATTAAAAGATGCTTGTTCCTTGGATGAAAAGCTATGACAAACCTAGACAGTGTATTAAAAAGCAGAGACATCACTTTGCCTACAAAGGTCCATATAATCAAAACCATGGTTTTTCCAGTAGTCACATATAGATGTGAGATTTGGACCATAAAGAACGCTGGGCCCCCCAAAATGAATGCTTTTGAACTGTGACACTGGAGAAGACTCTTGGAGTGCAAGGAGATCAAACCAGACAATCCTAAAGGAAATCAACCCTGAATATTCCTTGGATGAACTGATGCTGAAACTGAAGCTCCAATACTTAGGCCACATGATGCAAAGAGCTGACTCATTGGAAAAGACCCTGATGCTGAGAAAAATTGAGGGCAAGAGGAGAAGGGGTCTACAGAGAATGAAATGATTGGATGGCATCACTCACTCAATGGATGTGAGTTTCAGCAAGCTCAGAGAGATAGTGAAGGACAGAGAAGCCTGACATGCTGCAGTTCATGGGGTCGTAGATAGTTGGAAGTGGCTTAGTGACTGAACAACAACAACAACGATATATAATATATGCTCTAGACCAACCATATGCCATCTCCAGCCATATGTTGCCAGTTACTTCACTACATAGGAACTCCCTTTTCCTGCCCAACCACTCAGACTCTAGGGTCAGTCTGCCCAATGCAACTCATGACACAGGTGGTAGGAACACATTTACAAGTCCAAAAGTCATTACCCATCACTTTTCTTATCTTCCTTTTATTATTTTTAAAAATATGCATTACCTTCCCTTCATCATTTTCAACCATTTCGGAACATGGTTTTTGATATTATACATTCTCAGTGTGAAAAAAGGAAGTTAACACTAAATCATGATTTTTTTGAAAACCACTGTCTTTCAGAATTCATATTTTAATCACAACAGCAGATAAACAGGGCACCACTTTGAATTTCAGTGTCCTGGAGTTTTCTGTAGTAGTATAAAGTCTGTGTCCCAAATAATTCTTCAATCTACCACCTCTTTTTGATACTTTCAGATCAAGCCTCCTCTACCTTTGTTCAGAAGTCTTATATTTCCATAATGGGCAAACTCATCTGAAAGTTCCTTACAGAATAACATCCAAATTCCTTGCATGACCAAAAGACTCTCTGATTCTTTCTTTAAAGGTATTACAAATTCTCACTTTGCCGAAGGGTTTATACTTCACAAAGACACTGTGTTTTTTCACTTTTCTACACTTGTTTTAGTTGCTAGTGTCCTTTCCTAAAATATTCATGTTTACCTTATCCTCCTGGAAAACTACTACTGTCTTTCAAAATCTTAAATATCTTTGTCCAGGAATCTTTGCTTTGTCCATCATGCAGGTTTTAGGAAACTGAATCATAAAATACAGCATTTGCAATGGTGTAGTCAAATGTTCTTTGTTGGTTGCATACTAGTTTCAGAATATGCTTTACTCTTCCAGATGTAGAAAGATTTGGCTTAAATCCAAAAACATTCCTTTTTGTCACCAACTCACACATGTTGTTGGGTTTCAAGAGCAACACTAACAACATGACAGCAATGACATATGTACATGTGCATCAGTTCAGTTCAGTTCAGTCACTCAGTCGTGTCCGACTCTTTGCGACCCCATAAACTGCAGCACGCCAGGCCTCCCTGTCCATCACCAACTCCCAGAGTTCACTCAGATTCACGTCCATCGAGTCAGTGATGCCATCCAGCCATCTCATCCTTGTCATCCCCTTCTCCTCCTGCCCCCAATCCCTCCCAGCATCAGAGTCTTTTCCAATGAGTCAACTCTTCGCATGAGGTGGCCAAAGTACTGGAGCTTCAGCTTTAGCGTCATTCCTTCCAAAGAAATCCCAGGGCTGAGCTCCTTCAGAATGGACTGGTTGGATCTCCTTGCAGTCAATTCTTCAGCACTCAGCCTTCTTCATAGTCCAGCTCTCACATCCATACATGACCACTGGAAAAACCATAGCCTTGACTAGACAGACCTTAGTCGGCAAAGTAATGTCCCTGCTTTTGACTATGCTATCTAGGTTGGTCATAACTTTTCTTCCAAGGAGTAAGCGTCTTTTAATTTCATGGCTGCAGTCACCATCTGCAGTGATTTTGGAGCCCCAAAAAATAAAGTCTGACACTGTTTCCACTGTTTCCCCATCTATTTCCCATGAAGTGATGGGACTGGATGCCATGATCTTCGTTTTCTGAATGTTGAGCTTTAAGCCAACTTTTTCACTCTCCACTTTCACTTTGATACATACATATATATGCAAATAAACACATGCACACACCAGAAACACAACAACTGTAAAAGAAGCTTCAAAGATTCCCTCAAATAATATTTATTTTTCTTTCTCTACCCTCATTTAGAGAGCTTAGAACCACTGTCTGTTCAGTGTGTTCATTATTGCTTCTTTTGCTTACCTTATGCAGAACACAATTAAACTAGCCTAGGTATGCAAACAGCTCAAAAACTGTGCATCCTTAATGGGTCAAGTGCAAAAATATCTAGGGTCGAAACCACAGAAAGCTTCTCCTCTCTTTTGTTCTGCAGCCTTGTATTTTTTATATGCATTGTTGTTTAGTCACTAAGTGGTGTTCAACTCTTTGCGACTCCCATGAACTGCAGCACACCAGGCTTTCCTGTCCTTCACTATCTTCCTGAGTTTGCTCAAACTTATGATGTCCACTGAGTTGGTGATACTATCCAAGTATCTCATCCTCTGTTGCCCTCTTCTCCTCTTGCCCTAATCTTTCCCAGCATAGAGGTCATTTCCAATGAGTCAACTCTTCACATCTGATGGCCAAAGTATTGGAGCTTCTGCATCAGCCCTTCCAATGAATATTCAGGGTTGATTTCCTTTAGGATTGACTGGTTTGATCTTCTTGCTGTCCAAGAAACTCTCAAGAGTCTCCAGCACCACAGTTTAAAAGCATCAGTTCTTCAGCACTCAGCCTTCTTTATGGTCCAGCTCTCACATCCATACATGACTCCTGGAAAAGCCATAACTTTGACTTTATTCGGACCTTTGTCAGCAAAGTGATGTCTCTGCTTTTTAATATACTGTCTAAGTTGGTCATAGTTTTTCTTCCAAGGAGCAAGTGTCTTTTAATTTTGTGGCTCCCTTTACCATCTGCAATGCTTTTGGAGCCTAAGAAAATAAAATTAGTCACTGTTTCCATATTTCCCCATCTATTTGACATGAAGTGATATGCACGTTAATTTCCCAGAAGTTGCTCTATTGACTTAATGGAATACCATTGCCACCTGCTGGCCATATTGAGCCATTAAAATTTTGCCATTTAACCAAATTAAAAAGATTATTCAGGTTTGGCTATGTTGTTGTTACAACTAATTTTTATATATTAGAAGTAGAGTGGTCAATGTGACTCAAGTTGCCATTTAATGACTCATCATGCATAATTAAACTAGCCTAACTTAATCAAAACAATGACTGAATGGAAGTAACAAGCCTTGGTTGTCAAGAATACAGACTTTGACATCAGAAATAGAGCCTCAAGATTTAACTTCACCATTTTTAGCCTTGTAACCTTGGGTAGGTCACATAATCTATCAAGACTTATGTTTCTCAACAAGGTAAAAATAGATTTTTAGCAGTGGGTTCTTCATAGGGTTGGTATAACCAATCAATGAAGTAACATATTTGAAATGACAATACGGTATCTGGTACATGTTAAGCAATCCATGCATATTCTTGGATACTTTTTCCTTTAGTGCTGCCCTTCTTCCAGTTGCAATATTTGTAAAGTAATTTTGTCTCTGGACCTTCATTTTCTCCTGAATTTTTTAATTAATAAATACGTGATTTTCCAACAGAGTTTCATCTGTTATATAAAGTACAATAAGCTTAAGGTTAGTGCTCTATTTGTTAAACTTTAGTTATATATGAAGCAGTCAACCCTGCAAACCCTAGGTTTAAATCATTATTTACATTTCTCACAGCACTCATTTTAAAGATTAAAGTATATTTAATGTTCAATAAAAACAATGATCTAGTGCTCAGTAATGAGTTTTAATATTTGTACTCACCATAAAAACTGCAACTCAAAACAAGATATAAAACACTTCCATTATCCCAAGTATTTTCTCATGTCTTTTTTAAATTAAAAAGGAAAGAAAAAAATGGATTGCCATAAAACAACTGTGTTACCCTTATGCAGGCTCTATGGTAATCTTCTCTGTATTAGGACAACTTTACTTCATTTGCCAAAGTGAGTATGACACATTGCATTTTCTGATTCCTTCCCTTATTCTCTCAGATCCAGGGAAAATTATAAAAAGGAGAAAGAACAATTAATCCAGAAATGCTCTTGAGTCAATTTAAGATCAACAAACTCTCAATGAATATAGAGCCTCCAGGCCACTTCAAGATTTAAATCTCCATAAGATGTCTTTATAACATTACCAATATTTTAGAGGGATAAGATATGTAATTTTTTAGAAAAATGATGGTCCCCAAACACCGTGGCTGCACTAGTTTACATTCCTATCAATAGTGTAGGAGGGTTCTTTTTCCTCCTCACACTCTCCAGCATTTACAGTTTGTAGATTTTTTAATGATGGCCATTCTGACCAGTGTGAGGTGGTATGTCATTGTAACTTTATTTTGCATTTTTCTAATAAATATCAATGTTGATCATCTTTCATGTGCCTGTTAACCATTTGTGTCTTCTTTGGAGAAATGTCTGTTTAGGTCTTCTGCCTATGTTCAGGGTTTTTTTTGTTTGTTTGTTTGTTTTTTAATTGCATTATATGATGAGCTATTTGCACTTTAAAAACTAACCCCTTCTTGGTAACATCATTTGCTAATATATTCTCCCAATTCGTAGGTTGTCTTTTGTTGTGTTTACCATTTTCTTTGCTGTTCAAAAGTTTTTAAGTTTGACTTAGTCCCAGTTGTTTATTTTGCTTGTATTGCTTTTGCCTTGGGAAACAGATCTAAGAAACTATTGTAATCATTTATGTCACAGAATATTTTGCTTATGTTCTATTCTCAGCTATGTGATCTTATACCACATGAGTTTGCTTTGAGAAATAAATAACATGTTTGCAAAGTTTCCTGGTGGCTCAGACGGTAAAGTGTCTGCCTACAATGCAGAAGACCTGGGTTCAATGCCTGGGTCTTGAACCAGGCAAAGGTCTTCCTGACTTCCTGGACAAGGAAATGGCAACCCATTCCAGTATTCTTGCCTGGAAAAATCCCATGGATGGAGCAACCTGGTAGCAAAGAGTCGGACATAATTGATAGACTTCACTTTCTTTCTTTGCAAAGTTCAGGAGTTGCAAAGATCACCCTAACTTCTAACACTAACTGAAAATTCAGACTGTCCCAATATCACCCTCAGCGGAATTCCTTGGCAATCTAGTGGTTAGGAATCTAACAAAGTTTTGCCAAGAGAAAGCACTGTTCTTAGCAAACACCCGCTTCCAGCAACACAGAGACAACTCTACACATGGACATCACCAGATGGTCAGTGTTGAAATAAGATTAATTATATTCTTTGCAGCCAAAGATGGAGAAGCTCTATACAGTCAGATGAAACAAGACCAGGAGCTGACTGTGGCTCAGATCACAAATGCCTTATTGAAAAATTCAGACATAAATTGAAGAAAGTAGGGAAAACCAGTAGGCCATTCAAGTATGACCTATTTCAAATCCCTTATGAATATACAGAGAAGGGAATGGCAAACCACTTCAGTATTCTTGCCTTGTGAACCCCATGAACAGTATGAAAAGACAAAAAGATAGGACACTGAAAGATTAAATCCCCAGGTTGGTAGATGCCCAATATGTACTGGAGATCAGTGGAGAACTAACTACAGAAAGAATGAAGAGATGAAGCCAAAGCAAAAACAATACCCAGTTGGGGATGTGACTGGTGATGGAAGTAAAGTCTGATGCTATAAAGAACAATATTGCATAAGAACCTGGAATGTTAGGTCCATGAATCAAGGCATTTGGAAGTGGTCAAACAGGAGATGTTCCATTCCGTTCAGTCGCCCAGTCGTGTCCGACTCTTTGCGACCCCATGAATCGCAGCATGCCAGGCCTCCCTGTCCATCACCAACTCCCGGAGTTCACTCAGACTCACGTCCATTGAGTCCGTGATGCCATCCAGCCATCTCATCCTCGGTCGTCACCTTCTCCTCCTGCCCCCAATCCCTCCCAGCATCAGGGTCTTTTCCAATGAGTCAACTCTTCACATGAGGTGGCCAAAGTACTGGAGCTTCAGTTTTAGCATCATTCCTTCCAAAGAAATCCCAGGGTTGATCTTCAGAATGGACAGGTTGGATCTCCTTGCAGTCCAAGGGACTCTCAAGAGTCTTCTCCAGCACCACAGTTCAAAAGCATCAATTCTTCTGCACTCAGCCTTCTTCACAGTCCAACTCTCACATACATACATGACCACAGGAAAAACCATAGCCTTGACTAGATGGACCTTTGTTGGCAAAGTAATGTCTCTGCTTTTGAATATACTATCTAGGTTGGTCATAACTTTTCTTCCAAGGAGTAAGTGCCTTTTAATTTCATGGCTGCAGTCACCATCTGCAGTGATTTTGGAGCCCAAAAAATAAAGTCTGACACTGTTTCTACTGTTTCCCCATCTATTTCCCATGAAGTGATGGGACCAGATGCCATGATCTTCGTTTTCTGAATGTTGAGCTTTAAGCCAACTTTTTCACTCTCCTCTTTCACTTTCAACAAGAGGCTTTTTAGCTCCTCTAAAAATAAAGTCTGACACTGTTTCTACTGTTTCCCCATCTATTTCCCATGAAGTGATGGGACCAGATGCCATGATCTTCAATAGTAGGGAAAACTATTGCTTGAGATTAATCATCAGACATGTAACAGAATTAGAAACATTTTTGAACACTGGTACTATCACAACAGGAAGTTTCAATTTGAAGAGAAGGATACAAATTCTGTTTTGTAGAAATAGTACAGATTTTCCTGACCATGTTTGCAGAATAGTTTTTGTTAAAAAACACAGCTTGTGAGACCAGCAGACTACATAGAAATTTCTGGCTCTCCATCTTCTACTTCCAAGCTTAAACTTCCTCATCTATAAAATAAAGGGTAATACATACTTTTCTCATGGATTATCAGGATTAATTAGACAATGTCCTTAAAGTGTGAAGAGCACTTCTAACTATACTTAGTGACAGGCATGTGGATACTAAGAGTGGATTTTGTTATCATAATCACCTTCAATTTAGATAATATTTTATATGAACATGATGTGGGCATATCCAAACTTTAATCACTCAAGCTTTTCCTATATGAAGATGTTATTTGTGATGATAAACATGATAAAATCTCAAGATTTTAGGGGATCAGTGTGACTGTTCAGGGGAAAGAGTGAGTTTGGAGTCTGATGATTTTAGGTACAACCTAAACTAAGACATGCTTGGGCATATTACTTAACACTCAGCCTCAGTTTATTAATCTCTATAATTTACAGAGTTGCTCTGAAGATTTGAACTACTTCATTGGGAGGTAAAGAGGAAAGGCAACTGCTGGCCTCTGGACTTTCTTATCCATGGAGAAATAGAACTTCAGGCCCTTGTATCTCCTAAACATTCCTGATCCTTCAGACCATCAAGTCTCCTGACCGTGGATTAGACAGGCTGCTCACAGTTTCCCTCCCACAGCCAACCCTGTGCCAATTACGGAAACAACATGACTAAATAGGATAGCACTCAACAATTTCTTTATGTCCCAATTGATCTCCTATGAAATTATTGTTTCCCTCATAACATTTCAACTGATGGAATAAAGTATGCTAAAAATATATCGCCTTTCCCAGTGGATAAAGATTAATTCAAGAAGTACTTACAAGAAGTAGTCAAGAGGAAAATAAGATTTAAAGCTTATTTCTCTAATTTTATGGGCTGTGGTCAGCTCCTAGTGGTTCAGTGATCTGATTGTGTGTATGTGTATACACACACACATGTATATATATATATATATATAGGTTCCATTTGTTATGGTTTTGTGAGTATTAATATATTACAGATATGAATATTTAATAAAACTCTTAAACATTTGGGAATTTTTATACACAGAGAATTATAAAAGAAGTTCCCTAATAAAGTCTCTTTTTGGAATTTACAGATGACTTTGATAGAAATGTATGTAAATATTTTTGAGCATTCATGCATTGAAAAGGAATATTCTAGATACTAAGCAGTAAGAAGGGATATATGACATGGCCTATCTCCTCAGAGAACTTATAACCTAACTTAAAGCAAACATAGGTGAATAGAATGATAACTGAAAACCCCAAGAACTAAAACTTAAAGATGAAATAAACAGACCAGACCATATTGCTTAAGGGCTACCCTGGCGGCTCAGACAGTAAGGAATCTGCCTGCAATGTGGGAGACCAGGATTGGGAAGATCCCTTGGAGGAGGGCATAGCAACCCACTCCAGTATTCCTGCCTGCAGAATCCCCATGGACAGAGGTGCATGGCAGGCTACAGTCCATGGGGTCACAAAGAGTCAGATACAACTGAGTGACTAAGCACAGCACACACAGCAGATATTGCTTAAAGGACTTGCCAGACGGTGCTAGGGGTAAAGAATCCACCTGCCAATACAGGAGACTCAAGAGACATGGGTTTCAACCTTGGGTTGGAAAGATCCCTTGGAGTTGAAAAGGGCAACCACTCCAGTATTCTTACTTGGAAAACTCCAGAGGAGCCTGGCAGGCTACAGTCCATGGGGCCACAAAGAGTCAGACATCACTGAGTAACTGAGCATACACTACACACATATAGCTTAAAAGAACGAAAAAGGGAGATAACTTTCAAATAGAATGATTAAAAAGTCTTCATGATTAGTAAGAGCTAACATTTATGGAAAGCACTAAGTGTTTTACACATTTTATTTCATATGAGCCTTACAATAACCCTAAAAGGAAGATGCTGTTATTCCCATCTTACAGATGAAGAAACTGAAGCACAAGTGAAGCATTTTGATCAAGGTTATATATTTAGTAAGCAGTATAACCAAGATGGAAGCCAGTCAGACTATGCAGCCCATTGTGTTCTTAGTTTTTATGCAAAATACCTCTTGAAGGGGGTTGAATTAAGGCCAGACTTTCATGGATAAGTGGAGTTGAAATAGAAGACCTTGTAGGTAGGTCAGCGAGCTCACAGGGGTAGGAAAGTACAAGTCACTTTATTGAAAAGTGACTTTTTAATAAAGTGACTAGTTGCTTTTGGATGTAGTCAAGAGTTTCTGTGAAAGTGAAAAATGTAAAGACTGAGAGGGAGAAATTGGGATACCTTGTAAAGGGCCTTAAAGATCAGGTTTAAGACAAGGCACTTCAATTCTATGATTATCAGGGAGCCATGACAAATTTTTGACATGAATTCAGATTATAGCCTGTATTTATCCATATTGCTCAAGGAGCTTAGAAAACTGTCTCTCTCTGTGTACGATCTGTTTTGCACAAAACTGGAACCTTATTCCACCCATTTTCCCCTCTTATTGACTTTCTTCTTATGCCAGAAACAGACAGGGTCATGCCTGTGACCTTCATCTTGACCATTCCTGCTCCTTGTTTCCCTGTCTTCTTTTACTTTTCTGTGACAGTCTTGGATGCCTAACCATAAGATACATATGTTTCTGCATTCTCATAGCTGTTCAGTTCTTGGGAGCACAGATATTCATCATACTTTGTCCTGGTTTTAGCCTGGGTGACCCTCCTGGTCAGTTTGAATCAAACACAAGCCACTACTTTCTAAGCTTGGGATTTTTCCTGATGTTTAAACTCTCTTAAAACTCTCCATTCACTTTAGAAACTCCAATTAATTTGTTAAAAGCCAATTCGAGGGATAAATGCTTCTCTAGCCATCCACCCCAAACTCTATTTACCCAGCTAACTTGTTTGTTTACTTTGAGGATCAAGCCCACTTGCGCTGGATTAATTTCAGCTATTTGGGACATATTCATCCACACTGCAGTTGTTCTGTGCTTAATAACCCTTGTCTCAGGGCAGGGATGAAGAAAAATGGATTGGGAAGAAGCAGATGGGACTTTTTCTTGCCTTATTTGCCTTTGTCATACCACCAATTACAGCACTGGAAATTCCAATTCTAGGGACAGAATAAGGTGGTAGAAGATTATTGCCTATCTGCGTTTTTTTTTTCCCCCAGAGGCAGGGCACATTGGGTAGAAGGGGGGAGGGAAGATATGTTTAATTTGGGTGTTTGAATTTGAGCCAGTAAGCTAATTTCCAAGAGGAAATGTTTTTAAAATAGTCCGAAATAAGAAACCAGAATAGAGGTAGGATATCTGAACTGCAGATGTAGTTTTGGAATCTAATTTCAATAGTTTTATAGTTGAAATCTGAAAGATACTTAAGCTCAGTGAGGAAGTAAACCAGTGGAGAGAAGCTGTTGGAAAATCAAATAAGCCAAGCAAACAGGTATATATTGTGGAGAAAGAAATGGCAACCCACTCTGTATTCTTGTCTGGGAAATCCCATGGACAGAGAAGCCTGATGGGCTACAGTCTTTGGGGTTGCAAAGACTCAGACACAACTGAGTGATGGAGCACACATTTTATACTAAAATGTCATAAAAATTGTTTTTTTTTTTTATAATTATCATAATAACACTATCTATTGAAATGAGGAAGAAGATACAGAGTTGGATTGATTATAGGATTGGAGGAGGATAATGAAAGTTAAAATATCAAGAGAGGAGAATGTTTCTAGTAAGTCTCCAGTGTCAAACATGCTCCAGAAAGATCAATGATACTGACTGACCAAAAATCACGGGAGGTGGCAACCAGGAGAGGTCTTGGCAATGATGGTAGGGGCAAGGAACAGATTGTGGGAAATTACGATCAAAATGAAGGTTAAGAACTGGGAATCCTGGTTTGGACCGTTGGCATAAAAAGGAAAGGATGCTACTGATTGGTAAGTAGAAAGGGCAATAAAATGAAGTAATGAAGGATTGTTAACCAGGGGAAACAAAATATTTCAAGTTTGAAGGGAAGGGAATAGATGGAATACAGCTTCTAGTGAGAAAGAGATTGAACTGTTGGAAGCTGATGAGGGTGGGAATGAACTTACAAAGAAAACAGAAAGGAGTGTGAGAGTTTTTTCAAGGATAAGGTGATGTGGAGCCCCCACATTATAGGAGATCTTGCCCTCTTTCAGCTTTCACTAGCTAATAGACATTCTCTATCCCTCCTTTCATAGATTTTGTCTTCTTCCAAACATCACCTGAAACTTCCCACCTTGCTTTGGCATTCTATTTACATTCTGCTTCCCTACACACCTAACAACATGGTTTACTACCACATACGACTGTGTCATATGCATGTGAATAAAATGAAGCAACCATGAGCCTCATGTCCAGTAGCGCAAATGTTTCAGGAATGGAATGATCACTTTAATTTGATACCTAAGTAGATATAAGAACAATTTTTTCATAGCTATCTATAAAGTCTTTCCTGGTGGCTCAGATGTTAAAGAATCTGCTGCTAATGTGGGAGGCCTGGGTTTGATCCCTGTGTCAGGAAAATCCCCTGGATAAGGGAATGGCAACCCATTCCAGTACTCTTGCCTGGATAATTCAATGGACAGAGGAACCTGGCGGGCTACAATCCAATGGGCCACAAAGAGTTGGACACGACTGAGTGACTAACACAACTCATAAAGTCTTTATGATGAAGTACATCAGAAATATAAGTGGATAAAATAAAAAATAATGTTTTATTCTTTCTAAGGTAAAGGTGTTAAAAATAAGACTATTTTTCTGAATTATCATGTGAAGTATGTTTTTATTTTTTGACTCACCTTTAATAGACTTCACAAATCAAACTTCAAATTCAATTATTGTCATCTCTCTCCATTCCCTCTCATCGACCCCCTGCCAGTTTAAAAAGATGTGACAAGAACTTAGATGTTGGCTTAAAAACACAGAATGTGTGATTAAAGCATCTATAGAGATTATCAGAGAAGAGTCTATTTTAATAAACCTCTTAGATTTTTGTGCACACATACAATGTGGACACTGGAGATTTATAGTCAGTGAAAGTACATTTTCAATAATAATTAGAATTGGACAAAAACACTGATCAATAGATTTTTTTCCTCCTTGGGGTTATGAGAAGTCAGCAACAGGAATTATATTTGGGGATAGGGGTTGCAAAGAAGTTATTTGAAAAAAAAAAAGAATTAATCATAGATACTATAATGATTTGATCTGGGCAAAAGATGGTCTTTTAAATAAGCTTTCTACTTAATCCACTTGAATCCAGCCTTCTTTTGTGCAGTCCCCACAGGGATGTTTTGTGTGGTTTATGTATTTTCTTGTGTTTCATTTCAGGACTTTGTGATATTTACATCAGTGCTGATGACTAGCAAGAAGAATTTGTTCACTCTGTTCTTTCTCACACTTCAGATTGATTCATACAAATTGAGGCACCATGTAGGAAAGACTTCATTAATTTCAGGCAGGTCATGGGATTGAAGAAACATATAGAGTGTTAATTGAAAATATCAGGTTGTGTGCTATCTCCTTAATTTCTCAGGGTAAAAGCTTGCTGGATTTTTCTCTTTTGTCACATAATGTATGTCTAGTGTATTTTTTAAATTAGCTTTGGGTTGCTGAGTACTTGAAACATCATACTGAAACTTAGTCTTAAGCCAAATTATTATAGAGCATTCAACTGTGTGAATGTTTCATTTCTCTGCACATCTTTTATCTAGATTAGTTAGCTTCATAAGATTAATTCAGTTTCACCTGGATGTTAGGTAATTCTGGGGTACAAGAGCTTACAAAATGTCATAGTTTGTTTCACAAATCTCTTGTACAATTTCATGATAAAGATGTCGTGATGTCTATGTCCTAAAGTCCTTAAATATAAGATTGGGAAAGATAACACTTACTTATAGACCAAGTGATTGCCATATGCAAAGAACTCAGATCTGATAAACCATTCTGGAAAAGATGAGAGTGTGGAGGGGAACTTTCAAGATACCTTAACAGAAGCAAAATATACAATTTTGTCAAGTGCACGTGAGACATTTTTCATATAAATCATGTTAGGTAATTGGGAGAAGGCAGTGGCACCTCACTCCAGTACTCTTGCCTGGAAAATCCCCTGGATGGAGGAGCCTGGTAGGCTGCAATCCATGGGGTCACTAGAAATCAGACATGACTGAGCAACTTCACTTTCACCCATTGGAGAAGGAAATGGCAACCCAGTCCAGTGTTCTTGCCTGGAGAATCCCAGGGACGGGGGAGCCTGGTGGGCTGCCATCTATGGGGTTGCACAGAGTCGGACATGACTGAAGCGACTTAACAGCAGTAGCAGCAGCAGGTAACAAAATAAATATTAGCAAATTTAAGAATGTTGAAATCATACCAAGAATCTTTCTGGACCATAATGAAATGAAACTAAAAATCTATATCAGAAGGAAAACTTGAAAATCCAAAAATAGGTAGAAGTTGAACAACATACTACTCTGCAACCAATGAGTCAAAGAAGACATCAAAAGGGAAATTAGAAAATATATTGAGACAGATGAAATAAAAACACCATGTACCAAAACTTATGGGATACAGCATATCAGTACCAGGGACAAATTTATACTGTAAATGCCTATTCAAAAAAAAAAAAAAAACAAATAAAGAACCCTCAGACAATCTAACTTCATAACTTGAACCTGCAAAAGAACAAACTAAACTCAAAGTTAGAAAAAGCAGAAAATTAAAATTAAAAGCTTCTGCACATCAAAGGAAACTATAAACAAGGTGAAAAGATAGCCTTCTGAATGGGAGAATAACAAATGAAGCAACTGACAAACAACTAATCTCAAAAATATACAAGCAGCTTATGCAACTCAACTCCAGAAAATAAATGACCCAATCAAAAAATGGGCCAAAAAACTAAATAGACACTTCTCCAAAGAAGACATATGAATGGCTAACAAACACATGAAAAGATGCTCAGCATCACTCATTATCAGAGAAATGTAAATCAAAACCACAATGAGGTACCATTTCACACCAGTCAGAATGGCTGCAATCCAAAAGTCAACAAGCAATAAATGCTGGAGAGGGTGTGGAGAAAAGGGAACCCTCTTACACTGTTGGTGGGAATGCAAATTAGTACAGCCACTATGGAGAACAGTGTGGAAATTCCTTAAAAAATTGCAAATAGAACTGCCTTATGATCCAGTGATCCCACTGCTGGGCATACACATCGAGGAAACCAGAATTGAAAGAGACACGTGTACCCCAATGTTCATTGCGGCACTGTTTATAATAGCCAGGACATGGAAGCAACCTAGATGCCCATCAGCAGATGAATGGATAAGAAAGCTGTGGTACATATACACAATGGAGTATTACTCAGCTATTAAAAAGAATACATTTGAATCAGTTCTAATGAGGTGGATGACGCTGGAGCCGATTATACAGAGTGAAGTAAGCCAGAAAGAAAAACACCAATACAGTATACTTACACATATATATGGAATTTACAAAGATGGTAATGATAAACCTGTATGCGAGACAGCAAAAGAGACACAGATGTATAGAACAGCCTTTTGGACTCTGTGGAAGAGGGAGAGGGTGGGATGAGTTGGCAGAGTGGCAGTGTAACATGTATGATATCATAAGTGAAACGAATCGCCGGTCTAGGTTCGATGCAGGATGCAGGATGCTTGGGACGGATGCACGGGGATAATCCAGGGAGAA
This sequence comes from Aepyceros melampus, assembly GCA_006408695.1. Classification (NCBI taxonomy): domain Eukaryota; kingdom Metazoa; phylum Chordata; class Mammalia; order Artiodactyla; family Bovidae; genus Aepyceros; species Aepyceros melampus. Next base: position 37,789 of record SJXQ01011131.1, on the reverse strand, counting down.
GGTGTGGGGTGGGAGGGAGGAGGTGGGGGTCAGGATTGGAAGTTCATGTACATTCGTGGCTGATTCATGTCAATCTATAGCAAAACAAATACAGTATTGTAAAGCAAAAATAAATAAATAAAAAGAAAGGAAACACTATAAAAAAAAGAAAAGAAAAGAAAAAGCAGAAAAACCAATAAAGCCAAAAGTAGAAATAAGTAAAACAGAAGATAGAAAAACAACAGAAAAAAATCAGGTTTTTTTTTTTTTAAAAGATTAACAGATTTGACAAACTCAGCTAGATGAAGGGAAAAAGAGAGAGAAGATTCATATAAAATAACAAAGCTAGAAAGAACAGATAAAAAATTTCAATTGATACCACAGAAATAAAAAAGAATTGTGAGAGACTACTATGAACAATTATATGACAACAAATTGGATAACCTAGAAGAAATAGATAAACTCATAGAAATATACAAACTACTAAGACTAAATCATGAATAAATAGAAAATCTGAATAGCTCAAAACTAGTAAGGAGACCGAGTCAGTTATCAAAAACCTCCCAACAAAGAAAAGCCCAGTATCAGATGGATTCACTGGAAAATTCTTCCCACATTTAAAAAAGAATTAAAACCAACCCTTCTCAAACTCTTCGAAAAGTTGAGGAAAAGCTTCTAAACTTGATTTATGAGGTCAGAATTACTCTGATACTAAAGCCATACAGAGAAACAAGAAGGAAAACTATAGTCCAATATCTCTGGTGAATATAGATATTAAAATACTCAGCAAAATAACAGCAAACTCAATGAACTCCACATTTAATAGATTATACATTATGAACAACTGGAATTTACCCTTGGAATGCAAGGATGTTTCAACATTAAAAAAAAATCAATGTGATATACCACACTGACAGAACGAATGGTAAAAAAAAATTACATGATAATCTCAAAAGATTTGGTAAAAGAATTTGTGAAAATTAAACACCCTTTCATGTTAAATAAAAACATTCAGCAAACTAGGAATAGAAGGAATGTTGATGTATCTCAACATAATATAGACCATATATGAAAAATCCACAGCTAACATAATGCTCAATGGTAAAAAACTGAAAGCTTTTCCTCTAAGATTAGGAACAAGATGAAGATGCCTAGTCTTGCCGCTTCTCTTCAACACAGTACCAGAAGGCCTAGAGAGAGAAAGCAGATAAGAAATCCAAATCATCCAAATAAAAAATTAAGTAAGATTATCTCTGTTTGCAAATGATATGATCTTGTATGCAGAAGATTCTAAAGATTCCACAAAAAATCTGTTAGAACTAATTGAGTTCAGCAAAACTCCAGGATACAAAATCAACATGCAAATATCATCACATTTTAAACAGCAAAAATGAACAATTCAAAAAAGAAATTTAGAAAACTATTCCATTTACAATAGTAGCAAAAAGAATAAAATACTTAGGAGTAAATAATATAATCAAGGAAGTAGAAGACTTGTACATTGAAAACTATGAATCATTGCTGAAAGAAATTAACAGAAACAAATGGAAAGACATCCTATGTTCATGAATTGGAAGACTTTAATGTTGTAAAAATATTCATACTACCTAAAGCTATCTACAAATTCAGTGCAATTCTTATCAAAATCCCACTGGAAGTTTTTGTAGAAATAGAAAAAAAAAAAACCCTAAAATTCATATGTAACCACAAAGAACTCTAAATAGCCAAAATAATCTTGAGAAAGAACAAAGGTGGAAACCTCACACTTTTTGACTTCAAAACATATACAAAGCTATAGCAATCAAAATAGTATGGTTCTGGCACACAGACAATAGAAATGGAAGAGAAAAGGGAGCCCAGAAATAAATCCCCCCTCCCCCCACACACATAAATCCATGATCCTTTACAAGGCTATGAAGATCACACACACTGGAGAAGGGATATACTCTTCAGTAAATGGTAGAGAGGAAACTGAATATGTGTATGAAATGGAATATAAGATCATGTCATTGACAATGGAATGTAAATGGACATTCATCCTACACACAAAAGTCAACTCAAAATGAATTAGATGCTTAAACATAAAACTTGAAACTATAAAACTTCTGGAAAAAGTAAAGGAAAAGCTTCATGACATTAGACTTAGAAATGATTTCTAGATATGATACACAAAGCACAGGCACTAAAAGCAAAAACAAACATGTAGGGCTACATAAAATTAAATTCTTTTGCACAGCAACAGAAATGATCAACAAGACAAAAAAAGCAGCCTACTAAATAGGAGAAGATACCTGCAAATTATATATCCCATAAGGGACTAATATCAAAATATACAAAGAACTTGTACAACTCAACATAAAGAAGCAAACAACCTCATTAAAAATGGGCAGAGGACCTAAAAATACATTTTTCCCCCAAAGAAGACATATAGATGGCCAACAGATACATGACAAGATGCTGAATATCACTAATCACTAGGGAAAGGAAAATCAGTCACGATGGGATATCACCTCACATTTGTTAGAATGAGTATAGTCAAAAAGAGAAGGGATAAGTATTGGCAAGGATGTGGAGAAAAGAGGACCTTTGTTCACTGTTTGTGGGAATATAAATTGGTGAAATCACTATGAAAAGAGAGTGATGCTCCTAAAAACTATTAAAAATAGAACTGTCATGTGATCCAGCAACTCTATATCTGGATATTCAACCAAAAAAGCTGAAAATAGGACTCCAGAGAGATATTTGGACTCCCATGTTTATTGCATCACTATTTACAATAGCCAAAAGGTAAAAACAACCTAAAAGTCCACTGAGGCACAAAGGCAAAACAAAGGGTAATACAAACACACAATGAATACTATTCAGTCTTAAAGAAGGAAATTCTCCCACATACTACAATATGGATGAATCTTGAGAACAGTATGCTAAATGAAATAAGCCAGGTACAGAAGGACAAATATTGCATGACTTCATTTATATGAGGTATTTAATGTAGTCCAACCCATAGCATGGAAAGAAGATTAATAATGGCTAGGGACTGAGGAGAAAGGAAAATGGCAATTTCCTAGGCAATGAGTATAGAATTTTAGTCATGCAAGATAGAAATGTTCTAGGTATCTGTACAACAGGCACATAGTGTGAACAATACAATACCACACACATAAAGCCTATTAATCAGATAGATTTCACAGTATGTGTTTCAACCACAATTTATTAAATTCTATTATTGAATCTTGAGTTTTTTCATAGTTTAGTGTGTATTCAGTGTTATATACAAATGTTCTATGAATGTTTGGAAAAACTGTGTCTTGCTATTTTTCATCAATAAATCTTAATACTTAACAAATCCTATTAATTACACTGTTTGAAACCATCACTGCTACAATTCGGGCAACCAAATCTACAGATTGATAGTGGCTTGTGTTCTTCTATATTTCTCTCAATTTCTTCCTCCTAAATGTTTCAAACAACTTTTCTTCATATTTGTGTTTTTATATATATATGTTCAACTTAATGCTCTGTTTTTGGCTTTGCTTTCCTTTTTGTTTCATGTATATATGGTTTCTCTCCCCCTCCTCTCCCTCCTCCTTCCCTTCTATCCTTTGTCCTTTCCTTTCATCCTTCTTTCCTTCATGTTTTTGACATCTTAACACACCTTTAATCATTTTTTTCTAATTTTATTATATAGACTATTTTCATTTTATTGTCATATTTAATATTTTCCCTTTCCAGTTTGTTTTGTGCTTTCTAGTTTCTATTTTTTTTTGCCTTTTGATAAATATCTTTTCCTTATTTTTATTTTCTTTACTGATGTGGCAAGTTAAATTCTACCTCTAATTTGTTTATCAAATACATATGTAATCTTCATTTATCCATTATTAAAATCAAGAACCAAGCAGAGATGACATCCTGTTATGTGCTGAGGAATTTATCTACTATTCTGCTTCTCCTCCCCAGAGTGATCTTTGAAGACCATAAAATTTAGAAGTATTGTTTGTGTGTGTATAATACATGTCGATAAAAATCTTGTAAATGTATCTGCATTGATTGATTTTAATACAATGTTCCCATTCTTGATTTCTTGATTTTGATTATCTTTTAGTAAGCAAGTTCAGTTCAGTTTAGTCGCTCAGTCGTGTCCAACTCTTTGCGACCCCATGAATCGCAGCACGCCAGGCCTCCCTGTCCATCACCAACTCCTGGAGTTCACTCAGACTTGCTTCCATGATGGGACCGGATGCCATGATCTTAGGTTTCTGAATGTTCAGTTTTAAGCCAACTTTTTCGCTCTCCTCTTTCACTTTCATCAAGAGGCTCTTTAGTTCTTCTTCACTTTCTGTCATAGGGTGGTGTCATCTGCATATCTGAGGTTATTGTTATTGCTCCCAGCAATCTTGATTCCAGCTTGTGTTCATCCAGCCTGGCATTACTCATGATATTCTCTGCATATGTTACATAATTAGGGTGACAATATACAGCTTTGACATATTCCTTTCTTGATTTGGAACCAGTCTGTTGTTCCATGTCCAGCTCTAACTGTTGCTTCCTGACCTGCATACAGATTTTTCAGGAGGCAGATCAGGTGGTCTGGTATTCCCATCTCTTGAAGAATTTCCCACAATTTGTTGTGATCCACACAGTCAAAGGCTCTGGTGTAGTCAATAAAGCAGAAAGAGATGTTTTCCAGGAACTCTCTTGCTTTCTTGATGATCTAGTGGATGTTGACAATTTGATCTCTGGTTCCTCTGCTTTTTCTAAATCCAGCTTGAACATCTGGAAGTTCGTGTTCACATACTGTTGAAGCCTGGCTTGGAGAATTTTGAGCATTACTTTACTAGCGTGTACTGCTACTGCCGCTAAGTCACTTCAGTCATGTCCGACTCTGTGCAACCCCATAATGGCAGCCCACCAGGCTCCCCCATCCCTGGGATTCTCCAGGCAAGAATACTGGAGTGGGTTACCATTTCCTTCTCCAGGAGATCTTCCACATATATATGGAATTTAGAAAGTTTGTAATGATAACCCTGTATGCGAGACAGCAAAAGAGACACAGATGTATTGAACAGTCTTTTGGACTCTCTGGGAGAGGGCAAGGATGGGATGATATGGGAGAATGGCATTGAAACATGTATATTATCATATGTGAAACAAATCATCAGTCCAGGTTCAATACACAATACAGGGTGCTCAGTGCTGGTGCACTGGGATGACCCAGAAGGATGGGATGAGGAAGGAGGTGGGAGGGGGGTTCAGGATGGGGAACACATGTACAGCCATGGCAGATTCAAGTCAATGTATGGCAAAAACCAATGCAATATTGTAAAGTAAAATAAATAGAGAGACAGAGAAAAAAAAGATGATGCTGTGAAAGTGCTACACTCACTATGCTAGCAAATTTGGAAAACTCAGCAGTGGCCACAGGACTGGAAAAGGTCAATCTTAATTCCAATCCCAAAGAAAGGCAATGCCAAAGAATGCTCAAACTATCGCACAATTGCACTCATCTCACATGCTAGTAAAGTAATGCTCAAAATTCTCCAAGCCAGGCTTCAACAGTATGTGAACCAAGAACTTCCAGATGTTCAAGCTGGATTTATAAAAGGCAGAGGAACCAGAGACCAAATTGCCAACATCCGCTGGATCATCAAAAAAGCAAGAGAGTTCCAGGAAAACATCTATTTCTGCTTTATTGACTACACCAGAGCCTTTGACTGTGTGGATCACAACAAATTGTGGAAAATTCTTCAAGAGATGGGAATACCAGACCATCTGACCTGCCTCTTGACAAATCTGATGCAGGTCAGGAAGCACAGTTAGAACTGGACATGGAGCAACAGACTGGTTCCAAATAGGAAAAGGAGTACATCAAGACTGTATATTATCACTCTGCTTATTTAACTTACATGCAGAGTACATCATAGAAATATGGACTGAATGAAGCACAGCTGGAATCAAGATTGCTGGGAGAAATAGCAAAACCTCAGATATGCAGATGATACCACCCTTATGGCAGAAAGTGAAGAGGAACTAAAGACCCACTTGATGAAAGTGAAAGAGGAGAGTGAAAAAGTTGGCTTAAAACTGAACATTTAGAAAACTAAGATCATGGCATCTGGTCCCATCACTTCATGGCAAATAGATGAGGAAACAATGGAAACAGTGAGAGACTTTATTTTTTGGGGTTCCAGAATCACTGCAGATGGTGACTGCAGCCATAAAATTAAAAGACTCCTTGGAAGAAAAGCTATGACCAACGTAGACAGCATATTAAAAAGCACAGACATTGCTTTGCCCACAAAGGTCCATTTAGTCAAAGCTATGGTTTTTCCAGTAGTCATGTAAGGATGTGAGAGTTGTACTATAAAGAAAGCTGAGCACCAAAGAACTGATGCTTTTGAACTGTGGTGTTGGAGAAGACTCTTGAGAGTCCTTTGGACTGCAAGGAATTCCAACCAGTCCATCTTAAGGGAAATCAGTCCTGAATATTTATTGGAAGGACCCATGCTGAAGCTTAAAGTCCAGTACTTTGGCCACCTGATGCAAAGAACCGACTCATTTGAAAAAACCTTGATGCTGGGAAAGCTTGAAGGCGGGAGGAGAAGGGGACAACAGAGGATGAGATGGTTGGATGGCATCACCGACTCTACGGACATAAGTTTTAGTAAACTCCAGGAGTTGGTGATGGACAGGGAGGTCTAGCGTACTGCAGTCCATGGGGTTGCAAAGTGTCGGACACGACTGAGCAACTGGACTGCCTGACTGACTAACATCTCTTTGGCATACAAATTGTTTTGACCTGAAAATCATCAAGGCCCTGGAAATAGAATCCCTGGCTTCCCCCCAGCTTCCTAAACAATGTAGATAGAGCACCTGTTCCAGAAAGGGAATCATCACCTTAGATAACTATGTGTGCATTCCAAGTCGCTTCAGTCATGTCTGACCTTTGAGACCCTATGGACTGCAGTCCTCTTGGCTCCTCTGTCCATGGAATTCTCCAGACAAGAATACTGGAGTGGGCTGCCATGCCCTCCTCCAGCAGTGTCTCTTGCCTCTCCTGCATTGGCAGGCAGGTTCTTCACCACTAGCATCACCTGGGAAGCCTCATATGTAACTGTAGTATGAACTAAGTGTGTAGACAGGGATGAACCTAGCAAAGTCTACTTGTTTAAATTCCACTCTGTGTTCCATTTCTCTGCATGGTCCAGTAGCATTTATTTAATAAACATTTATTCTTCCATCTCCATGTTAATTGCCTTCCTACTTTGGAAATCCTAAACTACTACCCTCAACCTCCTCTTTTGTCTTTAGCTAAAGAAGGTATTTAAGGTGAGGATTTTAGCCATTATGGGGAATTCCTCAGTTCTCTTGGGTCTCTCCTATGCACACATATTATTAAAATTTTGTGTGATTTTTTTGTTAGCTTGTTTCACATCAATTTAATTCTTAGACCAACCAGAAAAAAGAACCTAGAAGTTTTTCCAGGTAGAAAAAAAGGTTATTTTCAATTAGATTTAACATTACCTTAGATTCTAATAAAATTGAAATAGCTAATACTGCTCAGTTTATTGATGTTCTAAAGTTTTCTTTTATGTCCTGATATTGTGTTGTGAGCATTAGAAAATCAACACCATATCCTACTAAACTCCCCTAGTATGAGGCCATACACCCTACAACCTCTCCTACAACTATGATGGGAGGCCCTTATCTTACTTTCTCTGTGAAATACTTCTGTTTTCATGAAGTCCATTAAATAGACACTGCTAACACAGAAACTCTATGCAAAGGAATTAAAGTAAACTCAAGCATAAGGCTGGCATGTAAGAAGTGGGAACATGGCTCTTAGAAAAGAAGAACAGGAAGACTAGAGGTCCCTGGAGGTTCATTTCAGATGTTGTCACCACCCTGCTGCCTGCCTTTTCTTGGTAATATGTTAATCCCAAAGATATGAGAGCTGTTTCAAACCGGCATCAGAGCTATGCAAGGAGACAAACTGGTTGGGGCAGGGAACTCCTGAGATATTTGTATCCTGTTTGCTGCTTAACTGGGCTTCCCTGGTGGCTCAGATAGCAAAGAATCTGCCAGCAGAGGATACCTGGCTTTGATCCCTGGGTTGGAAAGATCCCCTGGAGAAGGAAACAGCTATCCACTCCAGTAGAATTGCCTAGAGAATTCCATGGACAGAGGAGCATGGCAGACTATAGCCCATAGGGTCACAGAGTCAGATACAACTGAGTGCCTTTCACCTTTTTCTGCTTAACTATCAACATTCAGCTATTCTCACTGGCAGTGATACCTGATATGTCATTACGGCCCAGATATAATTTTATGGCTGTCACTATTGTGCTAAGTGGATGGCAGAGGATGAGATGGTTAGATAGCATCAGATAATGAGGGACAGGGAGGCCTGGCGTGCTGCGGTCCATGGGGTTGCACAGAGTCGGACATGACTTAGCAACTGAACAACAGTGTGCTAAGTAGACCAAAGGACTGGTAAGATTTTACACTCCTGTAAATCCACACTCATATACGTGCTATTAACGTTATTATTAAAGAAATATATTTTGAATTTATTTTAGATTTATGGAAAACTTGCAGAGGTGGTACACAGAGTACCAGTATATCACTGATCCCTCTTCCCTAATGTTAACACATCAAATAACCATCCTTTAATTGTCAAAGCCAGGAAATTGCCATGGTTTAGCACTATTAACTAAACTCCATGCCTTATTTAATATTTCATACCTGGTTTTAATTTCACCCATTTTCCCAATAATGTCATTCTGTTCCAGGAACCCATACTGCATTTAATTGTTGTGTCTCCTCAATCTCCTCCATGTGATATTTCTTTTTCCTTTCTTTGTCTTTCATACTTTAACACTTTTGACGTCTGATGATCAGTTATTTTGTAGAATGTCTTTCAAGTTTGTATTTGTATGTTGTTCTCATGCTTAGAATAAACACGCTTTTTGGATCAGAAAACTGAAGAATTACATTGTATCCTTTAGAGTACACAGAGGTGATTTTTAAATATTCTCTGTTTAGATACAATCTGTAAAGTTGAGTTCCTGTTCATCAGTTCAGTTCAGTAGCTCAGTCGTGTCCGACTCTGTGACCTGCAGTATGTCAGACTTCCCTGTCCATCCCAACTCCCAGAGTTTACTCAAACTCATGTCCATTGAGTCAGTAATGCCATCCAACCATCTCACCCTCTGTTGTCCCCTTCTCCTCCTGCCTTCAATCTTTCCCAGCATCAGGGTCTTTTCAAATAACTCAGCTTTTCTCATCAGGTGGCGAAAGTTCATCAGGTGGCCAAAGTACTTCCTGTTCCTAGAAGTACTTACACACGGTGTAGATGTAAGATTCAAGTCTTTGGATATAAAATTGAGGTAGTTGACTTCTAAGATCCTTTCCTGTTTATCAGATGCTATGATTCCACTTCATCCATTTAGCCAGTAAATATACTGAGAATCTACTATGTGCCAGGCATTGAAACATAAATATTTGTATTTAAACAAGTAATACTTTAGGAATATACATAAATAGATATATATATAGAAAAATAAATCTATTCAGAGAGGAATGTCTAAATTTCTTGGGGAGCTCAGGAAAGCTGAGGGTTAAGAAAATCAAATTGGGGAATTATGTGTTTTTTTTCACACCACCAAGAAATTCTCCCATACCCACTGCTGCTGCTGCTGCTAAGTCGCTTCACTCATGTCTGACTCTGTGCGACCCCATAGATGGCAGCCCACCAGGCTCTGCCATCCCCGGGATTCTCCAGGCAAGAACACTGGAGTGGGTTGCCATTTCCTTCTCCAATGCATGAAAGTGAAAAGTGAAAGGGAAGTCGCTCAGTCATGCCTGACTCTTCGAGACTCCATGGACTGCAGCCTACCAGGCTCCTCCGTCCATGGGATTTTCCAGGCAAGAGGACTGGAGTGGGGTGCCATTGCCTTCTCCCCCGTACCCACTGGGCATCCTACAGTTCAACTCATTTCTGATGGTCATGGAGTTCCTGTCCGATTCTACAGGTTGAGGGCTCAGTCCTACAAGAATGCCCTCCCCACCATCCCTTAGGTGCCAATTTCAAGGCGAGGTTGTTGGCTGTGCTTCAGGCCCACCAGCTGCTGCCCATAACCCCCTCCTCAGTTTGATTAGCTTGTTAGAAAGGATTACAGAACTCAGGGAAATATTTACGTATATACACTAGGTTATACAAGTATATAACTCAGAAACAACCAGGTGGAAGAGCTGCATCAGGCAAGGTACCTAGGAAGGGAGAGCCATTCTCCCTGAACATTCATCAACCCAGAAGATCTTCGAAATTTGGGGGGTTTTGGAGGCTTCATGACATAGGCATGATTGATTAAATCACTGGCCATTGGTGACAGAATTGAATCCTCGGCCCCTCTCCCCTTCCTAGAGGTCAGGGGTGGGACTGAAAGTTCCAATCCTTTAATTACAAGGTCAGTTCCCAGAAACCAGCCCCCAGTCCCTAGGTTATCCAGGGGTTTTCCAAAAGTCATTTCCTTATAATAAAAGACACCCTTTCAACTCTGCTTCAGGAAATTCCAATGGTTTTAGGAATTCTGAGCCAGGAATGGAGACAGGATCAAATAATATATTTGTCATTATAAATCACGATATCACAGGAATATGAGAAAACTCTTCTCTCCCTAATCCCCATCTTTACCTATATAGGAAGGAATATCCTCTTAACATTGAACTTGAAGTGGTGGGGAGGTAGCTTCTTACTTCTTCACTCCCTTAACTCAGCTAACTAATTGGTGAAATGTAAGTTCCTGACCTTCAGTGGGTCTCATTTTTTATTGGACATTAATAAATGTGCTTTTCTTTACGTATGAATCAGAGGATTGATTTCTAGGACTATTGTCTTTGAAAACAATAAGCTTTGTTTACAATTTTTGTAAGGTTAATCCCTCAGTGGAGGGGGCTCTGGGCAAGGGTGAGGGAGCTATTTTCTCACTGGTGGCTGATATGATGCTTGAGTGTGTTTGTGCCGAGGGTGCTATATGAGGCTCTGCTGAATTCTCCAATCCAGTTTTCCCATTAATCACATGGCTACTTCAATCCCTGTTTTGACTCATGTGTCTATTATTTATTGATTTGAATCTAAAGGAAGAAAGATCTATAATCAGCACTCCTAAAACTCAAAATACCTTTGATTGTCAGGACAAGCTTTGAAGGAGTAGAGCTATTTGGACTAGATTTTGAAGATAAGACAGAGAATGTCAAGGGTAGAAGACAGGTATATATTGTGGACACAAGAGTTTTGGAGTGTTTGGGAAAGTAGCTAATCACAGCATCTCTCTTCTCTACCTTAGGTTTAGAACAAATTGTCATATAAGATAATGGAGTAGCAGATGGAGAACCAAATATAATTTTTATTACTGATATATGCCAAGCTGGTGAATATACCTTAGGGTAGGTCTGTAACAGAGGGCAATGAGTGCAGCCCTTGTTGTGTGTCATTATTCTACACCCTGTTACCAGGCTTGGGTCCTGCTCAGCCATCGGTCAGCACCTCAGTGGGCCCTGCCCTCAAGCAACCAACTGTCAGTAGGTGACCATTAATAGTCCTGCTTAGCTATTGGTCAGCATTGCAGTGGGCCCCGTCCACAAGTAACAAATTCTCAATGAAGGATCATTAGGGAAGCTGAATGTGAAAGAATTTCAGTCTAACCTGGAACTGGAGAATATGAATGGAGAATCTCACACATCTACCCTCAAAAGAACAGAACTTGAGAACTGAGAAACTGATTTCCTGTAAATGCCTGATTTACAGAAGATGGGGACTTATCTCCTGATCAAAGAACATCTGCCAAAATTCTCCTTCCATTCCCAAGCCAGTGAGCTCACTACTTGGCCTCTGATTGCACCCTCTCCTCTTTTCTCTCTGTGTGCATAAATACAGTTCACTTCAGACCCTCAGGGGACTCACCTGTAGCTTGCAGCAGCATGTGTTTCTGAATTGCAATTTCTCTGCTACTCCCAAATAAACTCATTCTGGTAAATCAAGCTTGCCTCAGTTACTTTTTTATTTAGGTCGACATGCATAATCCTCAGAATTACCCTGAATTACCCTCATGGTCAGAGGCAGTGATGAACTGGGGCAAGTATCCCAACATGGAGTATATGCATGTGAACAGTATGGGGTGTGTGTGTGTGCGCGCGTGTATGTGTGTATATTGAGATGGTGGAAAATAATAGAATATGAAACTAGAAAGAAACATTGGAATAGACTTAGTTCTTTGGAAAAGCTATATAGCTTGTATCATATATTAGCTCATTCTCATTGCCATATGAAGGATGCATTGGCAGGAGGGGAGACCGATGGCAGGCAGTTAAGTTCAGCTCTCTCCATTTGTTGAACTAATTCAGGAGTGAAACGACTAGCTTATGAACCAAGACAATGGAAGTGAGGGTAGAGAGGACAGGATAGATTTAAGACAAATCAGTACAGTAGAACAGACCAACTTGGTGAACAGTTACATATGGGAATGAGGGAGAGGAAGAAGATTAGGAAGCCAGCTGAGTCTCCTGCTTGAGGATCTGAATTAGGGAATGTGAGCAGCAGCAGGTGCTTATGGAGAAAGGTGCTTATGACAATTTTTGAGCTCCTGGTGTGTGATAGAATGTGCTGGGCATTTCCCATAACTATTGGGGTTTAGGAGGTCAAGAAATAATATTTTTCCCATGAAGCATTTCATGCAAAAGCAAAAGCAAGTCACAACCATCTTCACCAGCTACTGTCACTGTCACCGGGGCTGACCATTTCTGCCTCAGAGCCTTCAGTCCTCATAGTAAAGGAACCAGGAGGCAGCCCACCTGGCTCGCCCCTGCCCTCACCTAGGAAACCCCCCTAATTGGCCAACAAGGCACTGGTGGACAGTAACACTCTCCCCCAGCCCCACCTAGGGCCAAGGAGCGCCCGTGACACTCAGGAAAGACATTGTCCCTGACATTTGCCCTTTTTAGGAGGAAAGGCTATACTCACCACGGTGTCTGGGGAGCAGGATGCCCACCTGTGCCTAGTCGGAGCTGCCAGCACCGGCAGGCACGCAGGGTCGTGGGAGCCATGCCCTCAGGTTCTCATCCTTGCCACTGCCCCACTAAGGTTGCACAGGCAGGATCTGGGCCCTATCCCTGGTCCAGTGCAGACCTGCCATGAGAGCTCTGCCCTCCAACGAGGCTACTGTCCACCCGAACCCAGTGGTCTGCCTCCGAGAACTCATCAGATGCTCACTGAGGGTAAAACACAAACCCTGCAAGAACAGAAGGATTTTGAACAGTAAAGTTGGATCTGACCAAACCAAGGTATTGCTGTCAATCTGTCTGAGGTTCTCTCCATCAATTCCAAAACTCTGGGAACAGAGCAGAGGATGGAGGCAGCAAGGAATCCTGGGAGCCGCAGGCCAGGGCGAGGATGTGTGGCCATCTTCCCAGCAAGGGTGTGGAGGCCCCACCTGAGTTCACTCCCTCACAAATGCTCTCTGCCTGTGCTGAGTCAGACACTTTCTAAAGACACTCAACCCCAGCCTGGTACTCAGGGCATTGGGGAGCGGCGATGGGAGGGAGCCACTCCACTGACTACATTTTGAGGCTTAGTGCTTTCAACTCGATGAACAGTACTGTCCCTTTTGAAAACTAAAGAAAACTCTCAAGCAGGAAAAGCATCAGAACACGGGACTTGGTCTGCTGTTCACTACTGTGAGGCCAGGACATGTGCCTCCCCAACATCAGGGGTAACACGGCAGCCAATCCCCAAACATAGGCCCCCACAAGCACCAGGCCAGCACTCCTCATACATGTCCCAAGCCCAGACACATGGGAGCAAGTGTGCAGACCAGAGGCATATACTTCACCAGGGATCCTGATGGGACCCTGGCCCAGTTTGTGTATAAGTTAATGGTTCTGTGCTGACATCAACTTCCTGCACCTAGCAGATGCAAGATGCTCACGTTTTGAGAGGGATACGGGAAGGTATACAGGAATTCTGTATACTAGTTTTTCACTTTTTTCCCAGTGAAACTAAAAGGTTTAGTTTGTTTTTTAAGTTAATTCTGGAAAAAAGAAAAAAAAAAAAAAAAAGAAATAATATTCTTATTTCTCCAAATTGAAAACCAGTTAAGAAGAGGACACAGGAGTTAGTCACATGCAGATCAAAGTTTCTGGCCATGTAGGCTTGCCCATATTTTTCACCTGAATCAAACAGATTTATCAACTAGTGAAACTAGACAACTGTAAGCATTTATCACAGGACTGGAAACAGATTAAAAAGAACAAATCCTTTATAAAGGCAGGCACTTCTGAAAGAAAGAAGAGACTAACCTGAGCAGCTTCAAGTCCTTCTGAACTCACCAGAGAACTTCTCCTTTTGCAGGGAGAAATGAATCAAGGGTGCAGAATTGGAGGAAGTGGTCCTTGGTTTTCTTTCTCATTCTTGGAAGGGGCATTGGGATTATTCACATCTATAAGAGGAATAGAATAGAAATAAGAGGAATAGAAATTAAACATTAGCTCTAGTCCTAACAGGCTTAATTGAAACACTTTCAACAGTACTGAGGGATGGGTATTTTTAATCTCCATTTTGCAGACCACAAATCTGAGGCCAGAGAGGTTAAATTACTTGTTATGTCCACATAGCTAATGAGTGGTGGGGGCAAGATTTATATCCAGCTTTGCTTGAAATGAAATACTGCATCTTTTGTCATTGTAATACCACATTGCTTTAGAAGCTGAGTTAGGAAAATTTGAATTTTAGATGCTGACAAAGACATCCAGGTGGAGAGGGAAAGTGGAAATACATATCCACAGTCCAGAAGGAATCTTAGGCTAGAGTTATAAATGTAGGAGGCAGAGGAAAATACATGGATGTTGAGACTTTTGAGGAAGATAAAATTCCACCCAAACTGTTATTTGATAAGAAGGAATATGTAGATGACAGCTTTATGGAAAAGAGGATTTGGGGGATAATCAACAGAATTATGGATTGACAGCAAGTTATACACACACATTGTTATTATGTTATTTGGTTGCTCAGTCGTGTCTGACTCTTTGCGACCCCATGGACTGTAGCCCACCAGGCTCCTCTGTTGTGGGATTCTCCAGGCAAGAATACTGGAGTGGGTTGCCATTTCCTTCTCCATATATACATACATAAATTTTACTTAAAGTTCTTCCTTGTAATCTGTGACATATTTCCAAAGATAGATCATTCCTTTCAAAATTATGTTTATGATTCTCCCAGCATAGGAGGTAATTCTGTTCTATAATTGCCATTTCCTCTCTGCCTTACAGAATCACTGATCTTGGGTTTGGATTGACAGACTACGAAGAAATGGTTGACATCCCCCCTCATTGTTTAGCTTCAGGAAAAGCTACAAGACATAATAATAGCATGAGTGGACCAGCAGAGCAAAGATCCCAAGACTTCCAGGCACCCGTTCTGATTTCTCTCTCACTCTGCACCTGGAATGCAATGAAATTGTGAATCGACAAGCCCCTCTGGGTCCTTTTAGCTTTCATGACTAGCCAGTCACTTAGATCCTCTCAGAATTATAATTCTTTTATTCCTTAGTGCAAATTATTCTCACCAATAAAAGTTGCTCATTATTTCCTGAACAATCTTGACAGTGAGGTATAGGTTCTTTGTCTACTATATAGTCCTTCGCTGGATCCTCATTTACCTTGGATCAGTTAAGTTCAGTCACTCAGTCGTGTCCGACTCTTTGTGACCCCATGAATCACAGCACACCAGGCCTCCCTGTCCATCACCAACACCTGGAGTTCACTCAGACTCACGTCCATCGAGTCAGTGATGCCATCCAGCCATCTCATCCTCTGTCGTCCCCTTCTCCTCCTGCCCCCAATCCCTCCCAGCATCAGGGTCTTTTCCAATGAGTCAACTCGTCGCATGAGGTGGCCAAAGTACTGGAGCTTCAGCTTTAGCATCATTCCCTCCAAAGAAATCCCAGGGCTGATCTCCTTCAGAATGGACTGGTTGGATCTCCTTGAAGTCCAAGGGACTCTCAAGAGTCTTCTCCAACACCACAGTTCAAAAGCATCAATTCTTTGGCACTCTGCCTTCTTCATAGTCCAACTCTCACATCCATACATGACTACTGGAAAAACCATAGACTTGACTAGATGGACCTTAGTCGGAAAAGTAATGTCTCTGCTTTTGAATGTGCTATCTAAGTTGGTCATAACTTTTCTTCCAAGGAGTAAGCGCCTTTTAATTTCATGGCTGCAGTCACCATCTGCAGTGATTTTGGCGCCCCCCAAAATAAAGTCTGACACTGTTTCTACTGTTTCCCCGTCTATTTCCCATGAAGTGATGGGGCCAGATGCCATGATCTTCGTTTTCTGAATGTTGAGCTTTAAGCCAACTTTTTCACTGAGGTTTAAGCCAACCTTTTCACTCTCCTCTTTTAACTTCATCAAGAGGCTTTTTAGTTTCTGTTCACTTTCTGCCGTAAGGGTGGTGTCATCTGCGTATCTGAGGTTATTGGTATTTCTCCCAGCAATCTTGATTCCAGCTTGTGCTTCATCCAGTCTGGCATTTCACATGATGTACTCTGCATATACTCTGCATGTACTCTGATGTACTCTGACTTTCCTGTTGGCTCAGATGGTAAAGCGTCTACCTACAATCCAGGAGACCTGGGTTCAATCCCTGGGTCAGGAATATCTCCTGGAGAAGGATATGGCAACCCACTCTAGTACTCTTGCCTGAAAAATCCTATGGACAGAGGAGCCTGGTTGGCTACAGTCCATGGGGTCACAAAGAGTTGGACAGGACTGAGTGACTTCATTTTCACTTTCACTCTACATATAAGTCAAATAAGCAGGGTGATAATATACAGCCTTGATATACTTCTTTCCCAATTTGGAACCAGTCCATTGGTCCATGTCCAGTTATAACCATTGCTTCTTGACCTGTATACAGATTTCTCAGGAGGCAGGTCAGGCGGTTTGGTATTCCCATCTCTTGAAGAATTTTCCACAGTTTGCTGTGATCCACACAGTCAAAGGCTTTAGCATAATCAATAAAGGAGAAGTAGTTGTTTTTCTGGAACTCTCTTGCTTTTTCTATGATCCAACAGAGGTTGGCAATTTGATCTCTGGCTCCCCTGCCTTTTTTAAATCCAGCTTGAACATCTGGAAGTTCTTGGTTCACATACTATTGAAGTCTCAAGAGAATTTTGAGCATTACTTTTCTAGCATATGAGATGAGTGCAATTGTGTGGTAGTTCGAACATTCTCTCCATTACCTTTGATTGAAATGAAAACTGACCTTTTTCTTTGAACTCCATGGACTGCAGCACACCAGGCTTCCCTGTCCTTCACTATCTCCTTGAGTTTGCTCAAACTCATGTCCATTGAGTTGGAGATGCTACCTAACCATCTCATCCTCTGCCCCACTTTCTCCTCCTGCTCTCAATCTTTCCCAGCATCAGGGTCTTTTCCAATGAGTTGGCTCTTCCAATCAGATGGCCAAGTATTGGAGCTTTAGCATCAGTCCTTCTTATGAATATTCAGGGTTAATTTCCTTTAGGATTGACTAGTTTGATCTCCATGTTATCCAAGGGACTCTCAAGAGTTCTCTCAAGCACCACAATTCAAAAGCATCAATTCTTCAGCACTCAGCCTTCTTTATGGTCCAACTCTCACATCCTTGCATGACTACTGGAAAAACCATAACTTTGACTATATGGACCTTTGTCAGTAAAGTGGTGTCTCTGCTTTTTAATATGCTGGCTGGGTTTATTTCAGCTTTCCTTCCCAGGAGCAAGCATCTTTTAATTTCATGGCTGCAGTCACTGTCCAGTTTGTTGGAGCTCAAGAAAATAAAAATCTGTCCCTGCTTCCACTTTTCCCTCTTCTGTTTGCCATGAAGTGATGGGACCAGATGCCATGATCTTAGTTTTTTAATATTGAGTTTCAAGCCAGCTTTTCCACTTTCCTCCTTCACCTTCATCAACAGGCTCGTTAGGTCTTCTTCACTTTCTGCCGTTACAGTGGTACCACCTGCATGCGTATCTCAGGTTATTGATATTTCTCCTGGGAATCTTGATTCCAGCTTGTGATTTATCCAGCCCAGCATTTCTCATGATGTACTCTGCATAGAAGTTAAATACACAGGGTGACAACATACAGGCTTGTTTCAGCCCTTTCCCGGTTTTGAACCAGTCAGTTGTGCCACGTCCGGTTCTAACTGTTGCTTCTTGCTATGTGTGCACATGTCCATACACGTATGTATTGATTTCTCCTCTTTGCTTGCGTATGTATATGTAAGTGTATATAAATGGACACAGAGAGAGGAATGAACAGACTATCTGGAAAGAAGCAGAACCTCGTAAAATGTAAGGCCCTACCTCACACACACAGCCTCGACATCCTGATTGAAAGGTTGTTGCTGAGCCATGAAAGACGCTGGGATTCTTGGCCTCTGGAGGAGAAGAATTCAATCCGGGGCCAGAGACGAGGCTTGATTGCTCGGAGCTTTTGTGCAATAAAGTTTTATTAAAGTATAAAAGAGACACAGAAAGCTTCTGACATAGGCATCTGAAGGGGGCAGAAAGATATTGATTTCTCCTCTTTGCTTGTGTATGTATATGTAAGTGTATATAAATGGACACAGAGAGAGGAATGAACAGACTATCTGGAAAGAAGCAGAACCTCGTAAAATGTAAGGCCCTACCTCACACACACAGCCTCGACATCCTGATTGAAAGGTTGTTGCTGAGCCATGAAAGACGCTGGGATTCTTGGCCTCTGGAGGAGAAGAATTCAATCCGGGGCCAGAGACGAGGCTTGATTGCTCGGAGCTTTTGTGCAATAAAGTTTTATTAAAGTATAAAAGAGACACAGAAAGCTTCTGACATAGGCATCTGAAGGGGGCAGAAAGAAGATCCCCCTGCTAGTCTTTAGATGGATGTTATATAGTCACTAGCAGTCTGTTAATGAAAGAAAGGAAGGTCTCAAAACTCAGAATGGCTCCAGGCCCCTCACCCACAAGATGCATTTTGAGATAATCTCAGTCATCCAGGGCCATGACACGATTGAGTTCAATCTTGTAGAAAGGCAGATTACCATACATATAGTTCTGTTTACATGGATTAGGAGAACAGTGTACGAGGATGACATACTGGTTTGTCAAGTCAGTTTTGAGCCTTTAGGCGAACTGACCTGAAGACAGAGTTTGGTGTAAATGGACAGTACATCAACATAGTTTAAGACAAACATTTCCATAAGTAAAACGTATTGGTTAGCTCAAAATTTGAGAAAAGTTAAGTTCAGGTGGAACCAGGTGTCATTATGGCAACAGTATTTTAAGAGAAACCTCTTTTTAAATTTGTATAGAGAAGGGGAAAAATATATCACTAGTTTGTTTCTTCCTGCCGCTTAAGAGAGAGAAAAAATGTCTGACACTCACAACCTATCTCCTCCGCTTGGAGACCCCTGGGCAGGACCCATTCAGGATCAAGGTGCTCATACTGGCCACTGTTTCTCATATTCACCATCTTGGGGGACGGGCAGGACCTCTTGACTGCCTCTCACGCACAGGGAGCAGCGCCTCGGGCAGCCCGTGTGTCACGTTGGACTCTCCTCCGTCTCCTCGGTCAGGGGAGCCCATTCATTCCCACAAAGACCCTATATTGCTCACGTTCCATGTGTCCATGGCTCCTCCATGCTGACAAACTGTCCACAGCAGTCTCAGGACCCTTCCCTAAAACCAGCAGTGACGGGGAGCTGAGAGTGGAGAGGGCAGTGTGACAAGACAGGAAGCACCAAGACCACACTGCAGAGGACAGAGCTCCTTATGCCCACAGCCCCGCATGTCCTGACCCCATGGTGGCCTGGAGCTCACAGGCAAACGGGTGGGCCAGAGAATCCTGGATGAGAAGACCCTGGCTCCCTGACCTTTTCTCCAGGGAAGTATACTTGGTACAATCATTTGACAGTAGGTATTTCTCAGTCTTAAGCTGAGTTACAAATTTAGCAAATTATTTTGACTCCTGAACTCTTTTTACCACATCAGTGGATGGTTTATCCAGGCTTCTGGCTGCCCACACGGGTTTCTGTCTCCCCATAACTTGTTGGTCTATAATTAGGGGAAAGCCACTCCAATGACTAGTCCAAAGATGTAGCTGAGCTCAGCGCAGTAGACCCAACCCACAGACAACAGGGTGTCTCGGCTGACAGTCAGTAAGAGAACAACACAGGCCACAGGCCAAGTCCTGTCTGTGTCTCAGGGAGCATTCCTGTCACCTAGAAATGAAATAGGTCACCTCAGCTCTGCTTCTGTGATTATTTCCCAAAATGTATTGTACTTTGTAGCTGGCAGCTTCTCATCTTTACTTGCCAGAAAATTAGGAAACCCCATGCACTGGGAGCCTCCTTGTGCTTCTAATATCAAGCACAACCACCTCTTCTCAATATTTAAGATGTCATCCTCATTGGCTCCTTTTATTCAGGAATAAATTAATATTGAAATTGGTATCAATTGCTCTGTAAAGACATGACCATCACAAGAACAAACTTCCAGGACAAACAAGCCCTTTGGTTTTCCATCTGAGCTCACAAGGTGCCTTTGGCAAGTTACCACACTTCTTCCTCCCAGTTTCTTCATCTAGGAAATGTGTGTAAGGACACCTTGTCCCAGTGGGAGACTGATTAATCTCTCTGTGTGCTCTTGGGGCTTCAGGGCTCAGCCTGTGATACAGGGTAAAGCAGGATGGACCCTGGCCACGCTGGGCCAAACAGATAGCCCTCTTAGGAACTTTAAATCTGCAGAGAGATTCTGTCCAGCTCCGGAGTGTGGACACGCACGTGAGCCCAGAGCTGGAGGGCAGTGTGGACCAACACCCAGGCAACCAGCCTCTCATTTTGTTGCAGACAGTGTGAGTGGGTTTTTGGCCCTTTAAACCCTACAATTCCTAACACCAGTGACCAGACGTCCTGGTGTTGTCAGTCCAGACCCCAATCACACTGTTACCAGGATCCCTCTCACTCTCAAACACCCCCCGACTTAGCCAATAAGCCACATGGTCACAATCCCCGAGGCCTTGTCGCCCCGTTAGCTTCAGCACAGCATCAGGAGAGACAGTGTGTGTGAAAGGCTTCTGAAACAAGCTGGGCTGCAACGAGCAGGCTCTCATTAACTAGGTAAGAGGCAGCGGGCTGCACTCAGAGCGGAAACCAGTACGTGCACACCGCCCTGGACCGCGCGGAGGCGCCGGCCCTGTGTCCGACCGCGGTGGGCAGAAGCAGCAGCACACAGCACACTGAGGGGAGAGAATGTGACAGAACGTAAACTGCTCTCATCTCTATAAGCACAATCACATCGAAGCCAAGTCTGCGAGCCCTTCACAGAATCCACAGTAGAAGCAGCCATGTTCCAGAGAATCACTAAATCCTGGCATCAGTGACTCACCTTCAACCAAGTGGTCTCCACTACCAGGTGAGGGCAGCAGACTCTTCTCGGTCCCCATCTACATGGGAGGGCCATACTCCAGACACAGGGAGATAGGGCTCTCTCCTGCCTGAGACTCTTGGTGAAATCTTGCACTGTGGAATTATCGCAATGGAGACTCTCCAGTCCGGGCACTTCTCAGCCTGGTGCAATTACATCAAGGTGCAGAACCATGATGGGGAGAGACGTCTGCGCTCCGAACAGCAGGAGGTGTGAGAGCCACCTGTGTGCACACGTGAAGAGGGACATGTGATACAGCACGCCTCCCAGGCACCACATGGAAAAGCTGTTTGTGTTCACTGAAAGACTAAGGCTCATATGACAGCAAGCATCTACCGCGGTTATGATGGCCTGTGAGACGTGCTCAGACGCTCCCTACAGAGGGGAGACAAGGACCATTTTACCAGGACTGACCTTCTCCGCTGCTTCCTCCATGACGTGAGGAGACAAGAAGGGGTTGGGCCAGGGCTCCCCAGAAGCGTGTCCACCAGCTCCCAGGTCCAGGACTGCCCTGCGGACTGTCTTCAGTAACAACTGCATCAGCTGCAGCTGCTCCTTGCTGCACGATTCAGACGTACAGGTTTGCAAAGTAAATCCACAAAATGAGGCACCAAATAGTTTTTAACAGACAAGAAGTGGAAATCCCAAAGAGCAATGATGTTTGAATTGAAGTGACAGTTGAAATGGGTTTCCTCTGAATTAACAAAATATTTTTAGAAAGAACAAGATCTAGAATTAAGTAGCCAATGAAGATGAAAATCATGAACCATGTTTAAATGTCACGGGTTACTAAATCAAGGAGTCTTCAGTTTGTGAGGAATTAACTTTAATGTCTGCAGAGAGGCATGTGCGTTCACCACCTGGTATGTGCAGAACTGGAGGGAGCCTCGCTCCCCCAGACCTCAGTGGACGGTGGGGGAGCCTGGCTGGACCTGATGGCAGAGACCACTCAGAGTGGCCAGGAGCCAGCAGGCTGACTAATAAGACATTAAACCCTCAGTGGCTGGATCTGCCTTCAAAAAGATCATTTGTTCCTCAGGTCAAATCAACTGCCATAAAAAAGAGCCACCACTATTAATTACACAGCCACCTCCCCGAAGTCTACAGAACCTTCTAATAAAACGGGAACTGGTATCTCCTGACATATATTCTAAGTGGACCTCAATTATAACAATAATTGAGTCAATTTTATTGAAGGAGAGGAGGAATGAGAGGCGGCACAAGAAACAGAACAGCATTGCCAGTAAATCCAGGAGCCAAGACCCCCAAAAACAAATGGAGGTGCGGATGACAAGACATTTTATAAAGGAGGCCTTTATACCAAAATGAAGAAGAGGGTCTTCTGACGCTGGGCCACCCGTCAGTGAGCCCCCTCCATGCTGACGGCACACAGCACATAAACCCCCCGAAACATAAAGCGAGCTGTGGGATGCAGGCTCCCCGCCCAGGGTCTTGGGGGCCTGGCAGACGAGGACTGTGAGAAGCACCTGTCTGGGTGCCCACGGGCCCTGCTCGCTGCCCCTCCTGCTCCTCTCGGCCCCTGGTCAGGGTGAGCAGTCAGCATCGGCTCCCTCGCACAGGAGGAGGGGCTCAGCAGAGCCCCTCGCCTGTACCAGGCTGCCCTCAAAGGCCAGCCAGGTGGTGCCTGAGGCTGGCGGTGGCTCTCCACCCTTCCCCAAGCAGGGCAGCTGACTGCTGACAGCGGACGGCGGCTCACCAACCGTGCAGGCACAGCCTACTGTGCAGGACAGCCGTGTCCACCACAGGGCAGGGCCCCTACACATCGGCAGGACTTAAAAGCATGTCTTCAGTGTGTTCAACTGCATTTGAAATTATAGCAAATCAACAACAAAATACCATTTATGTGCAAACACTCACTTTGTTCCCTTTTCAAGAACACAATTTCTGAATAACATCATATTAGTATATGACCACAATTCTGTTAAAATACTATGATGCAACTGATGTCAGTTCTCACATTAATAGATACTAGTTGTAAAATCAGTGTCAAAGAAAGCTGAAATAGCTTAATGTCTTCATAAAAACTAATTGCAATCAAATTTCCAAACGATCTTTTTAATTGATGCTTTCCTTCTAAGAGACATTTACCTCTTTATCAAAACCTTGACCCTGAATTTCTTAAATGCTTCCTAATTAAAAAACAAATATGTCCAAAGGCAAAATAGATCAGGACCCTGCTTCACTGATCAATTTGGATGAAAAATGGGAAACACATAAAAACTTATTTGAGCCTGAAGAGTTACATCATTTTCAGCCCACAACCTGAGAACATAGACTCAAAGCCTCTCTAACCTGAACCAGGAAAAGAACACATCAGCTCCTGAACAGAGGGAGCTTCTCACCAGAGAGGTAACGCCTCCTCCAACACTGAGCACCAAAGGACAGGTGCTACCCTGACCACCGTGGCGCATTCTGCCTTTTAAAACGCCTTTGCTATGGAGTTTGAGAAACAAAGTCTCATGTTTCTGGGCTCAAAATTAACCAAAATGCTGTCCCCTAAAATCATGATTTTAGCTGAGACAAAACGTCTTGCCCCATGACCGAATGAGTCACCTTCCTGACGCTCCCCATACACGGAGGGTAGAGTGGCCAGCTCTGGGGTGCTTGCTGCCTACACCCTGGACACCCACGGAGAACATGCCTGCACCTGCTCCTTTTCAGGGGTCCCCGCATACCTGGAGCCACCCTGACCGCATGGCTCCAGGTCCTTAGGTCCAGCAGCAGATGAAGGAAGTGTCTTCTTTATAACTGGAGAGAGGCGTGAGCACACCAGATGCATGGACCTGGGACAGCTGACGCCTGGGTCCTCCTGCAAATGATGCCTGCCCCTCAGGGACCACAGCAGCAGAGACGGTGGTGAGCACCCACAATAGACCAGGCCCTGAGACACAGGATGCCCACGCTAAACACATGTTGTAAAGGCAGCTTTCTCTTCAGAAACAGCGCCACAGGCTGGTTTTCTGCCCAACTTCTCTTTGACCTCAATTGTGCTCCATTAAAACCTAAGTCCTAGGACTCATGCCAGCAGTCAGACTTCTAAACCACATTCCCAGACAATATCTGTCACACCAAATTCCAGGATGGGAACTCGCTAAGAATGTGAGGTGTGCTTGCCAACCAGGTGAGGGTGCTCCTCCGGGACAGGCAGGCCCAGGCGCTGGGGGGGCTGCCCCACAGGCCAGGGGGGCTGGGCCTCCGGCCTCCTCTGCACTGTGACCCCTGAGTGGGAAGCACGGGGCCGGGCTCAATGCACGTCCGCAGGCTGACTACGGTCGCCTTGGAGCACACGCCGTCACCCATGAGGGAAGCAGCAGAAAGGGCGCCCAATGACGGCACTATCGGCTGCTTTCAGCCCCTGGGCTCTGACTCTGCGGACGTGGCGGGTTTCCTCTGAGAGGGTTACAGACCCGCAGGGGCCCAGGGGCACAGCGTGCCCAGTGTGCTCCCACCACAGCTGCCCCTGAGCCCCCGCCTAGTCCAGCCAGGCCGCCCCAGACCAGGGAGCCCACCCTGCCGTGGCTTCCCGCAGGGAGGTCCGGGTTAGTCCCCTGCAATCGGCACCCATGCCCCGGCGGTGCCTCTGATCCGTCTCCCAGTGCTGTGCCCGTGAGTCTCAGTCACTGTGTGACACCCATGTTCTGACACACTTGGGGGATATTGGACATCATGACACTGTCCTGACAGCATGACAGGCAGGTACAGGCTGTGCTGAGCAGCTCTCACAAAACGGCAGAGCTTGATGCAGGGTGGGCTGCACTTCGTGGTATAACGTCAACCCAGCATCGAAGAAGCTTCTGCACTTACAGGAAAATGCTCATAAATTCATAAGTGAAATTAGGTCAGCAACTAGCTCTATTCTCTGATGGACCCAGAGGCTCAGTGGAAGAGTGTGAATACAGCCTGACTGTCTCACACGAGGAGCCATCAGACTACCTAAGACTCCCAGTGTCCCAGAGCACACACTGGAGTCCACAGCCCTCCTTCAACCTCTGTGAGCTCCACACCAACACCAGGATCACACATGTACTGGACAAGCTAGACTTCACCTACTTTATATTGTAAAAAGAATCAAAAAATGCAAATTAAAGCAATAATGAAATGTCACTTTATCTTATCAGATTTATGAAGATAAAACAGAAAATGTATTTTTAAAATTTTTTTATTTTACTTTATTTTATTTTATAATACTGTATTGGTTTTGCCATACATCAACATGAATCCACCACAGGTGTACATAAGTTCCCAATCCTGAACCCCCCTCCCACCTCCCTCCCTATACCATCTCTCTGGGTCATCCCAGTGCACAAAAACACAAAATTTAAATCACCAAATGCTGGCTACGCTGCTATGAAGGTGTCTTGCCAGTGGTGATATGAAGTTGCATGGGCCCTGAGGAATGCAGCTTGGAGACACATAGCAAGAGTCTAAAACAGGCATATATTGTGAGCCAGCAGTTTCATTTCTAGGAACAATTCTAGGGAAATTTTAATTAGAACAGGAAATTTTAAAATTATGTTTTCATTTTAACACTAAAAGCCAAAGGATCGGAAACAACCTAAATGTCATGTCTGTTCTGATGTGCGTTAGACACTTCGTGCCAGGCACCACGCATACGTAAAAGTGCGTATAAAAGATTGAAGTAAATACATTTCTGGTTCTGGTAAAATTTATAACTGGAGAGAAGGATGAGCAAAATAAAAATATAATTTCACTAAAACATGATGATAAAGACACAGTTGAGAAAGGGTCTGGGAATGCCTCTTGACAGAATGTTAGGTAATCATAACCCAATGGTTCCACTTAGAACCCAGCTGCCACGTGGCAAAGCCAAGCCTTGTGGGTGGTGACATGGAACAGACACAACCCTCGATGACTGGCTGGCTGATGGCAGTGCCACTGCAGCCCTGGGTGGACCTCTGGCTCCTCTACAGCCCCCAGTCACACACAGAGAGCCACCCACCTGAGCCAGGTGGCCCTCAGTCCCTGGAGATGACTGCTGCTTCTAGCTGCTGAAGTGACTTGTCACATGGTCACAGAAACCAAACAAGACGCATCTGCTAGAGATCCAGCCTTTGCAAAGTGCTGCTCACAGTGGTGGCCGACACCCCAGGCCTTGGGATGTCCCCCACGAGGCCTCTCGCAGTGTGGGGTGAAGTGGGGGTCGCTCAGGGCAGGTCGGCTCACCCCGGCTGAGGCTCTGTCCACCCCTGCCAGACAGCAGGCTGGCATCCAGGTCACGGCAGAAGCCCTGGAGAAGCACAGAACTGCTGCAGGGCCGCGGCAGCCTGGGTCACTGGGAGGCCCCGGCCCTGTGGACCCTGCGACCTCGTCCCCACCGCACAGCCCTCCCCCATCACTTGTCACAGCTCCCTGAGGCCATCTCTTCCCATCAGCCACCCTCTCTGTGTCCTCCACAATTTCTCGTTCTCATTCTGGTTTGTCCTTTCTTGTCCCTTTACGGAATAACAAAGGACTGGGGAATCCCGGGACCGCTGCCCTCAGGAACCAGACTCAGTTTCTGGCTGTCATCAGAGCCAGCCTGTGGGGACCAAATCCCACACTCATGTGTCAGGAAGGGAAGCCAGACAGGTCACCTGGTTCCAGCCTTGTCGACCTTCCAGGCACCTGCCTCCAGGCCGCGCAGACAGGCGTCGTTCTGTAAGTGGCTGTTGAGTAGTTTTTCCTGATTATTGGCCCCACTCAAACCTGGTCTTCTTTCAGAGCTTGACTCTCTTAACAGCAAGCCATTCACTTCACGTAGTCAATTTTCTCAGCACGGATTTAGTTAAACATGTTAACTGTGGCATTTCAATAGGACTTTTTTCTCCTTAATTATAGCATGAGGTCATAGGACCCTGAGGAACTATTGAAAATGTTCTCTGCAAACCAGCTAGAAAGATAAAACTTGTTTATCACTGTCTTTCCTCAAATGCAGGGACACACTGAAGAGCTCCAGGTTCCAACTGCTGAGGACATCATCTTGGACTCACCCCATGTTAACTCTGCAGCCAAATCTGACCCCTTGAACTCAAGACCCCCATGTGTAAAACAAGTAGTAACAGCAGCCACCGCAGACACACAGACGGGGCTGAGAAAACCTACAAGGACAAATGTCCCCAGGACAAGCAAGCACCTTGCTGAACGAGGTCGGTTGCCTTAGCATCCTTGTCTAAGTTCAAACAAATCTGTGCATCCATCACTTTCCAACCAAGGCCATCGCCGAGCCTAGGAGCTCATGCAGTGACCTTCCCACCCTTCCTGCCTGCACCTGTGAGTCCCAAATCACAAGATTGTGCCCTTGTTTCCTGGTCTTGAAACAGCGACAAAAATCGTGTGGGGAGACTTTAGATTTGTACATACTCTAGGGAAATACAGAAAAAGACAGATTCCTAGCTGCCAAACTCATGAACCCTAGTAACTTCTAGAGCTTCAACATTACTTTGAACTATAGCTAAGACAAAACAGCCATGCTTTAATTAATTCTAAAATATTATTTATCTGTAAAAACCGTCTGGTTTGTGTGTGTGTGTGTGTGTGTCTACAACATACTTTCAATATTCTTAACTCAAAAGTTAAGTATCAGAGTACTTTATAAACAGAAGCACTTTGATCAACAATGATATAATGTAATAAATAATAGATGAAAAACTTGAAAAATTTTTGTAAATGTTATTTAAATACTTTGTTGTTGAAGGTTGGCCTAAAAATGATAAACATTAGAAAATAACAACATGAAATTGTATTTCTGTTCAAAAATCACCCAGCAGGCTTCTGGGCCAAAAAGTGGAGAAAAGCCATGCCCAGCATATCTGTCTTTTAATCATAACAGATGAGAAGAGGTAACAGCAAAATCACTCCCTCCCTCCCAGAGAACTGTAGAGGTCATAACCCCAGCTTAGAATTAAAATAGCAGCATTGCAAAACCTAGAAGTCAGGCAGGACTAGCAGCTGTCAAAGCAGACACATATCAAAGAAAATCTCTGACATAGATGACTTGAGACAATCACACTGAGATCAAAGGAGCGGGGAGTGAGGCTGGGAAAGTTACAGAACAGATATCAGGATGGAAAAAGACGATTCAGCATAAGGACAACTGGCTGGTTAGGGAAGAAGATGTAGCAGACGACACCAAATGGAACAGAAACAAACAGGAAACAAAATAACCTCAAAGACATAATGGGAGGGAGGACCTGTGACATAAAGAAGGTACTGAAAAACCACAATTAGAAATATGACATGACACAGGATTCTAAACAAATCTGAACGGAATTAACAGATACCAAGAAATGTCTTTCATAAGTAAGGACTAAATAGAAGTATTTTTAAGTCTCAATCCCACAGGTATAATGCAGAGGATGAAATTAACTTGAGTGACACATCCTAGGGGTCCTACAGGTAAATGTGACCCATGGACACCACACCAGCTGGGTCATCCCTTAGGCAGGAGCCAGGCGCATGGCCTCCCCACAGACGAACAGCGCAGAAACGTGGGGCTCACGTGCCTTCCTGGGACAGGGAGTCATGATGAAATCCAGCCCCCAAAAGAGCCAGAGGGAAATCGTGGTATGAGGATCACTGTAACATTTCTGCCAGAAGACAAAAGAACAGAAAATTAGGAGCTAGCACTAAAGCAAAGTAAGTGTGTGATCCAAGAAATCATGTTCAGCCAAGTCTTACTTTGAGAGTAAGGGCAAAAGACAGGCAGTCTCATCCAGAAAGAAAAATCAGAAGATAAATGCCCATGGCTCATGTTGAAAAGAACCACCTGATAACAAAATTAACCAACCAAGAGATCAAAACACAGAAGTCAAGTTGGAAAAGCCTCAATCAAAGGAGTGGCAGGTGGGTGCGAGTCCACACCAGTGGCTAAAAGAAGCCTCTGCAGAGGTTGGATTCCCTGATGTGACACTAAAGACCCTGCCCGACAGACGACATGCATGTGTGTGTGCACACATGTATGTCTGTATACGCACACACCTGTACTTAAATTCCTGTGGTAGAGGAGAGAATGCAGGGGGAAATATATGAATACTATTTTCATATTTTGAGGCTTTTTTTTATTATTACAAGGTCTCCTAGGAATGGTCTATCTTGATAAAGAAATATTTATGTGACACACAGTAATGATTTCAGTTTCACATCAATTTATCAATTCTATTAAATCAAATGGTTACATCTTCTATTTTCATGAAAAATACTCTGTGGACTGATCCCACTGATAACAGCATTCCTGAAGTTCTCCCTGTAATAGACTTGCTGTCTCATGATACTTATCCTGAGTGGTAGGAATTTTGATGATCACGTGCTGTCTTCTTTCAGTTTTCCATATAGGTTCAATGTCTTAAAATGTGTACTGCTTTTCATCTTAAAAAAGAGATAGACTAAAAAGAAATTAAAAACTATATCAAGTAAAAATATACAGATTTCCCAGATGTTTACACAGGACCTTTAAATTTATTTTGTAATTTTCATGAACTCATTACAATACTTAGGTTCCCTTTTCATGTGAACTGATAAGGATTCATCTTTCAATCTGAAAAAGCATGATGTTTCTAAGTCAGCTTAGAAACCGAGCTGAATCAATAGCTAAGTCATGAGGTATTTTTACAAAACTGAATCATAACACTCTGAACTGTACTATGTTTTCAGTTAACTTTCACACAATGAATGAAAGTCCCTCACGTGCACACTGCACTTTAACCACTCTCCCACTGCTGGAGAGCACAGCTGTTAATAGCTTTGAACAAGATTCTCATCGATGGCAAATATTATTGTCTTTGGATAGGCCATGAAGGAGTCCAAAAAGGGATCCTGGGAGTGATGTAAAATGCTATCCCTCATGGGAAGGTGGACTTCAATCCACACATGCAATTCCCGGAGGCTTGTTTCAAAAGAAATCAGTTAGAGTAACAGATAACCCAGACTCGTGACTTTTGTCACTTCACTGTAAGCTGTGCTGACAATCAACACAGGCTGGGGTCTGAATATTCCAGTAAATGAAGGTCCAACACGAGTTACAATGTACTCATGGAGACTCAGTTTCAAACAGGATCTTTTACACACAAGCTATTTTCAGAAGACTGTTGAACATGGGAAACATTCTCCAAAGATGCATCTCTGCTTGAAGGATAACAAACCGCATCTTGTATCATCAGGGCACTTCCTAAGAACAGACAGACTCGTTCACACAAGGCATCTTGTTCATGTGGCCAATGGCAGGTATGATCTTGCACCTAATACCCAGACCCTTGCAGAGTTCCCCCAGTGCTGGACCCACACAGCCCAGGACACCCAGTCTTCATTTACTGCTGTTCAGAGATGAGCTTGGAATACGTGGGTCTCAAATCTCTGTCAGAGTTGCTACTTCTTATCAGTTCCCATGGTGACCACAGGACCCCTGAGGAGAGGTCTACACTCCTCAGAGCAGCATGCTCTGTCCCTCCAGAGCAACCTGCGGTGTTCTGAGGAGTGACTGGTTCTCTGTCTCAGAGCCAAAGAGAAGTAAGTTCCTCCCCCTGAGGTCCAATGGCCTCTTGACCCACTGGCCTCCCCACCAGGTGCCCTCAGCACTGCAGAGAGCAGGGCGAACTCGGAGCTCTCTCAAGGCTGCGTGTGCTGGTGATTTCCTCTAGGTTCAGCTCCAGAGGTTCCAGCAACAGTGAGTCTGCCTTTGCCTCTTTGGAGCGATTCTAAAAAGGGAGGAGACAGTTGTGCTGGGAGTCGAGGGCCAACTCTGTGGGCAACAGCAGGAGAAAACAGAGTCCCTTCTTGCCCGGGTCTTCCAAATTGTCCAGCCCACCTCTAAGGCAGCAACTCTGACCCTCCAGGCAGACAACATAGTGCTTATCGCTCCCCAGATACATGTTTCTACTGCTGCTGCTAAGTCACTTCAGCGTGCCCGACTCTGTATGACCCCATAGATGGCAGCCCACCAGGCTCCCCCGTCCCTGGGATTCTCCAGGCAAGAACACTGGAGTGGGTTGCCATTTCCTTCTCCAATGCATGGAAGTGAAAAGTGAAAGGGAAGTCGCTCAGTCGTGCCCGACTCTTCACGACCCCATGGACTGCAGCCCAGCAGGCTCCTCCATCCCTGGGATTCTCCAGGCAAGAGTACTGGAGTGGGGCGCCATTGCCTTCTCTGGTTTCTACTGCTACCACTCCAAAAACTAAGGATCATCAAGCCAGGCTGAGCTGAGCTGACAGCACATCACTCATGCATTTAAGAAGTGACTGGAGTTATCTTCCTATTTTCCTAGTTTGTAAACAGCTACTGCTGCCTGGTTTCCACGGTTGGTTTCTGTTTTACTAGTCACCTTCCACCTTCAACAGAAACAGATGCCAGCTGTTTCCTTTAGGGGGAGAGACGAGGGTTGTTCCTGTAACATGAGCAGCGCAGGACTAACATCTGGATTACACATTCCATTGGAAAAAAACCAGGCATACAAATGATGGGAATACTAGGGCGCCATTGCCTTCTCTGGTTTCTACTGCTACCACTCCAAAAACTAAGGATCATCAAGCCAGGCTGAGCTGAGCTGACAGCACATCACTCATGCATTTAAGAAGTGACTGGAGTTATCTTCCTATTTTCCTAGTTTGTAAACAGCTACTGCTGCCTGGTTTCCACGGTTGGTTTCTGTTTTACTAGTCACCTTCCACCTTCAACAGAAACAGATGCCAGCTGTTTCCTTTAGGGGGAGAGACGAGGGTTGTTCCTGTAACATGAGCAGCACAGGACTAACATCTGGATTACACATTCCATTGGAAAAAAACCAGGCATACAAATGATGGGAATACTAAAATTCACCAGTGCAAACTGTAGAAAAGCTTCGTTACACTATAATAGACATGGTTTTCCACTGTAGGACATACTAATCATAATTAGTTGGAAATATTGCTTCAGAGGTAAAAAGAGGTGATCACACAATTACTATAAAGTTTATTCAGTATTCAACAAGAAACGTTTCAAACAGTTGCAGATGCATCTTAACTTATTAAAATCAAAATACTAACATGTCACAGAAACAGCAGAACTTCGTATGGGCACTGTCCAGAGCCCAACTGTACCTCTTACTCCCAGAAACCAGAACTTACCCAGGTAAAGCTGGGTTTTCATATTAATCAAGTACTCTCCATTTATTCAGTCACTCAGAGACATGTTTGTGGCCTTTGAGGTCAACACGTTTAACAAAACAGCATCAGAATCTATCTCAGTAGCTGGGGAAATAGCACGTTTCTAAATGGTTCTAAATATGTGACACAATCTGGGTGAAACCAACCACACCATTTGACTGGCTTTAAACTTCCTGTTTCCTAAGTCATTAAGGCACCATGCACTCAAAGCTAGGATGCACTGGAGCTCTCCAGGCTGAAGCAGGATGGCTTTCCGTGTCTGGCACAGATCCCCTCATGCGTGGGGACCCGCTTCTCCACCACAGACTGAGTCGTCTGAGCTGCTGCCACTTCAGTCAGCACAGCGCCCTGGGCTTTGCTTCACATGGACCGTCAGCTTGGGGGCAAATGCACTTTAAAAGCAGGGGCAAGTCCCTCTGAAACCCACACTCACCGACTCTGCTCTGGGAGAAAGCTCAGGCTTCAAACCCACACAAGTCAGATGGGACCACACCCATGAGGAAACCAGGGTCTTTTAGACGACTTCCAGAAATAGAGCGTTACTAAAGATCACTGATTGAGGTGCAGCGCAGACAATTTCTGGGGACTTCCCCAGAGTCTCCAACAGTAACTGGCAATGGTATTGCTGCTAACTATTGAAACCATCTACACGCCGGCCTGGAGAAGGCAATGGCACCCCACTCCAGTCCTCTTGCCTGGGAAAATCCCATGGATGGAGGAGCCTGGTGGGCTGCAGTGTATGGGGTCGCTAAGAGTCGGACACGACTGAGCGACTTCACTCTCACTTTTCACTTTCATGCATTGGAGAAGGAAATGGCAACCCACTCCAATGTTCTTGCCTGGAGAATCCCAGGGACGGGGGAGCCTGGTGGGCTGCCGTCTCTGGGGTCGAACAGAGTCGAACATGACTGAAGCGACTTAGCAGCAGTAGCAGCAGCACACCCTGGCCACTGACATCTGGTGTTGCCACAGCGTGGTGACCAAAGGCACCAATGAGGAACTCTCGCCGTCTGGGCTAAGTCCTCCCCAAAAGCCGCACGTCAACAGGGAAACCACCGGACCCACCCACTGCTCAGAGCTAGGTCTCCAGGGCCTTGGGCGACACTACGGGCTCTGTGTTGGGTCATCTAAGGCACCAGAAAGACCCTCACAACAGAAGCAAGCAAAGGAAATGGCCAGTCAGCTTTCTGAGCTGGGGTCTGAAACTCCCTATGTAGAGAACTGTTCTTTGAGCATGTTAAAATATAAGCATTCCTGAGAGGTCTACAACTGGATGCCCACAGCCTCTAGGGGCCGTTTCAGGAATTTTCATGTAGAAGGTGATTAATCAAGGGAAAAGGTTGCCAGCGGCTGGGAAAGAGGTGGGAAGATTTCAGAGAGCTCAAACTTCCAGCCAGAGACACAGGAGTTCTGGGGATGTGACTCTGAGCATGGTTACCATGGTTAGTGTTCTTGTGATTTGCTAATCACAACATCTTGTGAGATCTCAAATGATCTCACCACAAGTGAGTTTGTGAGATGCATGGTGTGTTGACTTACCTACTAGTACACTCACTTTGCAGTAAAGGTATCATATCATCATGTTACACATCCTGAACTTGCACAGTGTTTCATGTCAATTATATACAAACCAAGCTGGAAAAATTAAAATAAAATATAAGAAGAAAGGATATATTTCATATATTAGCAACAGGAAAAGAAAGTCTGAGCAAGAGGTGATCAGAACCCTCAGCCACCTGCACACTCCCAAGGGGAGGTAGACAGCAGGGACTCCAGAATGGGCAGGGGACGTCGAGACAATTCCATGCAAACACATGAGGAGGGGTCCCTGGGCTGGAGGACTCAGGCACCAAGGTAGCCAACATCATGACACAAACAGAACAGGTGGAAACTGAGAAAAACACTCAGCAGTAAAGAGGAAGGAAGCACCAACACAGTTAACAGCCCGGAAGACTCTCAGACAGGAAGGTGATTGGAGGAAAGGTAACACACAGTCTCCCTGAGGGTGAGCTATTCACCTGAAATCTGGCAGCGGGGACAAGACCACAGGGACGGAATTAGAGTGATGTCTGCCTAAGAATGGGTTGGGGTGGGGAGGTGCTGACTACAAGGGCCTCAAGGGACTTGCTGATGAAAAAGTGCGTCCCTCACAACTCACCACACTGTCCAGTTAAAGCCATATTTTATCACCTGCGAGTTATAATCCAGTTACTCTTAAAAGCATTAGAAAAATAACTGCTAAAAGAATTAGTTTTATTTTNGTGGGGAGGTGCTGACTACAAGGGCCTCAAGGGACTTGCTGATGAAAAAGTGCGTCCCTCACAACTCACCACACTGTCCAGTTAAAGCCATATTTTATCACCTGCGAGTTATAATCCAGTTACTCTTAAAAGCATTAGAAAAATAACTGCTAAAAGAATTAGTTTTATTTTTTTTAAGAATTAGTTTTAAAATGGCAAAAGCACCTTGTTATAAAAGATTTCCTTCAAAGCTCCTCTGCTGAGGATCAGCAGGAGACCACAGGAGGCCTCCTTCCTGAATCCTCAAATCCAGTAACACTACCAACTGTCTCGTACAATTAAACTAAGCCTGACAGTTTAAACTGAGCTGATGCCTGAGCAGAGGCGACCACACACCTGTGTTGGGCTAGGGCCGACAGAGGAAGGCCCGCTGTGCGCATCCCTATGCCACACTGCACGTGGAACGTTCGGATCCTCCCACCCACGGACAGTCAAGTCAGATGGTCGATGTTACCTCCTGTTTTTATGGGACTAGATTCTGGGAACAGAGGGGACAGAGGGGTGAGTGAGAGCTCCAGTGGAAGGCATGGGGAGAGCAGAGCTCAGGCCGTGGGTGGAACAGAAGTGAGGAAAGTAGGCAGGATGGAAAGAGGGAAGAAGTGAGGAGGGAGGGATCATGGCTGAAAATGAAAGATTTCCGAGGAATCTGTAGACATTCCATTGTGCTGCCAAAGAAAGTTTAAATTAAGAAGAAGAAATCACACTCTTGTCCTTCATGTGAAATGAGTAGATAAGGAAAGAGTCAGATCAGTTCAGTCACTCAGTCGTGTCCGACTCTTTTTGACCCTATGAATTGCATCATGCCAGGCCTCCCTGTCCATCACCAACCCCCGGAGTTCACCAGGTAATAAAAGAATTGTAGGCTGAGCATTAGCCCAAGCTTTGGAGACAAGAATGAAAAATTATACTTTGTCAAGAGATTTCAGGGCTTTAGTTTGCAAATACTGATACATCTAGGTTTCACAGAGATCCTGAAGCTAAAAGCTATACTCTTTTTAAATACACACATTTATATCAAATTCCAGTATGCATTTGAGAGTGATGTGGTACCTACTGCTTGGTCTGAATCCTAAAGGGCACTTAATACATGAGAATATTTAGGGAGAGCAAATATATTCCTCGTAAGAGCCCTACAATTAAGTACTACAGGGCGACTTAGGAGAGCGAAGGTAAGGGGCACTCATGAGACCCAACTCCAGGAGCCCGAGGCTGAGACAGGGCTGGGAGTGTTTCTGACCCATGTCACTGCCCTGCAGCCAAGCAGGCCCTCGCCCAGGGGTGCTGGGCCACAGCTGATTGTGCGCATGAGCAGGGAACGGGCAGCTCAACAACCGAAGCTCTACTCACCACGTCCTGTCCACATCTGGCAGCACTTTCAAGTAAACCTGAGACCTGCTGCAATTGTATCTGCCTACAAATGAAGCAAGGCCTGCCGTCCACTCGGACTGGTCTCCAGCTGCTGGGAGAGGAGCTCAGGGCAACGCCATAGGAGAGGCAAGGCTCCCTCGAGCTACAGAGACTGGGGGGCCTCCCAGCACAGACAGCTTGTCCTGGGGGTTTCCAGGGAACCCACAATGACAGATGACGGAGGCCGCCAGGGCATCCAGCAAGTTTTAGAGCAGCAGGTTTGCTGCCTCCTGTGGGGTCACTGATGAGTTGAACTCTTTTTTAAACTTTTATTTTTTTAGCAGAGTTATAGTTAGCATACAATGTTATATTAGTTTCCAGGGTAGAACACAGTAATTTGATACTTTTACACCTTATGAAATAATCACCACAATCGCAACAGCCACCATCTGTCATCATACAAACTTGCTACAATACTATTGACTGCGCTCCCTGTATGTATATCACTCCCCATGACTTGAGTATTTTACAGCATCAAGTTTACAAACAAGAAACAGAGACAGACTCACCGATACCGAGAACAAATCAATGGTTAGGGAGTGGGAGATGGGAACAGAGGTCACAGGCTAGGATTTGAGCAGCACAGTGGCGGGTCAGAAAAAGTACAACGCCCCTGCAGCAAGGGGTCAGCAGAGCCAGGAGGAGGGAGCGGCCGCGGGCCACGCTGCCCAGTCCTCAGGAGACGGCAGGGCACCTAGACAGATGCCCTCCCTCGAGGCAGCCATGACACCCAAGAGCAGAAGGGCCACCTGTCACCATGCGGCAGCAGGGAGAGGGCAGCAAGGACTTGGAAGGCAGGAACTGTCCAAGGAAGTGAGGAAGAAGACACAGCTGGTGGAGGCGTGAGAAAAAATCTAAATGTGAACCAAATTTTCCAGAAATTTGCTCATGAGTTGAAACTTCCTCCTCTTGGGCACAGATGGAATTAAACCACAGGTAGACCATCTGACACAGTACAGCTGGGCATGAGGCCCTCCGTTCCCACGCCCTGTGGTCCTTCTTCCAAACTGGACCATCCACAAAGCTGCGTGCGTGGTTTGAAGGGCCTCTTTCTCTACCTCTTGGCATCTGTGAAGGAGTTTCAGTTGTAATTTTCCCTTCAAGTATGAAAGTACAATTGATGAAGCATTTACGACTATGTGACAGCAGGTAAATGACATACGCCGAGGTACTAAAATATCCAACTCACATTTAACTCACATTTCTGTCAACCTGGAGATCCCCAAAGACGTGTGACTGACAAGGCCAGCAGCTCAGCCAGCTCAGCTGTGCACAGCCTCCAGCAGACTTTTCTCTCCACTGGCAATGGTTGCCACTGGACACCCCACGAGACACAGCTCCCCCACAGACACAGCCCCCACCAGACACAGTCCCCCTCACAGACACAAGTCTCCCCCATCAGACACAGTCCTCCCACTAGACACAGTCTGCCCCACCAGAAACAGTC
>SJXQ01011129.1:69931-162312 GCA_006408695.1 Aepyceros melampus | reverse complement strand
TTTTGTGTGTGTGATTATAAAGCTTGATTGTGATATACTGTGGGGAAAAGATCAAACACAAATATCCAATATTATAGATAATAAAATACACTTTGATTTTATTGAAAGTACACATTGAAAGTACAGAACATAAATTTTCTGTAGGTCTAAAACAGGAGATTTTCTTAATTTTTCTAAGTTTTCCTTTTGTTTGGTGTCAATAAAATCTGTCTTTTGGATTCCTGAGATGATAAAATGATGGTAAAACAAAGTTCATATTTCTTGAAATACTGTAAATTCTTAATTATTCAACCAAACTCTTCAACCATTACTAATACTAAAAAGAAAAATTAAAAAGTTTGGGAAAAACATGAAAACCATTTATGAAAAAAAAAATTGCAAGAAAATGAATTTTCTGAAACACTCAAAAGCTAAGTGTCAAAGATATTTTTGAAAGATTTGTGGCCATTGATTTGACCTTGAGTTTCTAATTCAAAGTGAAGAAATCTTTGCCAAAGTTGGATTGTTTTAGGAAACAGGAGAACTAAGTGACTGAGGAATTTACCTAATGGAAGTATATAGATTTTGGAACATGATGATAGCACAGTGAAAACCAAGCTTCCCATAGCCAGCAAGTCACTTCCTTGGTCAGCATCACAGCAGCAGTGTGCCAGCAATTGGAGGCACACTGGAGGTGTGGGAACCCACAACATGGCAAGTCTCGTTTCACTCAGTGTGGCCACCTTGATTCCACTAAGTTTTCAAGTGAGTGAAAGTCACTCAGTCATGTCCGACTCTTTGCAACTCCATGGACTATACAGTCCATGGAATTCTCCAGGCCAGAATACTGGAGTGGGTAGCCTTTCCCTTCTCCGGGAGATCTTCTCAACCCAGGGATTGAACCCAGGTCTTCCTCATTGCAGGTGGATTCTTTACCAACTGAGCTATCAAAGAAGCCCTGTTTTCAAATTTTGGCTAAAATATCAGTGACTTGATCTTGTCTTAAAATAGATGTGTTACCAAGTCCAAGCTCACTCTGCTCATGCATGACAGGCCAATAAATTTGAGATGCGAACTGTTGAGACAAGCAATATAATTTTATTCAGAAAGATGACTGACAGAGAGGATGGCAGACTAATGTCTTAAAATAACCACTTTGTTAGGGTCTGGATGCCAGATTCTTTTATAGACCAGAGAAAGGGAGGAGTTGAGGAAGTAAGACCATTATCTTGCAAATAGCTCTTGGAAAGGCCAGCCTCAAGGAGAGGATGTGCTAATCTCTTTAGGCAGAGGGGCAAGGCTCTTCAAGGCAAAGCATTATGTCTGACTGGTGCTAGTGATAAAGAACCTGCCTGTCAATGCAGGAGACATGAGAGATGTAGGTTTAATCCCTGGGCTGGGAAGATGCCCTGCAGGAGAGCATGACAACCCACTCCAGTGTTCTTGCCTGGAGAAAATGCCACAGACAGAAGAGCCTTGGCAAGTTACAATCCACAGGGTCACAAAGAATCAGACAGGACTGAACTGATTTAGCACATATGCATAATAACAAAAGCAACAGAAAACAAGTATAAGTCAAAGAAACAGATACACTATGGAGTCACAACTGGTGCTTCCCTCCAACAGATGTGCATGTGTGTCGTGTGTCTCTACAATAAGACATTTCAAATATTAAGTGATGTTGACGGACTATGACATAGTGCTTGCAAAATGAGTGCAAAGTACACACTGAGAATGCTTAAAAACTTAAAACAAATGTGTTATCTTGGTGATTCAAACAGTTATGATATATTATATTATGATATATATTATATAATGTTATGATATACAATAATTAAGTCAACTAAATTTTAATAAAAATAAAAATGATATGCATTTGAAAATATTCCTTCAAAATGTTTTCAAATTCCTTGAAAATGTTCCTTCAGAAGGGAATCCCAAAAGAATATATTGGGCTTCCCAAGTGGCACTAGTGGTAAAGAACCCGCTTTCCAACACAGACTCAAGTTCAATCCCTGGGTTGGGAAGACTACCTGGAGGAGGGCATAGCAACCTGTCCAGTATTTTGCCTGGAGAATCCAATGGACAGAGGAGTCTGGCAGGCTACAGTCTATAGGGTCACAAAGAGTTGGACACAACTGAAATGACTTAGTACAGAAAGAATATATTAGGTAAATACTCCCCAAACAATAGAAGTGATGTGTGCAATGTATTCTTCACTGCTCTTTCCTGACCATTTGGAGAGCAAACTACCCCTGCCAGTCAGCTGCTGATTTTCATGCAAGAGCACCATGTCATGACACAGCTGTGGTTCTCTACAACTGCTATAAAGACCAATGACCACAAAAGTACTACTAACTGAAGAGGCTTATTAAGCAACTTTTTGGAGCAGAAAATGTAAAACAACATGATGACCTTAAGAAAGAAAACTATGTATATTGTCTGCAAGAAAAGAATTAACCTTTCACTTTCATGTATCTTTTGAAAAAAGACACAACAAAGAATTTTAGCTATTCAGCTTAGGGCATTTTCAGTTTGTCAGTTATATTGGAGCTGAGTATATAATCAAGTGATAGTGAGCAACTCAGTGATTAATCTTACATTTCAGACCAGTAGTCATGCCTTTGAGAAAAAGAAGACAAAACTGTTACTAGCAATCTTCATGGATGTTTTAAATCAAAGGAAATTGTCCCACTCATATTGGTTTTGCTAAAGTCATATAAAGACACTAGAAAGATGAATGAAAAGGCCATTAAAACTCTACATGTGTTTTGTGCATCAGCATGGAACTTAAAAATGGCTGAGTGTAAATGTTTAGTTATATAATAAAATCATTATGAAGATCAAGGTAAAAGTATTCTGATTATATGTGAATTGTGCACACCTCTGCCTCCAGCCATTCCACTCAAGTCTGGAAGTGGTCCAAGACATATAATTGTCTAATCCCATAACAGCAAAGAAATAAGTGGTGAAATAAGATGTTTGTGCTTTTGATAGCATCCTTCAATGGATCTACAGCTCTAGCAATAATGTGTAATGTGACACTAAATTTAAATATGTTCTACTCTTTCAGGACATGGTTTTCATAGATTTCCATTTTATTAGTTGATACAGAATATCTTAAGTTCATAAAGTATTTTTCAAAACAATACAAACTCAAATAAACTGCAGATGAAAATATTTCCATATAAAGTTTATACTGTCCTTTAAAAATATTAGGTGATTGAGATGAAGGAATTGAAGGATTGAGATGAAGAAATAGAAGGATGTGGAGCTCACCTCCTGCCACAAGTACATCAAAATACATCTACACGAGGGAAAATTCTCACAGAATACCTGCTGAATGTTGACAAAATGTCTCATAAAACCAAAAACTGGAAGAAATACTGCCATATAACCAGGCAGGATGAAAGAGGGGAAAAGGAATCGTGAGGAGACCTGCAAACCTGGGAGAGAGCTGTGCAACAAGAAAGGTCCCCTCGCCCTGAGAAGTTCTTTCCCTGGCTAGAGGGTCAGCCAGCACCGAAAAGGAGCTTCATAGGCTCAGATGAGAGCACAGCTGCTGTTTTGCTGCAGGCAGAATGGAGACCTGCTCAGAAGGTCCTGACCATCCCGCAGCAGTCCTCAGTCTGAGACATGTACCTGATGGTGCCCACAGGGGCAAGGTAACTCAGGCTTCAGGGGAGAGAACTGGGGAGAGGACTGGGACTGGCTGCATAGAGATAACTGTGAGAGGCTGGAGAGTGGTTCAAGCCAACACCAGGGATGGGCATAGGAAGGAGCCCACATCATCCACTGAAGCCCCAAGGTTAACATCCACACTCGAAGGAAGGGCAGGACCACCTGTGCAGCCACATTCTCCCTGTGCTCCCAGTGGGCCCAGCTCTGTCTCTATGAGGGGAGAGGCACCCACCCACTACCCCCCAACCAGCGACTGCCCACACTGGGAAGCAGGGCTGAAATCCAAGCCAGTCCCCAGGGGCTGAGCAGCTTCTCATGCAGGACTGAAGCGTGAGTTTCCCAGCAGCTACGTGATCCATGGATTTGAACATCATGGACTTTGTAAACTTGGAGCTTTGGGACACCAAGAGGGTGACTGGCACTCCCCTGCTGGGGCAGGGTGGTGACAGTGACTGTGGTCTCGGCACGCACATGCGCACAGACGCAAGGGTGGCTTTAGGCAGGCTCAGTAGCTCTAGGGCGGTCCCGATGCATGACTGTGGCAGACCTGGTACCTGACCTCAGAGGTTCTGTGCCAACAGACCTAGGCTACTGGTTCCATGAGCAGAGTGCCTAAGGGACATCAGGGCCAACCGCCTGCATAGCCACAACTGAGGCAGAGCTGGGGCAGTGCCAACAACAATGTGCTTTGTGAGCCCACACGAAAGTAACAGGAGACTCTGTGGAGAGCACTCCCAGTGGACAGTTCCCATGCAGGAGCACTTAGGGGCTCATCTTCCAGCAGGGGTGCTCCAGTCCCCCCAGCTGACAGCTCAGTTCAAAAGCAGAACTGGGTCATATCTTGCAACAACTGGCCTTCCCTGGTGGCTTAGATGGTAAAGAATCTGCCTACAATGTAGGAGACCCAGGTTCAATCCTTGGGTCAGGGAGATCCCCTGGAGAAAGGAATGGTTACCCACTCCAGTATTCTTGCCTGGAGAATCCCATGGACAGAGAGGCTTGGTGGGTTACAGACCATATGTTTCAGTTGGACACAACCGAGAGACTTACACACACACACACATACACATGTACATACACACACACACACACACACACACTCTCACACTCCAACTAGGGAGCAGACCCTGCCCCTGACTGGGCTTTGATGCCCTTAGAGCAAGAGGAGGCCCCATTCAGTATCATCAGTGCAGGCTCTGGTCACAGCAACAACAATCATACCCCATCAATGGGACAGGAGCCAGCACACCAGGCTGGCTGCTCTACCCTGAGTGCCCCACCCTGAGGAGTCTCTAGCTGGGGACTTCAGGCCCCCTCGGCCTCCCCTGCTCTGATGGATATCTGTTTCTGGTCAAAGCGCCTCCAACAAGAAGCCTCTTTATCACGGGCCCTCGGCCTAGCCTTGCCTGCCCCAGCTTCTGCTGAGACCGCCTTACTGGAGGCAGGAAGGCAGGCATCCCGAGCCACTTGTCTCCTCTCTCAGCACCGCTCCTCTCCTCGCCTCCCTTTTCTCCTGCAGGACCCATGCCCCTCCCCACCCCCCAGCCCCAGCCCAGTCAATGACAGGACCTTTGTCCCGATCTCCCTCAACAGTGAGACAACCCTCCTACTTGTTCTAACACATCTGAACCTCAATAGGCGCATTCCATGAGTGGGGCAGGCATGCATCACTGAAGTACTTGGTGCTTTCTCCTTTGCCTTATGTTATCTCAGGAAGTGACTGAACTCTCCAGAATTACTCTTATTTTGTCTTGTTGTCTCAGTGAACAACTGCAACTTCTGATAGCACCTCTCTCTCTAGGTCAGCCCAGCTCTTGACACAGAGCATGGATTTATAAGTCATCCCTTCACTCCTGTAAGTGGGTTCTGGCAAGTCTCAAAAACCCTTCTCAGCAGTTCCTTAGTCTGGCAATACCAACTGTTTTAGGGTGGGCGCACAAATTAAAATCTATGCCTTCTGGATACATAGAGTTAAAAGGAAAGCAAGAATAGAGTCCATGAGCACATTAAATATCTTGGAACAGAAGAATAGGCAATGGAAAATGCCATCTTGTTTGATGACTATAAATCTGCTGGCAAAGTAACTCTGTGGTCATTAGAAAACCCCAATTAATTAATATTAATGCTAATGACTAAATACAGGGAGGGCCTATTTCTTACAAAGCATTTTCCAATCAATATCCTTATAGACAGAGAAGACTTAGTATAATTCCTAGGGCGAGCTGAAGACTGTCAAATGAATGGCCTTTTTGAGATGAATAGACACAAGTAGCATCATTTAGGTTTTTCTATAACATTCTGTCTTTCCTTTAATACTTTAACTGTTCAAGGCAAATTCTGTAGTGGTCCTTGCTGCTAAGTCGCTTCAGTCACGTCCGACTCTGTGCGACCCTGTGGACTGCAGCCCATCAGGATCCTCCGTCCATGGGATTTTCCAGGCAAGAGTACTGGAGTGGGTTGCCATTGCCTTCTCTGT
Source organism: Aepyceros melampus (assembly GCA_006408695.1). Lineage (NCBI taxonomy): Eukaryota > Metazoa > Chordata > Mammalia > Artiodactyla > Bovidae > Aepyceros > Aepyceros melampus. The sequence continues at coordinate 156,176 of SJXQ01011129.1, read as the reverse complement.
AACTGCATAGTGATACACCAATTCAACTTACTGCTATGGGGGAAAAACACCATTTAATGAGACAGGAAGACAAAGCACAAACCTGACTAAGGGCACACACGCTGTGGACCACAGCACGGCTATGACCAGAGCGAGTGGGGGGATGGGGGAAGGGAGATGGATGGGTAGTGGTCGTGGTCCTTAATAGCAGCAATTTAATTATGAAATATTAGATTTATAATTTATAAAATATAACAAGCTAGAGTTTCACTAATTCAAAATTTCAAGCTACAGGTGTTTGTATGAGTCTCTAGAATAATGAAATGAATATTTTAAGTAAGAATAGAAACCATAAATGGATATAGGATATCTTAATTACAAATGTGAGTAAATTTTCACCCAAGAGATGAATAACCTAAACTGAGTTTTAAAGGCAGTTGTATTGATTAAATGCTATACTTTCTAAAGCTAAATGTGCTTCTATTTATGTGTGTGTTTGTGTATGTATTTATATATACACACACACATGCAAATATACATTATACTTCTGTAGTGAAGGAAATTTTATTTTCATTTATAAAATGAGGACAATAACTTATTAATAGGAATATGTAAAGAAAAATGAGCAATGTAAAGTACTCAAAACAGTGCCAAGTGTCCATCATCAATAGATAAAATTGCTATTGTTTCCTCACTAAGTCGCTAATTAATGTTAGACACTTTTGTGACCTCATGGACCACATACCTCATCAAGTTCCTCTTGTTCATGGGATTTCCCAGGCAAGAGATAAAATAGATACATGTGTGTAGATATTTGTGTGTTTGTGTAAATGTAAATATCTATAATACATGTTTATTTTCTTAGCGTTGAAGAATACAATACTTGAGCAACACAAAATTGTATGTCTGCATATTAAGAGAAAGAGATACAAGAGATACAGAGAGATCCTATTTAGTTAAAGGATTTGGAATAGTTTCATTAAAAAAGGATTATTTTAAGATAAGGTTTGAAGGAAATGATGTATGTACCTGTCAAAATCTGGGAAGAGTGCCGATGCATAAGGCAATAGCACGGGCCAAGGTAGAAATGCCTCTCCATAGTAGAATATGACTTTTTTAAGTTTTTGTAGGTACCACTTTAAAATTCTTTTATTGAATTTGTTACAATATTATTTCTGTCTTATGCTTTTGATTTCTTTGGCCCTGAGGCATGTGAAACCTTAGCTGTCCAGCCAGGGATGGGACCTGTACCCTCTGCATTGGAAGGCAAAATCTTAACCACTGGGCCACCAAGGAAGTCCTCCATTACTTTGAGAGTTTTTAAAAAGTTATTGTTAAGTGATTTCACTGCACTATGAAAAGTGAAAGTGAAGTCACTCAGTCGTGTCCGACTCTTTGCGACCCCATGGGCTGTAGCCTACCAGGCTCCTCTGTCCATGGGATTTTCCAGGCAATAGTCTTGGAGTGGATTGCCATTTCCTTCTCCAGGGGATCTTCCCAACCCAGGGATCGAACCCGGGTCTCCCGCATTGTAGACAGACGCTTCACCATCTGAGCCACCAGGGAAGTCCCACTACCTAAATAAATTCATATAAATAAGTAAATAAAGTTGAACAATAAACTAGATATGATCTAACTCATCTATTCAATAAATTGGATAAAGTGGTAATATAGAAGACACAATCAAAGTGTTACTATAATTTGCTTGTTTGCATACCTGAAATTTAACTTTAGAAAAATATGTTTGCTCTAAAAGATGATTTTGAAAAATGAAAAATTTGGAGATGGATGTCAATATTATTTTGGGAATAAGGGAATGAGCATTCATCATACAAATAATTCTTAGACACCCATTTGTTTTCATGCAACACCTGTTCCTTGGGTACTTGCTTTTTATTATTATTTTTACTTTCTGTTACCAATGGTGATGTATCATCTCATTTATTTTAGGTCTTTGGTAACTACATATTAAAATGAAATAGAAAAGTATTTTGTTTTGTAAATGAGAAACACATTTCTATTCATACAGTTTGGGAAAATCACAGTTACATGTAAAATATTATTTGTTGCTAAATTGTTTATTTTTAAAACATCATTTCATGCCTAGAAGTAATAGCTTTCATTAGCATATACTTTATGCTGCAGCACACAGTTTCAATATTGTAGACAAGTTATATGCTAACAAAATTGGCTGAGTTTCCTGTTTGAAAAAATGAACCATAGTACGTCACTTTCAAAAATCATTACTTTTTAGATGGGCTTCTGCCTTAAATGCATTAACAGTAATCTCAGGGCACAATGTGTGGCAAAGCACATGGTTAAGCATTAGCTTTCTACTCAGAAAAAAATAAAACAAAAACACCTGCATTCCCCAGATCTGTGTCATATATCTTAGGATGGGAACACCAGGTAGAAATAAAATGATGACAAATATGCTATAGAACCAACACCTCCTTTTTACTCCCAACTTTAAGCAAGGTCATGCCCAGTGAGTTATGGGACTCACAGCCATGCTTAGGGATAGCCAGACTGACACAATTTTCACATCAAAAATCAAATATCAATTTCTGGAGCCGTCTTAGCAGAAGACAGCCATGATTATGAGACAATAGATAAAGCATAAAATAAATGAGGAATAGGCATTAAGGAGTTGATTGTAGGATTTTAGAAAGGTAACTAAAGATATTGTAAATTTTTTTCCAGAGATGTGTGTGTATGTGTTGTGTGTTGTGTGTGTGTGTGTGTGTGTGAAATGAAGCTAGACTCACTCTGAATGACTACCTGCCTCCTACACCCCCAACTCTCTTTCCAGGCAATACTGTTTGCTTCAGTAGCACAATACCCTTTAGCTCACTTTCCAGTTTATCAGTTTAATTCCGAGAACTCTTAATGTCTCCCTTGAAGGGAGGAAAGAGACAGTGTTAATTTTCCTCTCTTCTTATTTTACCTTGGCACCTACTGATTACTTTTCTAAGCAAGCTGTTCCAGTGACATCTGTATAGGGAAAATGCCCTCACCAGCATAAAACAAACAAATTACCGCTTTGGTAAGGTTTCTGAGGTCTGTGTGCCTTATTAGAACATCAGTGTTCTCGGGATGTCAGATCAGCTGCACTTTGCCTCAGCCAAGGCATTTCGGCATCTCCTTCCTGGCACCCTGCCATAACCGAGTTGCTTTTCATTCATCAAACGCTGCAGCACAGCACTCTAACTAGGCAACTGCTCCCCATTTCTGCCCACATCTCTTTATCATGGAATTGGGTTCATTTCAAAAAGTTTATCATGTTGAAAAGGGCCTGCAATGCAAAAAACAATGCCATTTATCAACGAAGGCACGGAGACTGCTAGAAAATGATGAATTTTCCATATGTGGCTGTAGTTTATCACCAGTTTATTTTAACTTCTCCTTGCACTTGCTGTATATGTTTGCATGACAGGTAAACTTTAAGTGCCTCAGGCCCCTCTCTCCTGATGAATGTGCTTAATAATGCAGATGTACATTTATAAAGCTGTCTCCTACCAGAGAGTATATAAGAAAGGCAAACTGTAAGAATCATAAACTATTTCAAAAATATCTGCATGATCTTAGGACTCATTTAGCTCATGCCAGAACAAAAGGCAAACAATAACTTCAAAGGAAGAATTGCTTTTAAAACATAGTTTTACACAAGTACATGTACTTAATTGTTAGAAACTGTTAAGTGTTAGTGGTATACACTGAAAACACAGGCGATATTTAGGGCTATCGATGAACTGGTATAGGACTTCCCTGGTGGCTCAGAGGTTAAAGCATCTGTCTCCAATGCGGGAGACCTGGGTTCGATCCCTGGGTCAGGAAGATCCCCTGGAGAAGGAAATGGCAACCCACTCCAGTATTCTTGCTTGGAGAGTCTCACGGACTGAGGAGCCTGGTAGGCTGCAGTCCATGGGGTCACAAAGAGTCGGACACGACTGAGTGACTTTACTTACTTATGAACTGGTATATTGCAAACAATCCCACTGTCTTACTGAGAAAGATGCCCTAAGGGTTATTAGGAAGCTCCCAGGAATCCCAGCAGGGCTAAAGAATTGGGCTACTCTACCAGAATCAAGTCCATTTCAGGAGTGTCCTCGATGAGACATCATTGACACCCCTTTAGGCACAGTCTTCCCCTGTTTACACTCTGCCTTTGAAAACCAGATGCCCCTGACAGCTGGGTCCCTCCAGGAGGGGCTTGGCACCCTGCCTTATTTATCCTGTGTGGCCTGCTTCTGTATGGCACCTTTGGGGTAGTTGACCTGCTTGGTGGAACCTAGGCTATCTATCCTGGCTGAGAGACAGTAGGATTGGGAGGCAGCTTCTGGATTCTATTTTAGCATACATGGAGATTCACATGATGAAAAAATCCCTCCAACTAAACAGCTGTGTTTAAAGGAGGCTTGTGGAGAAACAACAGCAACAACAGAGCATCCTTGTCACATGTCTTTGGCAAAAACTGATATATGTTTATAACTGTTTATCTGAGCATTGGCAACTCAGTTGAAGACAGCTAAACCACCTTATTTTCAGTTTCAGCTAACCCAGATACTATCAGATTATTTAAAAATTCAACAGAAAAAGACCAGAATCTATTTCTATTTTATGCCATTAGCCACTCTATCCTACGTTAAGACATTGGTCCTCACGACGCCAACTATGAATGAAATACCATCTTAACAGAGAAGCTTGATTTATAATGAGGTCGTACAATTCAGTTCAGAACTGATTCCTGACAATAAGTCAAAGTTCAGTAAAAGCTCAAAACAATCGCATATCTCATAATAGAGTTCTCTACAGAACTGCTGCTTCTAACTGCTCTTAGAATTGTGCTTGATAACCTTTGCAATCTATCAAGCAATTAAATGGTATAAAGTGTTTTACATAAAAGCTGGTGTGTAAATATGTCTGAAAAGAACAAAAAGCTATTCTCTTTTAAAAACAGGACAAAAAGCTCTTTTTAACTTGTTACAGACAATGCTATGACTCAGAGCAGTTCATTTTTCAATTTGGATTTTCACTAAAACTAAAACCTAGGGTATTTTTGGTCTTGTGGCAGGAGGGAAACAAGAAAGGAGATCTAACAGGCTGTGTGGCTGAAATGGCACATTCTTTTTTAAACTGTTACCTGAGATAACTTGGGAGGCAAACTAAATCCCTTCTGGAAATTTACATTCAGGTGCAGAGGTGGGAAACAGAACATTATTGGGGTATTTTCTCTATTATTGCCTTTGTTGGGAAGATATTTATAAGAACAAAATGGTGATCAGCAAATAAATGGAAGAGAATAGAAAGATTCTGGAAATCTAGGTACTTGGCAGTTGGAAAAAGTTGCTTCTCAAGACCAACTGAGGGGCCTGAAAAAGACAGAGTGAAAAATATCCAGCAAGAGCTTTAATCAAACAAAAATCCCTGACAAAATTTAAATTACCTGTTTTTTTCATGTAATGCTTATAGATGTCTTAAATATTGTTGAGAGGACGAAATGAGGGAAGAATAAGAGGGGTAAGACGGGAAAAGGAAAGAGAGAGGCATGGCATGTAAAAACAATAGGTCAAAAATTTGTCCAAAAAACTTAGGATTTGGTAAGCTAGCACATGGAAGTGACCAAAAGTCGACAGTCAGCTAATATTAAGAAAATTATATTTCCAAATATATCTGGATATAAATAATAAGCTAGTGACTTGGAGTTCAAAATTAAAAGCTCAATCTCTTTTGAAAACACTATTAAGAAATGAAAAGGCAAGCCACAACTGGGAGAAAACACTTGCAATTCATATATCTAATGAAGGAATAATAACCATAATATAAAAATCTCACAACTTAGCAAAAAGAGAATTCTACACCTTAATGGACAGGAGACTTGATCAAAAACTTCAAAATGTATGCCTCAATTTATACTGAATTCCTGAAGTATTAGTATTTCAAAACAGAAAGTCTATGAAGGACTATGAATAACTGAATCACTTTACTGTACAGCAGAAATTAACACAATACTATAAATAAATTATACTTCAATATTTTTAAAAAATAAAATTAATATAATTAATCCTATTATGCAAAAAATGTCTTAATTATCCATGGAGTCAAGGGGGTTTTAGCTGCAAAATAAGAAAATTATAAGGAAATTTGTGGAGTGAAGAGATGATTCTATATCTGGAGTATGATGTTGATCACACAGGTCAACGTCTGATAAAATGCATCAAACTATTTTAAAATTGATACATTTTATCTTTAAATTGTATTCATAACATTTTTTATAAAGCATTGCATATTTAGGACATTAAACCATCCTCCAAACTTAGGCTGGAAGCATGCTGTAATAATTTACTACCCCTGAAGCCAAGGAAAGTTTCTAAGAAGAGAATCTCCCAGGGAATATAATCAGGTACCAAGAGAAAAAAAAAGTACAGCAATTCCTGGAGACCAGAATCTGGGCCTACTCAAAGAATCTCTGCTCCTTCAAAGTGAAGACGTTCACATGACCTGTCCAGTAAGATTTCACAAGAGTTTTGGATAAACAAACTCTTCTGTGTCTTACATTCTTCCAGTTTTGAAGTTACACTCTTGTTTACTGTGTGTGTACCCGTGTAAAGGGTTGGGGTGTGGTAAAGATAACTTGCTATAAGCTCATAAACACAAGATTTACCCCTAATGTAGATGAAAACACAGTGGCCAGAGCTCCTGGCCTTTGAACAAAATGGAGGAACTGGGTGGGTCTTTGGTTGCCTCCTTTGATGAAGGAAAATGATACTGTATTTGAGAAGATGAACAGATGAATATAAGAAAGGAGCCTGGTCAGTGGCAAAGAATAATGCTCACATCCTCTGCCTATGTTCTTTCTCTTTCACTGACCCAGAGAAACACATATATTCCTTAGTCTACTGTTATAAGTGGGGCCATTACACTGAGTTCTGGTCAATGAAATGTTGGCAGAGGGCATATTTGCAAATTCCAGGTCTAATTTCAAAAATGGCTCATTCAATTGTCTATGAATCCTCTTGACTCCTATCTGTTAACTTGACAACCTTGGGAGTCACTTATTGAAGAAAGAAGAGCCAAAGTTGAAAAGTCAATGTCCCTGAGTGATCTGCATACAATAGAAATCTGCATTGGACATATGGATGAGAAAAAAAACCCTTTATTTTGTTGGGTATGGAAATTTTTCTTTGGTATAGCACTTAGCATTACTCATTCTAACAATTTCAGTGTTAAATCACATAGAGTTATACCAAGAAAATTTATAAAAACTTGTAAAATATTACAACATTTGAAACCTACCATTCAAAATCCTTGAGATGCTTTAAGGACAAAATAATATTTAATTTTTTATCTTTTGAGCAAATTGCATTACATGAGAGAAAATTTCCTGGAACCGCTCAAAAAACACTTGAAGTACAATTAACCTTGGGTTGTAAAGATGAGAAAGATAAGTATTACTGAAAATCTGAATTATTGTGAAGGCATTCACTACATTCATGCTCTAAAATGTTGGTTTTAGAATATTTTTCTTACTATGGCTCTATTAACGAAATTCTTCACAGTAAAGAAGGGATTCAGTTTTACTCTATTTAAAAGTTTGAAGCAAAAAAGCATTTTAGAGTAAGATTCAGTAACAACATACTGACTGCCTTTTCTGATTTTTGTTTTTCATGCTTTCAGACTAACATTTGCAGTGTTTGTGTGTTTTATTGCCTGAATATACTTCAAACCAGAAGACCTTTCCTCACATCACATGTTCAGAAGCAAAAGATGTATAAAATATATTTTTCAAGTGTAAACAGTCCAAGAGAGGAGGAACTCTCCCTTGACACTCTTAAGGTAGATTAAAAATAACGAAAACAAAATCCTCGATAGAAATTTGTTTTAAAGTGCCTTACTCTTCACTAGGCATAATTTTCCACTTCAGTCAGGAAGAAAGAATGCTTAGTTATACCCTAAGAGTTAAAATAAAGCAGTATTATCAATTTACAACAAGAATATCCATCATAAGAATGGTAATGGGCATACGGAATCAAATAATAGAATTGATATATAATATGGCTCTCTGTTGAGCTATTAGAGAATCTAGTGCTGATACGAGAATTTCACTCTGAGTTTTGGGAAAACGAGCGAGTCATTTTGACCAAGTTATTTAACATCTCTTTCATCAACACGCTTGCTGCAATTAAGGAATAAAGTAGTGCTTACCTCATAGGAGTATTGTGAAATTGATATGTATTAATTACTAGGTTAATATGTATGAAATACTGAAAAAGTGACTTCTCTTAGATCATATGCTCAACAAAATACAATTTATTTATATACTTCTTTATTCTGTCATTTATTTGATGAATACTCATTGAGCACTTGCTTTTTCTGATACTGGTCTACATGCTCAAAATATAACTGTGATCCCCACACACATAAGTATATGTTCTCATTCGTATTATATTTTACTGAGAGACAAATGATAAACATGAAGTATATCATAAAATGATGAACACTACAGACTGAAATAAAGAAGCAAAATCAGGAGGTGATATACAAATTAAAACTTTAAATGAAGTAGAAGAATATGTAATATAGCTCAGGCTTCCACAGCAAAATATCATAGACTGGGTGGCCTAAACAACAGAAATGCATTTTCTCACAGTTCTGGAGCTAGAAGTTTGAAATCACAGTATCAGCACAGTCAGGTTGTGGTGAGTGCTCTGACTTGCAGATGGCTGCCTTCTGTGGACTCATAATATAGAAAGAGAAAACTCTGGTGTTTCTATGTTTACTTATAAGGGACCAGTTCTGCCAAATCAGAGCAACATTCTTATCACTTCATTTAACCTTAATCACTTCCTTGGAGGACCTAGCTCCAAAACGGTCACATTAATAATTTGGGGCTTCAACATACATATGAGTTTTTGAGGGGACTCAATTCAGTCCACAGCAGGGAGTTAGGAAATTCCTCCCTGAAAAGATAGTATTTAAGGGCATTTTACTACCTTAAGTAAGTAAGAGAATGATCCAGGGATTGTGTGGGAAAGGATAATTAATGGAAGAAGAAAGGTAAGAGCAAGTCCCTGAGCCTGCTGTGTAACTATAATGGATGAGAGGCAAGGTCGGATTGTATTCAGCTGTTAGGCCATTATAAACACGTTTTCTACTACGAGTGAGATGGGAAGACATGGTAGCAAATAAGTAAACAGGTGTGACAAAATTTTAATATATGACCCTGATTAATACGTTAAGAATATATACAAAGGAAAGAATTGGTAAATAGGAATATTAGATACAAAGGTAGTAAAACAGTCCAAGATTACAATGAATTGAACAAAAATAACAGCAACAACAACAACAACAAAAAAGAAAAATGAGCAACTGTCAACATCTACAACTTTTTAAAGTTAAAATGGAAAGATCTTTTGGTGGATCATATGTAGACTGTGAGAAAATAAGACAAACCCATCAAGGATGTCTCCAACATTTTGGAATAAGCAATAGGAAAAAGAATAGTCATTTAGTATTCACAGAAATGTAGGAGAACAAATTTGAAATAAAAATCAGTCTCCCACATTTGGATATTTTAAGTCTGAGATGCCCATCAACCACCCAAATGATGAGAGTTGTATGTACATTGAGAGTTCAGGAGAACAGCCTGGTTATTTTGAGCATCCAGACTCATCAATGTGACTCTGAATGAGTTCAGTAAAAGAGTAAACAGTGAATCTAAAAAGAAGCCTAGATCCAAGGACTGATACTATGATACTGTAACTTCAGGGAGTAAGTTGAAGGGTGCTAGCAAAAGAGACAGATGAAGAGACAGAAAGGAATTTAGGGGGATCTAGTGTTCTGGAAGTCAAACTTAAAATAAAATAAGGGGGTGGGCTTTGCAAAGGGAGGGACTAATCACTTGCATCAAATACTGCAGAGAAGTGAAGTAAAAAGAGGACCAAGAAATGGTCATTGGGTTTTGTAACCTAGAGGTCATTGTAGACATGGGCAAAATAAAGTGTAATGGTGGGATCAAACACCTGATTTAAGTGAGTTTAATACAAAAATGTGTAAATATACACAAATATTTCAAGGTATTTTATTATAAAAAGAGAGGAGAAAGGTGGGATAGTAGTTCCAGGGGTAAGTGAACATTATATATATATATATATATTTTTTTTTTTTTTTAATAGGAGGAATAATGTATGTTTGTCTACTGATAGGAAAGACCCAAAACACCTCATGATTGAGATAAAGTTTCATGGGATTATGTTTCAGTTATAATGTTTTATTTTAATTAGCAATTTTATGTAAAAAAAAGTGACAATTATAAAATATGTAAAATCTTCAACTTTTTTAAAGAATATATACAACCCAAATAGACACTAAAAGAGCCTAACACACAAAACCATGGGTTCTTAAAATACTGTCCAATTCATAAGCTTGGAATCTTTATTTACTCTTTTTCATGAATCTGGGAATAGTAGGTAAAGTTAGCATGATTTGTCATTTGATTATTGTTTGATTATTGAAAATTTAGCAGCTTAAAAAATATCAATGTATAGCAAAACGAATACAGTATTGTAAAGCAAAACAAACTAAAAAATAAAATTTAATTTAAAAAAAAAAATATATATATATATATCCATTCTCTTCCAATCTCCATGGATCAGGACTCCAGGCAGTAATCACTGGTGTTCCACACAGAATCTCACAAGGGTAAAATCAATGTGTTGGTCACACTGAATCCCTTCCTAGAGCTTTAGGTATTGATCTAACTCAAGCAGAATTCAGTTTCTTGTAGCTGTAGGTCTAAGGACCTCAGCTCTTAGTAGTTGCCCCATCTTCCCTGTTATGGAGGAATCTCCACAATGGGGTAGTTTGTGTCTTCAAAGTCCACAGATGATCAGTCAGTCAGTCAGTTCAGTTGCTCAGTCGTGTCTGACTCTTTGCAATCCCGTGAATTGCAGCACACCAGGCCTCTCTGTCCATCACTAACTCCTGGAGTTCACTCAAACTCATGTTCATCGAGTCGGTGATGCCATCCAGCCATCTCATCCTCTGTCATCCCTTTCTCCTCCTGCCCCCAATCACTCCCAGCATGAGTCTTTTCCAATGAGTCAACTCTTCACATGAGGTGGCCAAAGTACTGGAGTTTCAGTTTTAGCATCATTCCTTCCAAAGAACACCCAGAACTGATCTTTGGAATGGACTGGTTGGACCTCCTTGCAGTCCAAGGGACTCTCAAGAGTTTTCTCCAACACCACAGTTCAAAAGATCAATTCTTCAGCACTCAGCCTTCTTCACAGTCCAACTCTCACATCTGTACATGACCACAGGAAAAACCATAGCCTTGATTAGATGGACCTTTGTTGGCAAAGTAAAGTCTCTGCTTTTGAATATGCTGTCTAGGTTGCTCATAACTTTCCTTCCAAGGAGTAAGCGTCTTTTAATTACATGGCTGCAATCACCATCTGCAGTGATTTTGGAGCCCCCAAAAAATAAAGTCTGACGCTGTTTCCACAGATGATCATCTGATGCCTATTGTCTCTTACCTCCTGACTCTGTTCTAAAGGTCAGGAGGGATGCTTAGGGTGATCTCTCTCTTGATTAATTCCAAGTCAATGGACTGACAACATTAACCACATCTGGAAACTCCTGCCCTTTGCTGTATGATGTAACCTGACTGTGGGAGTGAAATCCATCACATTCATGTAAGGGCTACCCCACTAAAGGTAAAGGGATTATATAGGGCCCGCTTACCAGGGAACAGACATTCTACCTACCATACTAAAAAAAAAAAAAGTGGATATTAAGAATGTCCCTGTGTGCTTTCACATGGACTTCAACTCTGAGATGAAATCCACAGTAAGTGTGAATACAATCTTCTTAATTAAACTAGGGATATATGAGTAAGAGAATTGGTATGGTATGGTCTCTCACATAAACCATTTACATTTAAAAGTTAAACTGGGTATAAAATAATGTTCCCTGCTTTCCTTTCCCTATACACACACACACACACACACACACACACTGCACACACACACACACACACATGGGTTTTCAAAGTAAACACAGGAAGAGCTCCCAAGAAACAAAGACTACTGAGGAAGAATGTAAGGAAAGCTTCTAAATTAATTTAGCTTATTATCAATATAAATTTAGGCTGTTTACAAATAAATAATATAGTAATATATAATATCACTATAATAATCAGTTATAGATATAGATACTGGAATACAATAGATTCTAGATACTATAATAGATACATATAATAGATACTACTTCCCTGGTGGTCAGATGGTAAAGCGTCTGTCTACAATGCAGGAGACCCGGGTACGATCCCTGGGTGGGGAAGATCCCCTGGAGAAGGAAATGGCAACCCACTCCAGTACTATTGCCTGGAAAATCCCATGGACAGAGGAGCCTGGGGGTCTCAAAGAGTCAGACATGACTGAGGAACTTCACTTTCACTTTTCTTTCATAATAGATACTAGAATATCATTAATAAATTTCAGTAAAAATAGATTATTAAATTATGGCACCTTTTTTGATTTATAATAGATGTCTATATGAATATAAAATCATATAAGCAAACACATTGTAAACATATACTCACTGATATAACTATTACTCTTTCTGTATTGGTATTCTACTAGATGTCTTTATTCTAATATCTGTTCCTGTATTAACTTAACAGAAGGAAAAATCCCTTCATCTGTATCAGAGTAGTTTCAAGGTGGTAAGGCCAGGGGTGAAGGCCTCTATCACACTTCCTTTCCCTTAGTCTAGCAAGTATATATAGTTTTGTAATCACAGGCAACATGTTCCATTGATGAAAAGTAAACTATGTAACTGCCTTGCACAAGTATGCATTAATTTACAATCTGGTTTAACATTCCCTTAAGAACTATAGTGTAAGACAGCTTTAATAGCATATACAAGATTAAAAAAAATTATGAGGCTCTGTGAAATTCATATTATGCTTTTGACCAAGCTAAAATTATGACATGTTGAAAAATCTCACAGAATTTATAGTGGTTTAGCAGTACCTGAACTTGTGTATAAACTAGATTTTCTTCTTCTATTTGTTATCTATATTTTACCAATAAAATGTATAAAGAATTAAAAATAGCAAAACACTTCATATTGAATTTGTTTTCTGAAGTTATTCATTTTAAAATATTCTATCTAGATTTTAATCACCATATAAATAATGTGACAGAATCTTAGTCCCTGATATGAAAGATAGGATTTATGAAATTTCAATAGAACAAAATATTAACACTTCAAAACACATAGAGTAGAATAGTGTTTCAAGAACAAAAAGAAATAAATTGAAAAAGGCTGTAGCCTCCTTGTAAACTATTCCAGCTAATATTTCTTTAGCACTTAAAGGAGTAATTGGCACTCTGGTGCTTTACACTTCACCATCTGAGCCACTAGGGAAGTCCATTAGCAAGTGATAATTACGAGATTTCAATCTATTCTCTTTGATTCTAAAGTCTGAACCATAAACCATTGTGTAATATTACTGCAATTTTTTAATTATGTTTGATGTTGTAGAATGTTACACAATCCCCCAAATTCTAAAATCCCTAATTAGCCTGTTGAAGAGAAGACAATGGCAACCCACTCCAGTCCTCTTGCCTGGAAAATCCCATGGACAGAGGAGCCTGGTGGGCTGCAGTCCACGGGGTCGCGAAGAGTCGGACACGACTGAGCGACTTCACTTTCCCTTTTCACTTTCATGCATTGGAGAAGGAAATGGCAACTCACTCCAGTGTTCTTGCCTGGAGAATCCCAGGGATGGAAGAGCCTGGTAGGCTGCTGTCTATGGGGTTGCACCGAGTCGGACACGACTGAAGCGACTTAGCAGCAGCAGCAGAGGCAGTTTATATGTGAATTTAACCATTCCAACTTATTTTTATGTTTAATCACATTTGGGTGTAACTTTTTTTTTTCTTTACTGCTTTATATTGTTTTAACTGTTGGGCTTCTCTGGTGGCTCAGATGGTAAAGAAACTGCCTGCAAGGCAGATTCCCTTAGTCAGGAAGATCCCCTGGAGAAAGAAATGACAACTCACTCTAGTATTCTTGTCTTGGAAATTCCATGGAGAGAGGAATATGGAGGGCTACAGTCCATGGGGTTGCAATGAGTCAGACATGACTTAGAGACTAAACAACAACATAAATCATAGCTGCAACCAGACTTCTAGACAGTAAGATATGAGGAAGAGTTGACTCATCTGACGCAATGTCTTTGTAAGCTTCCCCTTCTTCTCTGCTCCATGCAAGGACCACTCCAGCTCATGTGCTTATTTGAGAAGTAGTACCTTCAGGTAGGAGAGGAATATCCTTCAGACAAGGACACCTGATTACATTATCCATGCCTTGTTTCTATTTACATTCTCCCAATCTCAAAAAGGAGGCAGGTCTTTGGCAGATCTTTAAATAACAACTGGGAATCTATGCTGGTCCTAAACATAATGCTCAGTCCTCATTAAACTTAATTTATGAGCTGTACTTATATAGCTGATCACTGTCTTCACAGGATTATTTTGTCTCGTCTGAGGACACTACTTCTGCTCAGAGTGCTCACCTATCTGTGTCCCTTCCTTCATCATCCCTCTTGTTAGTTCCCCTCCAAAGATTTTTTGACTGATCCAAGGCTTCAGCCCTTGTACATCTTCCTTTTCCTATTTATATTCACTGGCTACATCAATTCATTTACTGTCATTACAGTAAATGCCTTGAATTTGCTGATGAATCAAATTTGTATATCTATTCTTGACTCCTTTGAAACTCTGATTCCTATATTCCAGGGCTACTTCAATGTATAGCTGGCATCTCACATCTAATGTCACCAGAGGATGAGGGGAGGAAAAAACAAAAACAATAGTCTGATCCTCTCACAGTTACCCTATCTCCATTAATAGGAATCCTACCAGTCCCTTAGAAGAAAAACCTGGAGGTCATCATCACCTTTCCTCTTTCACATCTCACAGTGATTCCTTCCAGTAATTCTGTTGGTTCAATCTTGAAAACATATCCCAGAAGAGAGTAATTCTCATTTCTTTCACTGCTACCGTTCTGCACCTAGTCACCATCGTATCACACAGGTTGCGACAACAGCCACCTCTTGGTCATGCTACTTTTGCTCATATAACCTTTTATTCTGTCCATTCACTTGCTAAAATTGTGAAGATGTACCTTTGAGTCACCCCCCTAGCTCCAAACATTTCATTGGCTTCTCATTTCATGAATAGTAAAAGAAAAATTTTAATAATAGCTTAATCATCTTAACAATTCTTTACTGAATGTCTAATTTCCCCAGTGGAGCATCTCTGACCTCATCTCCTTCTCTTCAGATTAAGCCATTCAGGCCTCCATGCTCTTCCTCCTCCTGCCTAAGAGTTTGTCCCTCATTTGTCTTTTTTCTCTTTACATAAAATACTCTTCTCATGTCTTTCTCTCTGACTTCATTCAAGTCTGTATTCTTTATAATGTCTTCCCAGGCTACTTTTAAAAATTTTTCTGTCTCCATTAATACTTGCTAACTTTTGACTTTTCTCCATAACACACAACAACTAATTAAGTAGAATTTGTTTATTTATCCTGTTTATTCTGTCTCTACCTATTAGAAAGTAATCTTCTTTGACACAGATATGCTTTTTTTCCCCTTGTTTAATCACATCAAATATTAAGGTTTAATAAATAATCAAAGTGCTTATTGAAGAAAACAAAAAGATAACAATGGAAATAAAGAACATCTTTCTTATCCTTTAGGATTTTCATATATATATATATTCATTAACAAATATTTATCAAACACCTACACTATAATAAATATAGTTCATTATGGAGAAGATAAAGTTATGTGGGCGCTAACAAAGTCTATACCTCTTGGTGGGCTTACAATCTATAAGGGAAAGGGTAAAAAAAACTAACAAGCAAGTAAGCTTTTAAAATATGTTCAAATGATATCAATCACTGTGAAAAAAAAAAAAAACATTAATTGGAATGTTGTGCTGGTATGTTCCTGGGCTATAGGAATCTAGGTTAGCAAGCAAAGTGAAGGACAGCCTCATTACAATCTGAAGATATGATATTTAATCTGAGACTTTGAGATGTAAATCAGACTGCCAAATGAAGATATTTGAGGATGTCACTTTGTACCTATGGTAAACCAAAAACAAGACAGAACTTCAGGCCAGGGCACCACAGAACGTCTAAGAACCAAAGGAGCTCATAGTGGAATGACCATGATGAGTGAGGAAAAGCAATACATGTGTTTATGTGGGAAAGGAACAGAAATTGATTAATATTTTTAAATGTTCAATTTGTGTGTTCCATAAAGAATGGATTCTAGTGGAACTAAAGTGAAGTTAGAATGTAACCAGGAGGCAACTATCCGATTCAAGGCTATACATACTAATTTTGAGGATTAAGGTAGTGGTAGTGGAAAGTTGGAAAATGAATAAATTTGAAGTACATTTTGGGAGGAAAGTCCACAGTAACTGCTGATGGATTTTATGGGAATAAAGAAAGGAGGGAAATACATAATCAGTGTTCAACTTTCAGGCTGGAACAACTTTCTGAATTTTAGTATTTCCTTTGAGGAAAACAAAGAATCATGTTCAGTATGCATTATGTTTGAAATATCTATTAAACATGCTGGTAGAGCTGTAAGTGAGCAATTACAGGCATTTGGAAGTAAGATGAATGTGGAACTGTACCTGCTGGCGATCTTATTTGTCACTTGTCACCACAGACAAGATCCATGACTTGCATGTGGCTGAAGACCAAAAAATCAGTGTTGAATCAAATTGTTCCTCAGTTCTCCAAATGTGCATGTGGAAAATCTTATCTTTGTTTATAAACCTAATATTCAAAATACTTAGATTTATAATGCTTCTAATGTTTTTCTTTACTATTGGTAATAAAGTAATTAAAATCTAAGTCATTAGTTCTCATCATTTTATTTTTGTGTGTGAACTGAAAATGTATTTTTCCGAACACATGACAAAATTATGCTAATGCATGCCTAAACTGCTCTTTTTCTGAAAGCAGTCCACTTGCAAGCTTTAAAACAATGTTAATAAATGCGTATTCCAAATCTTTAAAAATCAAATACCTCCTTTGAGACTTTTCTTTGCAGACAAAATATGTATTTTTTTTTCTCGTAGAGTTTTTTTTTTTTTCTTTGCTAGAGGTTTTACTTTTTTAAATATGATAAAAGCTCAGTATAAATGACAACAACGCAACACAAAACTTCTATTCTGCTTCAGGGTCCAAAAATCCAATTATATTTTATTGTAAGAGTTGGAATAAAGTAAAAGAAAAAAATGGGAAACACCAATACATCTTTTAAGCAAAGTGAAGCAATTTCCCTCGAGACAAGAAAAGATGTATCTTCCAACTTCATCCATCTTAGTATTCAGAGTACTGTTTACTACAGAGAATTTAAATACAGCCAATATGTTCATCTTTTTCTTCATTTGTTATTACATCTTAATGGCCTTCACTAAATACTTTCAAATATACAAAATGACCACTTGCCCCTTTTTTGGATTAGACGGTTATCCAAAACTGTTGAATAAGCAAATAATTTTGTTTTCAGGTACTATGTATTAGCTTAAGTCCTAGTGAATTCTGTAATTTCAATTGTGCACATCTTTTGAGAAGGGCTTGTCTAACTGCAACAAGCATTATCACAGCCCCATGGTTAGAACATCAAAGAAATGGGACAAAAATCAAAGAGAATTGGAGAAATAGGACCTACATGATTAATTATATGCACATACCTGTTATGAGTGTGATTTCTATACTGTTATTGGAAATAATACACCAGTATTTTGAAGTATTTTAAGACTGTTCTAGACACTGACTTTTTAGAAATCTTAATAAGCTAGTGACAGAGGCAGCCTCATGATATTACATTATCCACGTTTACCTGATTTTGACGAAAAAAAAAGCCAGTCTGAAATTGTTTACTATATCATATACGAAAGCTTTCACTCTAATTTACAGTGAGAAACAAGGAAGATAGTATGTTCCTGGAACATTATAAAAGCAAAACTATAAAATTAGGAAAAAATCATATGGTCGGATACAACAGAAAACTAAATCTAATTAAAACATATCAGATTGTACACGAAATTATTGAATCACTATGTTTCTGGTTTTTTATGCATGTTTCCATGCTCACTCAGTCACGTCTCACTCTTTGCAACCCCAAGGACACTAGAAATTTTCCAGCCAAGATAAAAAAAAGCCAGTCTGAAATTGTTTACTATATCATATATGAAAGCTTTCACTCTAATTTACAGTGAGAAACAAGGAAGAGAGTATGTTCCTGGAACATTATAAAAGCAAAACTATAAAATTAGGAAAAAATCATATGGTCGGATACAACAGAAAACTAAATCTAATTAAAACATATCAGATTGTACACGAAATTATTGAATCACTATGTTTCTGGTTTTTTATGCATGTTTCCATGCTCACTCAGTCACGTCTCACTCTTTGCAACCCCAAGGACACTAGAAATTTTCCAGCCAAGAATATTGGAGCAGGTTGCATTTCCCACTCCAAGGGATCTTCCTGACCCATGGATCAAACTCCTGTTTTATTCAAACAATTATCAGTTTGTGTTTGCAATAGACATTGAAATGTTTCAAAAATCATCTGAAATGTTTAGTGTTTCTCTCCCTATCCTACCTTTCACTCTCTTCCTAGTGCACAGGGGCTCTGGTTTCCCCTCTTCTCTTCTTATTTCAATCCCATCTGCCTTTTGGGCAGGGAGAAGTCCAATTGGCTCTGTAATGTCTATATATTATTGACTTTCCTATATTCTATAGCACCTTATTTTTTCTCTATACTATATTCCCAAAGATCCTAGAATAAGGAAAGACATTTTCTTATTGAACTCATTCCTCACCTGCTGCATGCATTCACTGTCCTCCGTAACATCACTAATCAATATGCCCATGGATACTCATCACATGAACTACAATTCATATGATTCATGATGTATCTCATTCATTCAACTATTTAAAGGGTTCCCCCCATTTTTACATTTAGTCAAACTTACTTCCTAGGTGCCAAATGCATTTCTCTTCACTCTTCGATAGTCTATAAACTTCCAGATGTGAGGAACACTATATAATTTGAACAGTGCCTGTGCAAAATGGAATAAATAGGTATTTGCCCACCTGTGTGCAAAACACTCTCTGACATAAATCACAGCAGGATCCTCCATGATCCACCTCCCAGAGTACTGGAAATAAAAGCAAAAATAAACAAATGGGATCTAATTAAAATTAAAAGCTTCTGCACAACAAAGGAAACTATAAGCAAGGTGAAAAGACAGCCTTCTGAATGGGAGAAAATAATAGCAAGTGAAGCAACTGACAAACAACTAATCTCAAAAATATACAAGCAGCTTATGCAGCTCAACTCCAGAAAAATAAATGACCCAATCAAAAAATGGGCCAAAGAACTAAATAGACATTTCTCCAAAGAAGACATACGGATGGCTAACAAACACATGAAAAGATGCTCAACATCACTCATTATCAGAGAAATGCAAATCAAAACCACAATGAGGTACCATTTCACACCAGTCAGAATGGCTGCGATCCAAAAGTCAACAAGCAATAAATGCTGGAGAGGGTGTGGAGAAAAGGGAACCTTCTTACACTGTTGGTGGAAATGCAAACTAGTACAGCCACTATGGAGAACAGTGTGGAGATTCCTTAAAAAATTGCAAATAGAATTGCCTTATGATCCAGCGATCCCACTGCTGGGCATACACACCGAGGAAACCAGAATTGAAAGAGACACATGTACCCCAATGTTCATTGCGGCACTGTTTATAATAGCCAGGACATGGAAGCAACCTAGATGTCCATCAGTAGATGAATGGATAAGAAAGCTGTGGTACATATATGCAATGGAGTGTTACTCAGCCATTAAAAAGAATACATTTGAATCAGTTCTAATGAGGTGGATGAAGCTAGAGCCAATTATACAGAGTGAAGTAACCCAGAAAGATAAACACCAATATAGTATACTTACACATATATATGGAATTTAGAAAGATGGTAATAATAAACCTGTACATGAGACAGCAAAAGAGATACAGATGTATAGAACAGCCTTTTGGACTCTGTGGGAGAGGGAGAGGGTGGAATGATTTGGGAGAGTGGCAGTGTAACATGTATGATATCATAAGTGAAACAAATCACCGGTCTAGGTTCGACGCAGGATGCAGGATGCTTGGAGCTGATGCACAGGGATAATCCAGAGAGATGGTGTGGGGCGGGAGTGGGGAGGTGGGGGTTGAGATTGGGAGTTCATGTATACTCATGGCTGAATCATGTCGATATATAGCAAAACGAATACAGTATTGTAAAGCAAAACAAACTAAAAAATAAAAATTAATTTAAAAAAAAAGAATGTTTACATGCTATTATTTCTTTATGATCCTTTAAAACATAATAAGACTGTGGGAAAGTGCTTTGGGAAGTGGCCACCTTATCTTGCAACAGAGTAGTCTTCCATTAGAGGTGGGTGGAGTTGCCAGATTTAACAAGTGAAAAATACAGGACACCTGGTTAAGTTTGAGTTTTCTATAAACCATGAACCATGTTTTAGAGTAAGTATGTCTCATGCTGGGCTTTGCAGGTGGCGCTAGTGCTAAAGAACCTGTCTGCTAAGGCTGGAGATGTAAGAGACTTGGGTTTGATCCCTGGGTCAGGAAGATCCCCTGGAAGAGGGCATGGCAATCCACTCCATCGTTCTTGCCTGGAGAATCCCATAGATAGAGGAGCCTGGCGGGCCACAGTCCACAATGAGTTGCAAAGAGTTGGACACAACTGAAGTGACTTAGCACACATGCGCACACATCTCATGCAATATTCGTAATATTTGGCAACCCTCTTTGGGCCCAAAGGAGATTTGTGAGTGAAGGTCAAAAAGATCCTTCCATGGATGTGGAAGGGGTGAGTCTCAGGGTACCTACACAGGACAAGTTTAATGAGGGAAAATAAAGAGTTAGATGAGCTAATATTTGTAAAGTCAACTTCTGAATAACATACAGTTAAATCAATGATTTCTAAACTTATCACTCCCAGGGGACTCTTACTAAATTTTTCTCTATTGATAGCCCATGGCTGTCTTAAGTCAGCCCTTTGATTGCGCCCAGCTCTATAACTTTTCAACTTCCTATTAGAGTTTCTGACTGGCATGAGTCAACCACTGATGATAAAAGCATTTTTGACAGGGTTGCCCTACATTTGTGTGAATCCAATCAGGCACAGATTGAGGCGGCCTGTGTGGACTCTAGGACACAGTAGGACACTCTCAAACCCCGAGGCTAGCTCTAGGACCTTGAGGGACCACTGAGGACCCCAGTTTCATAGTAGTGATTGGGGTTATTAATCACGTACAGCACCTAACATATCAGATTGGCCAAAATTTTGTTTGGGGTTTTCTGTCAGATGGTAGAGAAAAGCCTGAACAAAATTTTGGGCTAACCTAATACTATAGATCATATCACCCAGCTCCATGTGTTGGATTATTTCCTCCCTACCTTTGAGTGACAAATTAACAAAGCCAAGCTTGCTTTCTCATGGCTCAACAGAACTGGCCAATTCTCTGTCCTCACCTTGGAATGTCCCGTCAGAGCAGATGTGATGTGCTCAGGTACGTGAGCAAGGGGACAGACTGGTGCTTAGACAAATGTGCAGGCAGAGTCAGAAGCCCTGTTAATTAAATAACCATTATAACCAAGAAATAAGAATTAATTAGAGAAAAATCTAGTGTCAGCATAAACAGCTTTAAACAGCAAAATAATCTTACTGCCAATTTAATTGCCTGTGTAATTAGAGTTAATTGCAGAGTAGTGGTTTGGTTAACATAATAAAATGTTCCTTTTTAAAAAAATAGTGATTAGGTGGTTAGCCAGAGCAGTTAAAACAGTTTAGATTTTAGGAGATGGTGAAAGGCCTTGTTGTAGTGGTTTGGCATGTGGTATTTGGCAGGAGACAGACAGTCCTTGTATCCTTGAGTCCTGCTCTTTTTAAGAGCAAAAACTGTAATAAAATCACTCTTCCACAAAGGTTTTTATTTTCTGGAAGTTAAATGAGGCCTATGGGCAAAGTGCCTACTCTGTGCCTGGTGCATAGGAGAGAGTGTGTAAATGGGTCCATGACAAAGATTCCTTTTACTGAAGTTCTCACCTTACACCCCAGGCTTCGCGGTCTAACTTTCCCACCATGGTGGAGAGCAACAACACAGGCAGATGACTGAAACCATGCTGGCATTGTGAATTGCCCTCTGCCATCTCTTTTTCTTCTCCTGCTTCTTCCTCTGGGTAAATAAGTCATTCTGGGGGTGGCTGTTTTTGTCATTGTTATGTCTGGGCAGTCCCCTCATTCATTAGGAGTCTTTCCATTGTAGTGTTTCATTGGATATTCCCAGAAGACGGGGTGCAAACCATGGAACCACATAGGGACATCAAGCAGAAGAGTTTCCTGTAGAGCTAAAGAGCTCAAAGAGGAAGCTGAGACTCCCCCATCACCTGAGATTCAGCCAACGGGCACCAGCTGGCAGTAGATACAGAAGCATTCAGTGTCCTCTGAGTCAGCAAGACAACCATTAGCGGACATCACATTTATTCCCTTCTTCTCAGTCTCCGTAAAGGAGAGGGAGAAAATGTGAGAGCCATGCTTGGCATCTCCCCTCCCACTTCCTCACTCCTCCCTTGATTGGTGACTTTGGGATGTCAATCAATGTCTTAAAGTCAAAGACCATCAGGAATACACCTGTAGTTAGCCAACTTGGGTTTGTTAGTCATGAAGCAAGGTAGAGTACAAGTGGGAATACACAGGGCATCTCAGTAAGAGAATGTTAGAAAGGACTTATTAAACAATTTGGGCTTGTGTTAGGTGATCTGGGGGGAGAACTTAAGAAAGTGGGATTTTACTCTGATTTGGATGGTTCATGGAAGTGGGGATTATTAAATGACTGGGTATTTCAATAAGTCTTGTCTCTAGGGAGGGCAGACCAGAGAGAAGCTGACGGTGTCATTGGTAAAGAAGCAACAGCCACTCATAATAACAAGGAGAGGAGGAGATTTGGGACTGTGAGGTCTGGACAATGTTCATGTAATTGTCCTTGTTCAGACATGCTTACAGAGGGGTCTTGTTTTTGCTTTGATCATCACGTGGTCACAGAGTGGCCTTGTTTGATGTTGATGTTCTGAGAAATGATTTTCACACTGGACAGAAAAACACTGAGGCCCAGCTCTGGGCACATGGTCAGATCCCAGATGTCAGAGGCTGTTCTTGTCCAGGGAGAAAAAGCTGACCAAGTTCTGGGTTCTATAGTTGAAGCTACCCTCTTCCAGAAAGGGTCTGCTCAAAATTACTCTCCGCTGTGCGGTGAGTTCCCAGCCTGGCATCTACCATTATGAGCTGTGTGACCTGGGCCAAGTTCCTTCCTCCAGGGAAATCTCTGTGTTTTCACCTGTAAGATGGAGACAGCCCCAAGCTTCCACACTTCTGATGAAAGTGAGACTGGAAAAGTCAGGGGAAATCCTGATTAGGAGCTACAGAAGTGTAAATGCCATCAGCATTTTGCTTTTAATCCTGTGCAGCTCAGCTAGTCTTACTCTGGTTCCTAAGAGTATACCAAAAGTGTTTTTCATTAAAGCAGCAATCAGATCAATTGCTAGAAAGACAATTTAGCCCTCTTGTTCCTCAATAAGACTTTCAACTTATCCCTCTAACGTGTGTCTTATGCAAATGGGCACAAAAATTCATTTTGTGAGCAAACCAGTGCAGTCCAGCTGGACAGTGCAATGCAGCTGGACAGGGTCTTGGAGAGGCCAGCAGAGGCCATCGAGGTGGATGTGGTCAGACTGTAGTGAGGCTCACCCACTATTCCCAAGAGCATGGCCTTGGCCCTCTTGAAAGTTAGACAAGCAGGGCAACCAGTACCTGGCTCTGGGCACTATTAAGGATGAAGTAACAGCCCTGTCTCATGTGCTGTGTGAAGGTTTGGTTTTAATTGCAATAAAATATATGTTAACATAAAAATTGCCATCCTCACTATTTTCAAGGGTGTATGGTTCACTAACATTGTTGTCCACTCAATCTCCAGAGAAATTGGTGTTGTCCACTCAATCTCCAGAGAAATTGGAACCCTTGTACACTGCCAATGGAAATGTAACTAAAGCTCTATACCATTAAACAATAACTCCCCATCTCCCTCTCCCCTAGTCCCTGGCAACAAATGTACTTTCTGTCTCTATGATTTTGACTATTTCAAAGTGTAATCCACAGAAGTATAATCATAGTGTTTATCTTTCTGTCATTGGCTTAATTCACTCAGTATAATGTTCTCAAAGTCCATCCATGTTGAAGCATATACAGCATTTCATATGCTGTGATATGGAAGGCCGAATAATATTTCATCAAATGTATATCTCACGTTTTGTTTAGCCATTTGTCTATGAATACACACTTGGGTTGTTTCCAACATTTGGCCATTGTAAATAATGCTGTCGTGAACCTAGGCTTATGAATATCTCTTTGAGTCTCTTCTTTTAATTCTTTTGAATGAATATCCAAAAGGAGAATTGCAAGATCACATAGTAATTCTATTTTTAATTATTTGAAGAGCCTCCATATTTTCACAACACCAGCACCATTTTACATTCTCTTCAGTGGTGCACAAAGATTCCAATTTCTCTACATTCTAGCGTGGGAGTTTTGAGTGTCCCTAAGGCCTAGATGGAGAAGGAAATGGCAACCCACTCCAGTATTCTTGCCTAGAGAATCCCATGGATGGAGAGGCTTGGTGGGCTACTGTCCACGGGTCACAAAGAGTTGGACACGACTGAGCGACTTCACTTTCACTTTCACTTTCAAGGCCTCGATAGCATATTAAAAAGCAGAGACATTACTTTGTCAACAAAGGTCCATCTAGTCAAGGCTATGGTTTTTCCAGTGGTCATGTATGGATGTGAGAGTTGGACTGTGAAGAAGGCTGAGCACCGAAGAATTGATGCTTTTGAACTGTGATGTTGGAGAAGATTCTTAAGAGTCCCTTGGACTGCAAGGAGATCCAACCAGTCCATCCTAAAGGAAACCAGTCCTGGGTGTTCACTGGAAGGACTGATGCTGAAGCTGAAACTCCAATACTTTGGCCACCTCATGCGAAGAGTTGACTCATTGGAAAAGACCCTGATGCTGGGAGGGATTGGGGCAGGAGGAGAAGGGGACGACCGAGGATGAGATGGCTGGAGGGCATCACTGATTCAATGGACGTGAGTCTGAGTGAACTCTGGGAGTCAGTGATGGACAGCGTGGCCTGGCATGCTGCAATTCATGGGGTCGCAAACAGTCGGACACTATTGAGCAACTGAACTGAACTGAACTGAAGGCTTACAAGACAGAGAGAAGAGATTGAAAGGGAACATCAGTGAGTAATCTCTGAACTAAACCAAGTGTCTAAACTTTTGCTCCTAAGAAGTGAACAGATCAACTGGAATGGGAGCTCTTTGATGGAAGAATCATATTTTATTTATCTTCGTATTCCCAGGACAGAACCCAGTTAGTGGCTCTCAATAAATGTTGGATGATTGAATTGAATGAGCAAAACGGTTTGTGCATTAGGTAGTAAAGAAAAGTGTGGTCCATTTTCTTGGCTTACTTCAGAAGAGATATTATTCTAAAGGACTGTCAGCATTCAAGGGAGGCTCCTACCACTACATTCGGTGGGGCTTTTCTCCATAACTAGCACAGGGTCATGCAAATTGCAGCTGCCCACAGATGTTGGTAGAATGAATGCATCCACATGGTAACATTTTAAATGCAGGGCTTCTGTGAATCTCACTGCAAAAACAGATATATCCATCTAGGATCTGGGAACCCTGGAAGCTACCCCAAGCCTACCTTTAACTTGTAGCTGGAGACCCCTCTCCACTCCATGGTTTGGTAAATGCTTCCTGACAGTATACACCTTCTTCCTTTTCTTCTCTGCCTTGACTTTTTCCAGATATCTGAAAATTCCTGGTGGTGGCAGCATTTGGTGGGGCAGAGGGGATCCACTTTGAACAGACACATCTGACCCAATCCTGGCATGGCAGTCAGGGAAAAACCCAGGGATGCCCACTCCCCTGTATTCCTCCCCCATCCTCCCATCCCAGAGAGCTCTTCCCAGATTTACAGACAGGCTCCAAGAATTCACAGAAGGTCTGATCTCAGTTCACCCCAATTTTTCCATTGGCCCCTCATATGGGACCCTCTTGAGCTTTGATTCTTTATGACAAGAAGCCTATTGATTGTGTTGAAGACAGAAGGGAAAGCACTGGAATGGCAGGAAAGGTCTAGCACCTGTCTCCATAGCTACCCTCACACTCTCTGCATACATGCACATACACACGCGCGCGCGCGCACACACACACAAACACACACACGCACACACACATCTCATATGATTCCCTACCAAACCTGTTTGAGCCCCTGTAACAGAAAATTGTCATGGGTCCCAGCATGCTCTCCCTCAGGCCGATGCAATCCCTGGTTCCTCATGGGGCACAGCTCCTTTGCAGGATTTCCATCCCCACCCACTTCATACATCCCTCCTTTCTCACAGAAGGGGACCAGCGCTAAGTGGTGGGGGGTCTTTCCATCAGGAAAGTCACTCCAAAGGATAGTCTGGGCTCAGCTCGAGCCTTGGGCCTTTGATGGCCCCTCTCCAAACCCCACCTCTGTCCATCAAGCAGAACAAGTTTCTCACCTACTTTTTCTCCTCAAAGCTGTTGTCAGAATCCTGTGGTTATTTCTCACTGGCATAGTTCCCCTAAAACTCAGTCAGACAAGAGGTCTATCATTGATTGAATTGTTTCATTTGGAGGCAAATAAATGTACATGTTAAAACGCTAACCCCCAAGGTAGCTGTATTTGTAGTAAGTGGTAAGGTTTAGTTCAGGTCAGTCGCTCATTCATGTCTGACTCTTTGCGACCCCATGGACTGCAGCACGCCAGGCTTCTCTGCCCATCACCAGCTCCCAGAGCTTGCTCAAACTCATGTCCATTGAGTCAGTGATACCATCCAACCATCTTATCTTCTGTCACCACCTTCTCCTCTTGCCTTCAATCTTTCCCAGCATCAGAGTCTTGTCCAAGGAGTCAGTTCTTCACATCAGGTGGCCAGAGTACAGGAGTTTCAGCTTCAGCATCAATCCTTCCAATGAATATTCAGGACTGATTTCCTTTAGTGAAAGTGAAGTCGCTCAGTCGTGTTGACTCTTTGCAACCCCATGGACTGTAGCCCTACCAGCCTCCTCCATCCATGGGATTTTTCAGGCAAGAATACTGGAGTGGGGTACCATTTCCTTCTCCAAAGTTAAGTTCCTTCCTTAACTTTAGAAAAGGCTAAAGTTAAGGTTAAGGTGTTAAGGTTAACTGAGATCATGAGGGCAGATCTCTGGTCTGATAGTCTTAGATTCTTCATAGGAAAAGACACCAGAGGACCCTGGTGAAGAGAACACAGTTCTCTTCTCCCTTATACTCCTCTCTCTTTCTGCCATGTGAGGACACAGCAAGAAGGCAGAATCTATATTCCAGGAACAGACCCTTCTGTGGAAATTAAATTGGCCAACACTTTGACCTTGAACTTCTAGCCTCCAAAACTGTGAAAAATAAATTTGTTAAGGAAGCCCCTCTGTGGTATTTTGTTACGGCAGCCCAAGGGAAGTAGTAAAACACCCTGCTTCACAAAAGAAGGGGAGAGGGCCTCCAGGTCAGCACCCACACAAGGCCTTGTCCTCCCCAGGTTTGTCAAGGTCATCACAGCGGCACCCACGCTCTCCATTCTCACCTGCCTTCAAGGAGTCCTACCTCCTGTCTGAGGCCAGAGCCAGTGCATGCAGGGATTTGTATAGCTTAGAAAAAGGCAGCCCTTCTAGTCAGACATAGCACGCCCCACCTGCCACAATGGACATCTTTGAAAGAAAAAGGTGCTTTGTTGCAGACAGAACTCTGCGCTAGGACACACAGCTTGGAGAATCGAACATGGCCTGCATTTTAATCCGATCACCTCCTTGGTCAGTGCCTAAAGGATGCATTTGTACAAGGGAGCCTGAGTTCTCCTGAGTCTAATTACACCTACCTTCTTTTTAAATTTTTGATTTTATATTGGAGCATATTTGATTAGCAATGTTATCAGTTTCAAGCATCTAGCAAAGTGATTCACTTATACATATACACATATCTGTTCTTTTTCAAACTCATTTCCCATTTAGATTATTACAGAATGTTAAGCAAGTTCTCTACTTATACCGCAGGTCCTTGCTGATTACTTTAAATACAGCAGTATGCACATGTCAATCCTAAACTCCCAATCTACCCCTTCCCTCCTCCCACTCGGGTCTACCTTCTGCAGGCCATTGTTTCATCAGCTTTCAGTGTCTTTCTCCTGTTCTTCCCCGTGCATTTTTGTCATATTTAGTCCATGTATATTTACTATGATTATTGATACACTTGTGTTTAACTTCATCATCTTGCAACTTATTTTCTATTCGTCCCTTCTGTGTTCTGTTCCTCTGTTCCATCACTCATGCCTTTTAAGGGGTTAATCAAATATTTCCAAAAGTTTATTTCCTGTTGTCCTTATCACTTCATAATATTTTAGTGGATGCCCAATGAATTATAATATGTATCTTTAACGTCTCACAATATAATTAAAATTAACATACCATTTCCATAAAATGTAAGAATCTTTAGCTGTATGACTTACTACCCCATGCCTTGTGCTATCACTGTATATTTTTTCCTCATACATTGTGAACCCTATAATAACATTAATATTATTATTTTTTGCTCAAACTGTTAATTGTCTTTTAAAGAAATCAAGAGACGTAAAAGACCTAGTGTTTTAGGCTCATCCATATATTTACCACTTCTGATGCTCTTCATTCCCCTCTGAGATCTTAGTTTGTATCTCATGTCAGTTCCCTTCATTCTGGAAAATTTCCTTTAACATCTCCTATAGTGAAGTTCTACTGGAGATAAATTCTTTTAGAGTTTGCTTATTTTCAAATGTCATTATTTTACCTTCATTTTCAAGGATATTTTAATCAGATATAGTATTCTGGGTTAACTTACTTTTTCTTTCAGTATTTTGAAGATGCTATCCAGTTGTCCTCTGAGGGCTTCTGACAGAAGTCAGTCATTATCCATTTGCTGTTCTCCTATTTATAATGTGTCTTTTCCCCTCTGGGTGCTTTTTAAAAATTTCTCTTTCTTTTTTAGTAGTTTGATAATATGTGCGTAGGTGTGCTTTATCGTCTTTACATGTCTTCAGTTTTACTGAGATTTTTGGATCTTTAGGCTCATGGTTTCCTCAAACGTGGGGACTGATGAATTGGGAATCTTCTTGGAACAGTTGTTCTGCCCACTGTCTCTTTCTCCCATCCTCTGGGGCTCCAATGACCCATATGTCAGGCCACTTGGTATTGATCTATAAGTCACTGAGGTTTGTTCAAGTCAATTAGCAACAACAAAAAGTTTTTTAATCATTTTACTCTTATCCTTGTCTGCTTATTGCAAAAGAAAGGACATGTGTCTTTTCTACTCACTTTTATTGAGCCAAGTGATATGGTGAGTGACCAACTCAAGGAAATAGGGAGGTATAATCCTATCATATGCGTTAAAGGTGGGAAATCAGTGTCTCTTTGTACTGACTGGTTTTTCTCCTTGACTCTTAGTCACATTTTCCTGCGCCTTCTGTTTTTTGGACATTGTGGTTAACACATTCTAGGGAGACTGGATAATTATTTTTTCATCTTTGAAGGATGTGGGTTTTGCTTTGGCTTGCAGTTAAAGTACGAGCATACTCCAATGGTCTTTTATTGACTTTATTCTTTGGCTTTGCCTAAAGTCCCAAGATATGGCCCTTACATTAGGACCTTGGAAAGCATGTCCTTTCTGAGCATCTCAGCTGAAAGTGTGGGGTGATCCTGAGGCCTCGTGGAATCCTGCTTATGCACGAGTCACCTGGGCCTTGGCCAGGGAAATGCACATGCAGATTTGGGGGCCCTCCCTCTGCCTGTTTCCCTCCCCTCTGGCAGCCTGGCCAGCAAATCCCAGTCACTTCCGTGGCATGAAACTCTGGTCTCTGCCACCTCAGGTCAGTGAGGCTGTCCTGCTCTTCTGATTCCACATAGCCTGCACAGTGGCCCAGAACGTGATCATAGGCAAAAAGCCCAGGCGAACGAGGGATTTACTCTGCACGACTTCCTTTTCTCGAGGTTCAGTGTCTTGGACTTCCTGTTGTAATGTCTGAAAACAGTCACTTCATATGCTTTGACAGCTTCATGTTTGTTAGTGGCAGAAAGTATCTGTTACTCTGTCACGCCCACAAATGGACGTTTCCTCCTTACCCTTCTTGATGTCTTACCATGTCAGTCACTAAATTTGTCAGTTTGTAGTACTGTATGCCAATATTTCTGGCTTCCCACCTTTAGATAAAAAGATAAGATTATGCCTTCTGATCCCCATAAGTTGGTCACTGGCCATGTCACCTGTCTTGGTGAAACAAAAGTGATTATAAATGACTGTGTCCTTTCTGGATGGAAGCTTTTAAAAACCAGTGTGCATTTTACCATATTGCTGTCCCTACTACATGATTGGTTATATGTCAGAAGGTGGAAACTCCGTTAGCCTCTAAATGAATATGAAGCTGCCATATGATCCAGAGATTTCACTTCTAGATATTTATTGAAAGAAAATGAAAACACTAATTTGAAAATGTATATGTATCCCAGTGTTCATGGCAGCACTCTTTACAATATCCAAGTTGCAGAAGGAACCTAAGTGTCCATAAGTGTCCATTGACAGGTGGAGAAAGAAGATTGATAAATAAATGAATATTATTCAGCCATAAAAAAATGAAATCTTGCCTTTTGCAGCAATATGGATGGATCTGTGTTATGCTAAGTGAAATAAGTCAGAAAGAGAAAAACGAACACTGTATGGTTTCACTTATATGTGGGATCAAAAACACAAAACAAATAAACAAAATGAAAAAGAAATTGACTCACAGATGCAGAGAACGAAGCTGTGGTTGCCAGAGGGGAGGAAGGTTGGGGGAGGGATGAAATAGGTGAAGGAAATTAAGAGGTACAACCTTCCAGCTACAAAATAAACAATTCATGGAGATGTAACATAC
This sequence comes from Aepyceros melampus, assembly GCA_006408695.1. Taxonomy (NCBI): domain Eukaryota; kingdom Metazoa; phylum Chordata; class Mammalia; order Artiodactyla; family Bovidae; genus Aepyceros; species Aepyceros melampus. The sequence goes on along the minus strand of SJXQ01011129.1, from coordinate 124,964 downwards.
AAAACATACACAGAGGGAATATAGTCCATGATGTTGTAACAACTGCATGGTAATGGATGGTAACTGGTCTTATTATGGTGATTATTTTAAATGTGTAAAAAATATTGAATCACTATATCCTTCACCTGAAATTAACATCAGTTCAGTTCATTTCAGTCACCAGTCATGTCCGAATCTTTGTGACTGCATGGACTTCAGCATACCAGGCTTCCCTGTCCATCATCAACTCCCAGAGCTTGCCCAAACTCATGTCCAACAGGTTGGTGATGCCACCCAACCATCTCATCCTCTGTTGTCCCCTTCTCCTCCTGTCTGCAATCTTTTCCATCATCAATCAGGGTCCTTTCCAATGAGTCAGTACTTCACATCAGGTGGCCAAAGTATTGGACCTTCAGCTTCAGCAACAGTCCTTCCAATGAATATTCAGGACTGATTTCCTTTAGGATTGACTAGTTTGATCTCCTTGCAGTCCAAGGCACTCTCAAGAGTTTTCTCCAATACCACAGTTGAAAAGCATCAATTCTTCAGCATTCAGCCCTCTTTATGGTCCAACTCTCACATCCATACATGACTACCAGAAAAACCATAGCTTTGACTAGATGGACCTTTGTTGACAAAGTAATGTCTCTGCTTTTTAATATGCTGTCTAGGTTGGTCATAGCTTTTCTTCCAAGGAGTAAGTGTCTTTTAATTTAATGGCTGGAGTCACCATCTGCAGTGATTTTGGAGCCTAAAAAGATAAAGTCTATCACTGTTTCCATTGTTTCCCAATCTATTTGCCATGAAGTGATGGGACAGGAAGCCATGACCTTCGTTTTTTGAACATTGAGTTTTAAGCCAGCTTCTTTACTCTCCTCTTTTACTTTCATCAAGAGGCTCTGTAGTTCCTCTTCACTGTCTTCCATAAGGGTGGTGTCAATCTGCATATCTGAGGCTATTGATATTTCTCCTGGTAGTCTTGATTCCAGCTTGCGCTTCATCCAGCTGGGCATTTCTCATGATGTACTCTGTATATAAATGAAATAAGAAGGGTGATAATATACAGCCTTGATGTACTCCTTCCCCAATTTTGAACCAGTCCACTGTTTCATATCCAGTTCTGACTGTTGCTTCTTGACCTGCATACAGATTTCTCAGGAGGCAGGTCAGGTGGTCTCGTATTCCCAACTCTTTAAGTATTTTCACAGTTCGTTGTGATCCACACAGTCAAAGGCTTTGGCATAGTCAATAAAGCAGAAATAGATGTTTTTCTGGAACTCTGTTGCTTTTTCCATGATCCAGTGGATGTTGGCAATTTGATCTCTGGTTCCTTGGCCTTTTCTAAATCCAGCTTGAACATCTGGAAGTTCTCAGTTCACGTATTGTTAAAGTTTGGCTTGAATAATTTTGAGCAATACTTTCCTAGCGTGTGAGGTGAGTACAATTGTGTGGTAGTTTGAACATTCTTTGGCATTGCCTTTCTTTGGGATTGGAATGAAAACTGACCTTTTCCAATCCTGTGGCCACTGCTGAGTTTTCCAAATTTGCTGGCATATTGAGTGCAGCACTTTCACAGCATCATCTTTCAGGATTTGAAATAGCTCCACTGGAATTCCATCACCTCCACTAGCTTTGTTTGTAGTGATGCTTCCTAAGGCCCACTTGACTTCAGACTCTAGGATGTCTGGCTCTAGGTGAGTGATCACACCATCACAATTATCTGGGTCATGAAGATCTTTTTTGTACAGTTCTTCTGTGTATTCTTGCCACCTCTTCTTAATATCTTCTGCTTCTGTTAGGTCCATTCCATTTTTGTCCTTTATTGAGCCCATCTTTGCATGAAATGTTTCCTTGGTATCTCTAACTTTCTTGAAGAGATCTCTAGTCTTTCCCATTCTATTGTTTTCCTCAGTTTCTTGCACTGATCACTGAGGAAGGCTTTCTTATCTCTCCTTGCTCTTCTTTGGAACCCTGCATTAAGATGGGTATCTCTTTCCTTTTCTCCTTTAAGAATAGGCTAGATTTTGCTATAGTGACAAGCAGTCCTCCAGATCCCAGTGGCTTTAAAAAAATGTACTTTTCACACTACAGGTTTTTAAGAACTTCTATCCTGCCTCATATTTCTTTGACTTTTTAAGTTAAAAATAATATACAATATTATTCTTCCAGTGTCTCGACACCTTCCCATTTTTATGAGATCCATTAGTGACTTTTCTTTTAAAAAACTTGTTGTATTATTCCCCTCTTGCTACAAATCCAGAATATCTCCCCACTGCCCTAAAAACAGCATTTTTGTGCTGGCATTCAAGACTCATCACAATTTGGTTTCAATACCATTTCAGCCTCGGGTCCAGCAAGCCTACCCATGCTCTGCCTCAGTCACATGGAGTAATCGTCACTTCAGTTGTGTCCGACTCTTTGTGGCCCCATGGACTGTAGCCGGCCTAGGTCCTCTGTCCATGGGATTCTCCAGGGAAGAATACTGGGTGGGTTGCCATGCCCTCCTCCAGGGGATCTTCTCAACCCTGGGATTGACCTGTGTCTCACATCTCCTGCATCGGCAGGTGGGTTCTTTACCACTCATCCCACCTGGGAAGCCCGTGCTTTGGTGAGTGTTGTTCTTATTGCCAGAAATGTTGCTCCCTCTAGTTTTCTTCTTGGCAAATTGGTCTCCCAAGGTCCAGCTCAGATATCATCAACTCTATGAAGTTCTCCCCCTCCCTAAGCCCTCCCTCAGCTCATGAAATTAGTCTGTCTCCCTCCTTTATTGTCTTCATATTTTATGATATCAGAGGTTATTACTGGATGCACTGGCTGAACCTAGACCTCATCTGTGTTACATTTGGCCTGCACGCTGCTTGTTAAAAAATGAAATTAACTGGCAAACATCAGTATTGGGAACTGTTGAACGTGAACGTGAAGTCGCTCAGTCGTGTCCAACTCTTTGCGACCCCATGGACTGTAGCCTACCAGGCTCCTCTGTCCATGGGATTTTCCAGGCAAGAGTACTGGAGTGGATTGCCATTTCCTTCTCCAAGGGATCTTCCCAACCCAGGGATCGAACCCGGGTCTCCCACATCGTAGACAGACGCTTTACCGTCTGAGCCACAGGGAACTGTTACATACATGCAAAAACTGTATTTGGGTTGCTTTTTAAAAATCAGAGGCTCCCACCATCCTGGACGGCTTTACTGCAGGGTAACAATCAGGCAGAGACAAGTTCCAGCGTCCTCTTTTGGATGGGGCAATGTGCTCTGAGTTGCAGTTCATCCCACTTGGTCCATTTCCTCCACTTCCGCTAGCCTGCCCGATCCCTCTGGGAGTTGGGTTAGCAACTTCTGAAATATGGTGACCTGTCTTTGTGTCTGTCTTCAGCTTAGCAAGATTAACTCCTGGGAAGTGGAACTGTGTTTTATTCATGCCTATAACCCTCCTGGATCTCTTACCATAGTGGTATTTAATATATGCATGCATACACACATGCACACACGCACGCACACACACACACACACACACACACACACACACCCCAGAAGCAAGGATAATCATAGTCCTCATAAGTTTCATTCTCCAAAAGTAGTCCTCTTCCCATCACTTTGACTATGTCAACATAACTACTGTTAGGCCTATAATGAAAGAATATTAGAGGAAGCAATGTAAAAGCCAACATTTAAGACACATTTAGAGGGTCCTCCAAGAGTACTGTCCTTTTCTTTGCACTATTTATTCAACACTTTATGTTGCAATGATCTATGCTGTTAGTACCTAACAGCATAGATCCTAATGGCAGAATGTAACTGTATCACTCTTTGAGTCTGCCTATTTATCTTTCATATCCAGGTAGCTGCCTACTTCTAGGTGTATGTCCATGGACACACACACCTGGCCCTCTCAAGTTCCCTAAATCTGCATTTGCCTGACTTTGTCCATCATCTAAGGTTATCCACACACTGGGGAATGAAGGTGAAAGACAGTTTATGAGCCAGGTGAGTTTTCCATCTTTTTTGGCACACAAAAAAAGAGAGAAAAAACTGAACACGGCCTTCGCACACCTAAACACAGAATCTAGACTCTGTGGGGAAGTCTTTTGGAACATTAGGCATTTGGGTGCCAGAATCCAACATGCCGCTCTGCCTGCCATGCTATTAATGTGGGTACTTGGTTGTTATTCAAGTTCAGTCTAAATAACACCCAGATTTTTTTAATTACTCACTTAGCCTGTCTGGATTTGAAGCCATAGAGAAAAAGGAGACAGCATCAGTTGTTGGTTGTTTGTTTGTTTTTTTAATCTCAGAATGTATTTTTATCTTCTCCTGGAGTCATTTCCTCCCGGGTGTTGTGTGAAGTGTTGCATAATAAAGCGGTCTCACGATGACATTCTTCCCTCCTCAGGCTTCGGGAGACACAAGACTTCACAAACGAGGCAGATTAAATGTAACCTTTACTCATCAAAACGGTATTTCAAATAAGTGAAAGATCCTAAAAGAGGACGAATAATAAAGGCTCGCAGGTCTCAGAGCCATGGTTTTGGGTTTTTTTTAATTGTGGTAAACACATATAAACATAAAACTCATCATCTGAACTATTTTAAAGTATACGGTTCATGATATTCAGTGCCTTCACATTCTGGGCAACTATCACCAACATCCATCCCCAGAACTCTTTCGTCTTGCAAAACTGAAAGTCTATACCCATTCAACACTTAAGTTCCCACTCCCTCCTCCCCCAGCCCCCAACAACTGCCCCTTACTTCCTGCCTCAGTGATTCTGACTGTTCCAGGTATCTTATCTAGGAGGAATCATGTATTAGTAGTATTTGCCTTTTTGTGGAATCTTATTTCCCTTAGCATCAAGCTCTCAAGGTTCATCCCTGGGATCTATACTAGACACTTTCAGGGCCATTGACCTACTTTGGCATTTAATGCCATGATTAGACAATGGGGCTCAGACAGTATCTATTTCTCTTTCTACCTTCCTCCATTCCCCCCTACCTTTCTTTTTAAATATTCTTTTCTCTAATTAAAAGTCTTCCCTCCTCCTGATTAAACTTAAAAGCGTCTGCCTTTGCACAGCAAAGGAAACTACTGACAAAACAAAAAGACAATGTACCAAATGGAGAAAATGTCTGCAAATGATATGACTGATAAAGCATTACTATATATAGTATAATGTATTGACTTTAATATATATATTATATATATATTTATACTATTTATAATCAGTTCACACAACTTAACATCAAAAAACCACAACCAATTAAAATTGGGCAGAGAAACTGAATAGACGTTTTTAAAGAGGACCCCATACAGATGGGCAATAGGCACCTGAGAAGATGCTCAACATCACTACGCATCAGGAAAATGCAAATCAAAACCACCATGAGATATCCCCTCACACCTGTCAGAATGGCTACCATCAAAAAACAATGTAAATAACAAATGCTGACCAGGACATAGAGAACTCTTGTACACTGTTGGTGGGAATGTGAATTGGTGCAGCCACTGTGGAAAACAGGATGGAGGCTTCTCAAAACACTAAAAAGTAGAACTGCTACGTGAACCGGCAAATCCCAGGCTTGGGTATGTATCTGAAGAAAACAGAAACACTAATTCCAAAAGATACTGATAGCAGCATTGTTTACTGTCAAGCCATGGAAGCAACCTAAGTGTCCATCAAAAGATGAATGGATGAAGAAGACGCGGTGTACATATACAATGAAATACGACTCAGATGTCCAACAGAACAAAATTTTACCATTTGCAGCAACATGTATGGACTGGGGGGCATTATACTAGGCAAAATAAGTCAGAGAAAGACAAATACGGTATGATATCACTTACGTGTGAAATCTAAAAACTACAACAAACTAGTGAATATAACAAAAGGAAGCAGACACAGATACAGAGAACAAACAACTGGATACCGGTGGGAGGAGGGGGAGTACAAAACAGAGCTAGAGGAGAGGAAGGCACAGGCTACTGGGTGTGAGACTGGCTCACGGAGGTGTTGTACAGCAAGGGGAACATGGCTCATATTTTGTAATAACTATAAATAGAAAGTGGGCTTCCCAGGTGGCACAGTGGTAAAGAATCCGGCTGCCAATGCAGGAAATGCAGGTTTAATCTCTGGGTCGGGAATAACCCCTGGAGTAGGAAACGGTAACCACCTGCAGTATTCTTGCCCGGAGACTCCCCATGGACAGAAAGCCTGGTGGGTTATAGGCCATGGGATGGCAAAGAGTCTGACCCTGAGCACGCACCCATGTTAATAGAAGTGAAGTGAAGTGAAGTCGCTCAGTCCTGTCCGACTCTTGCGATCCCATGGACTGTAGCCTACCAGGCTCCTCTGTCCATGGAATTCTCCAGGCAAGAATACTGGAGTGGGTTGCCATTTTCTTCTTCAGGGGATCTTCCCGACCCGGGAATCGAACCCAGGTCACCAGCATTGCAGGCAAACGCTTTACCGTCTGAGCTACCAGAATGTTAATAGAAAGTAACATTAAAAATTGTATAAAAGTCAAAACTTTCAAAGTCTCTTCTCTCCTTATAAATCTGTTTTCCGTGGATCTCCGTGTTCAGTTGGAGGGAGCACCCAGGAGGGATTTGCTATTTTGTATTTGTACACACGGTCCCCGGAGGGCTGCACCTGTGGCCGGGCTCAGTTTTCTGCCCACTGAACTGGCCGCAGACACTCGGAAGGGGGTGGCGCTCCCTCCTCCGAGTGCCTAGCGCAGCACGCAGTCGGAAATCGCCAGGAGCCTTCAGACACCTTTGGGAGCTAACAGAAGGTGCAGGGGTGAGAGGCGGAGTGGAAGGGGAGACCGGCAGCAGGGCGTGGGAAAGACAGGCGTGGCGCTCTCAGGGGCGGGGTCACCACGCTCCTCAGCTCTGCCCTGGTCTCGGACTGTGTTCCGTTTCTCCAGAGCCGCCAGAGGTCCACTGTGCTTGCCGATGGCCTACCGTCTCCAGCTCAAACGTCTAAAGGGCCGGGCAAGTAACCCCAAGGAGTGATTTGAATGATCAAATGCACCTACTTACTTTCAAATTGAGAGCTGATTTCATTGGCACTCAAATGCAAACCTTGTGATTTCACTGCCTTTTCAGTCCATTAATCCTCTCATCACACGTCTTCCCCATATACTGGATATAATTTTAAGTGTTTGTTTTTTTAATGTTGTCATTTGTATTCTTTCCACATAGACTTGCTTTATTTGCATATTAAACTCATATGAATATTTTTGTCTCCCACCGAAAAAGAATGTTCTCTCCAGTTTTTCTTGAAACGCATGGCTCCTTTTTTCTCAACACTTTGGTTTCCCTCTTTTGAGACAGGGGTGATTATAGAGAAATAATCTCCTAAAAGCAAAGCATCAGGGCTCGTGAGAAATAACCATTGTGTCCTGGGCTCAGGATTGGGAAGACAATAAGGATTTGGTGGGGGCGGTGGAGACACGCCTTTCTATGGGTGACATCTGCCACCCAGTCCAGCTGAAGTCTGCCAGTTGAGAATGCTGGTTCCCAGTTCGGCATTTCTCCTCCTTCTTATGAAATCAGGCCAACACTTGGGAACAAAGGTCCCCATCGAAAAGAAGAAGAGGTCATGGTGAAAGCACACCGGCCACATAGCCAGCTTGACGCCACAGTGGCAGACTTCACTTCTACTAGCTTCTCACTCTGGTCAGGGCCGACTGCGTGGTTCTTCCCACAGGGGGCAGGACATGTAGCCAGTGGCGGAGCAGTCACCTGCCAGTAGCAACTCTACCACGGGAAAGAAGCACAGAGCTCAGTGGTCAGTTAGCCATCTCTGCCACACCTGCCTTCAGAGGCAATTGGTAAGGAAAATACAGCGTGATCCAGGTCCCAGATGCCACCTTCCCTATGCCTGAACTCCATCTTTACACTGTGGAGTCAGAGAGATGCTAATAAAGAATCTCCCCCTTATCTCTGGTGCTCTAAAGTCTCTCCCTTCCTCTAGGCCTTCCCAGTTCTCCATATGTGCAGAGGCTGCCTCTGAAATAAGATTTCAAGCCGTGACAGAAAACATGTCATCTCCTGGCTGGTCTCCCTGGCTCCCACTCAAACTATCTTTCAATCCATTTTCAACCCAGCAGTCTATTATTCTTAAAATGTTACTAAGACCATATTTCATCCCTGCTCAACACCTCCTAAAGGCACTCCATTGCACTTAGACTATTCAGACTCCTACCAGGGTCCATAGACTACTCCTACAATTGGCTCCTAACAGGAGCCTTCTCAATGTGGCTCCACCTAAGCCTCAGACTGGTCTCTCACTGTTCCTTTTGCCCGGAACATTCTTCTCCAGACTCTTATAACAGGCTCCTTTTGCTGCCCTCAGCTAAATGTGCTTTTGTAGAGTCTGGCCCTGACTTCATCCAAAAGAGCCCCACCCCACATCTGTCCCACCATGGACATGGCCCTAGTTCTCTGCATTTTCAAATTCTTAGCACTTATACATTGAGTATATATTGATATTTTTATTTTTTGTCTCCCTAATTAGAATTTTCACTGTAGATTCCCTGATCCTAAACCGGTACCTGTACCAAAGAAGGTGATCAGAGAAGAGCTGCTGAACAAGGGAACAAATGAATGAGCGCGCAGATGAATGAGCTTCTCCCTTCAGAGGATCAGGTGACGGCAGCCCTCGCTGGAGGCAAGACTGGATTGGGACCCCGAGTCGAAGCTCTTCCCTGATCTCTACATTCTTTGGCTTAAGGGTCAGGCACTGGCTTCCTTCATCCTTAGCAGATAGCATGGACACGCACAGACATTATCAACGATGTGAAAACAGCACAAGCATAAACTCGAGTGGAGGCTCTCAGTCAAATTCCAAGGAAATAGGCATTTTATTCAATGGGTGAAAGACCAAAGTAGATTGGTAAAATGACAAACAACTATTTTTAAGAAGCGAGCAGTATCAGTTGTTCTTTGAGCAGAAGCCTGCTAGGTATCTAGACCTATGTAGGTCCTATCTGAGACCACAGTGGTAGGTGGGCCCCGATTCTCCACCCCTCTAACTCCACGCCTTCTCCGCGTGATTCTGCCATCTCCCACTCAAGAGGGAGGTCTTTTCCCCACCCCCTGTGACACTGGTCTTGGCCATGTCATACTTACTTTAGCTGATGGATGGTTAGTGGAAATGACACAATCAGGGTTTTGAAGTGTATTTGTACCTTGGGGCACGTTTTCTTGCATCTCTGCCATTGCCGTGGGAAGAACACGCTCAGGTTAGCCTCCTGTTCCCAAGAAGATAAAAGACACTTAAAGCAGAGTCATACCAGTGAAATCCAGCCTAGATTAGCCAACCTCCAGCCCACCCACAGGCACATGAGACAAAGTAAGCAGCAGTTGTTTTAAGTCACGGCTGTTGGGATAGGTTTGACCCAGCAGTCGTTGATGAATGTAGCCGTCTAACCCATGGCCCTGCAAGGGGCATCTGGCACACACAGACTCCCACTTTGAACCTCTGACCTGGCCCACTTCACTCTGCGCTTTCTGCTCTCTGGTTCTGACCTGCCAGTTGATCCCTGTTGGTGCTGAGTCCACGTCCCCGGGTCCACCCTCCAGCTGCCCCCCAAACCATGATGGGTTACTTCTTTGTTCCATGGCTTTGGTTACTGCAGGGAAACACCCACCCAGTGTAGCCAGGGCCTGGGGTTGGAGTTCTCTGGGACTTGCATGACCTTGGACGATGATTTCAAGTCTCTTTCCATGCAAAACAGACAAAATCAGTTCCAGGATTGAAAGAGACAATACATGATTCAGAATAAGCCTGCAATAGATGCTGATAAACATAGTATTGATGGAGGCTTCAATAAATGTTAGGCATTGTGCTCAGTGTTTTAAACATAACTCTTTTGATCTTTCCAATTACCTTATACAGTAGGCACTCTTGCTATCCCCATTTGACCGATGAGGAAACTGAGGCCAGCCCTCCTCTTACCAATGCAAGACACAAATGAAAGCCAGCAATGGAACCCACCAGGCAACTAGGCTGTTACCTGAGGACCCCCACTCCTGATGCTGCTCACATAACCAGTACAGGAAAGGTGTGGCCCACCAAAATTTCTCTCAAGGACTGGACCCCTCTAAGGCATATGAGCAACTCAGTTTTCATAGAAATATTTATAAAGAGAAAGAGGCCCCAAGAGTTGACTTTAGTTTTCTTCTCCCAAAGAGAGAAACTTTTGTGCTTTTATTTAGCACAAAAATAAAAATTCTTGTTAGAAGTGTAATCCCCATGTGTCCCTCCCCTTGCCCTTCCCTTCTCTGCTGCTTCAGAGGATTTCCATCTTCCTCTGTGAGGTGCCCCAGCAAAGACACGTGTGAAGGTAGGGGCCGGAGTGTTCAAGGTAAGCGCCGCCAGCCAGCCTGTCCCACACCCCCCTGAAGTTCACTTTAATCTCTGCTAAGCTGCTCTGGCCTCCACTCAGTGCTAACAAGTCGTGTTCAACCCGGGAATCCCCCCAGTTACCTGCTGGCTTTCAGGCCCTTCTTCTTTGCTCCCCATTCATACAGCCTGACCCAGCAGGACACAAGACAATTAGCTGCTTTCCTCTTTGAAGTCCCACACACACTACTTGTCCAGGACCGTCCTACTAGAAATCTTCAGCCTCCCACCCCCCGCTTTGTCTTCAGATTAAAGTGCAAACTCTCAGGGAGGCATTCAAGACCCTCAGCCTCCTACCATCGCCAATCTCCACCCTCCCCGTGGTGTCTGTTCCTGACGTTTCTCCACCTCCACAGTGCCTTTGGCCTCCTGAGCCCTCCAAGAAGGTCTGGGGAGCGTGGCTGATGCTCTTTCGGGGGTCCTAGTGTGTCCATCCTGGTTCACAAGCTGAAGGAAAGCCGCTTAACAGTGACAAGAGCACAGGCCGGGAGTCAGGCCAACTAGGTTCAAAGCCCGCCCTGTGCCTCCCCCTGGGTCTTGGACAATGATTTCAAGTCCCTTCATGTGCAAAATAGGGACAATGTCAGTTCCCAGGATTAAAAGAGACAGTGCCTGACACAGAGTAAGCCTGCAATAGATGCTGATAAAAATAACCTTGACGGACTCACTATATGCCAGGCACTATACTATAAGATACCTCAGAAATGCAGATGACACCCCCCTGATGGCAGAAAGTGAAGAGGACCTAAAAAGCCTCTTGATGAAAGTGAGAGAGGAGAGTGAAAACGCTGACTTAAAGCTCAACATTCAGAAAATGAAGATCATGGCATCTGGCCCCATCACTTCATGGGAAATAGATGGGGAAACAGTGGAAACAGTGTCAGACTTTATTTTGGGGGGCTCCAAAATCACTGCAGATGGTGACTGCAGCCATGAAATTAAAAGATGCTTACTCCTTGGAAGAAAAGTTATGAGCAACCTAGATAGTATATTCAAAAGCAGAGACATTACTTTGCAACTAAGGTCTGTCTAGTCAAGGCTATGGTTTTTCCTGTGGTCATGTATGGGTGTGAGATTTGGACTGTGAAGAAGGCTGAGGAGAATTGACACTTTTGAACTGTGGTGTTGGAGAAGACTCTTGAGAGTCCCTTGGACTGCAAGGAGATCCAACCAGTCCATTCTGAAGGAGATCAGCCCTGGGATTTCTTTGGAAGGAATGATGCTAAAGCTGAAACTCCAGTACTTTGGCCACCTCATGCGAAGAGCTGACTCATTGGAAAAGACCCTGATGCTGGGAGGGATTGGGGGCAGGAGGAGAGGGGGAGCAGGAGGACAAGGGGACGACAGAGGATGAGATGGCTGGATGGCATTACTGACTCAATAGACATGAGTTTGGGTGAACTCCAGGAGGTGGTGATGGACAGGGAGGCCTGGTGTGCTGCAATTCATGGGGTTGCAAAGAGTCGGACACAACTGAGCGACTCAACTGAAATGAACTGACTGATACTATATGATTAAACACATTAACTCTTTTAATCATCCCAACAGACTTATAAAGTAGGCACTATTATTATTCCCATTTGACAGATGACGAAACTGAGGCACAGAATGTTTAAGTGGTGTGCCCAAAGTCACAGCCAAGCTTTGAAGCCAGTCAGTGAGACTTTGAGTTCCTGTGCTCACCACAACACTACACGGCTGTTTCTTTTTTCATTACTGGAGGATAATTGCTTTACAACGTTGTGGTGGTCTCTGCCATCTGTCAACACGAATCAGTCATAATTATACATACATGCCCTCCTTAAGCCTCCTTCCCCACCCCCACTTCTGCCCCTCTGGGTCGTTGCAGAGCACCCGGCAGGCTTTCCTGTGTTGTACAGCAGCTTACCCCTGTTTTACACAATAGTGGGAATATATAGCTTCCCTGGCGGCTGCAGTGCCAGGTTCAATCCCTGGGCTGGGACGATCCCCTGGAGAAGGAAATGGCAACCCACTCCAGTATTCTCGCCTGGAGAATCCCACGGATGGAGCAGCCTGGGGGCTATAGTCCGCAGGGTCATAAAGAGTCAGACACGACCGAGCGACTTGATGTCTTCTTAGTGTGTATATGTCAAGGCTCCTTTCTCAATTTGCCACACCTTCTCCTTCCTCCACTGTGTACCCAAGTCTGTTCTCTAGGTCTGCACCCCCATTTCTTCTCTGTAAATTAGTTCATCACTACTATTGTTCTAGATTCCACATATATGCATTAATATATGATATTTGTTTTCTCTTTCTGGCTTACTTCACTCTGTATAACAAGCTCTAGTTTCATCCACCTCATTAGAACTGACTCAAATCCTCTCCGTTTTATGGCTGAGTAGCTACATGGCTTCTTCACGCTTGCTGCCAGTGTGGCCAATGATATCCTTGCCCCCATGGCTTGAGAAGAGGCCTCTTCCTTTGTAGTTAGCCATCAACCTTAGCACAGGGTTTTTTAGGTGAAAGAGTAAAAGTCACATATTTTGAGCTCCTATGATGTATCAGGCACGTTTCAGGTGTTATCTAATCCACCTGGGTAGAGGTTATCCTCATTTTCAGATGTGGAAAGTCAAATTCAGACAGGGTAAGTGGCCTCTTCAAGGTCGCACAGCTTATAATTTTAAGAACCAAGCTTTGATTCCAAACCTACTCCTCTATAAATCCAAAGACTGTGCTGCTTACAGTATTCTAAGTGGGAAAATAAATATGGATCTACTCTCTTGTCATACCAGGGCAAAAATGAACCAAGTCCATGCACCCTGGGGTGCCCTTAGGGTACAGAATAGAGAAAAATGGGTTAGAAGTAATAAGATCTTAATTCTATAATTGCCTCTTCTGGGTAAGAGCTGAGTGGCCTTAGGCAAGTCCCTTTCTCTCTCTGGGTCTTTCATTTCCCTCCTATAAAATGAAAGCACTGTCATTTATTCCTGAGAGGGCTGGCTTAAAGTTCTGCTTGCCTTCCCTAGGGGCTTTTTATGAACAAGCATGCTTTAGCGTCATGATGCCAGAATTGCTTCTTTTTAGGAAGGAAGCTCAGAGCATATGAACTGGAGAAGTATGTTCCTCATGGGAGAGTAGACTGTGTTTTGTTCTGAAGAGACTTGTCCAGGTGTATTATTTCTAGAACATTCTGAGAAAACCTAGATATAGTCCTAGATGGTGCAGAACCTGGATTGCAGAGGCTTCCTTATCACTCTAACTCAGAGCCTGGACAGAGCAAAAATACCCCCACAAACACTCAGATGAAACCAGGAGTAGAAAATGTGCAATGAGGAACTGAATTCTTTCTTCCTATGCAAAGAGTAGACTTTCCCAAGGGAAGCAGGTGGAAAGTTTGGACAGTGAGGCAGTGTGCTAGTGAGGATGGACTATGTTCTGCTGCAGGGCGCACAATCTCTATGGATTAATACTGTCACAGGGCATTTCCCACTCTTGTCTGGGTCTAATGTAGATCAAGCCATTCTCTTCCAAGTAGTAACACAGGAACCCAGACTGCATCCATCTCATGTCCTTGTCATGCTGTGATGGCTCCAAGCTCTCCCTGATATTATCCAACCAGCTGAGGGGATGAGGAAGATGGAGCTTAGGAACAAGGATGCCTACCCAGGAGGCACCCACAGAAACTGGAATGTAGGCCTGCTGCCCTGTACCTACCTTGGGTGGCATAAAAGAATTGGTGGGTTCCATTACCTCATCCATGTATACTGATAAGAGCTTATATAAGCTTTTTATAAACTGCTATGAAAACTGGGAGAAATATCAATAACCTCAGATATGCAGATGACACCACCCTTATGGCAGAAAGTGAAGAGGAACTAAAAAGCCTCTTGATGAAAATGAAAGCGGAGAGTGAAAAAGTTGGCTTAAAGTTCAACATTCAGAAAACTAAGATCATGGCATCTGGTCCCATCACTTCATGGGAAATAGATGGGGAAACAGTAGAAACAGTGTCAGACTTTATTTTGGGGGCTCCAAAATCACTGCAGATGGTGATTGCAGCCATGAAATTAAAAGACTCTTACTGCTTGGAAGAAAAGTTATGACCAACCTAGACAGTATATCAAAAGCAGAGACATTACTTTGCCAACAAAGATCCATCTAGTCAAGGCTGTGGTTTTTCCAGTGGTCATGCGTGGATGCAAGAGTTGGACTGTGAAGAAGGTTGAGCGCTGAAGAATTGATGCTTTTGAACTGTGGTGTTGGAGAAGACTCTTGAGAGTCCCTTGGACTGCAAGGAGATCCAACCAGTCCATCCTAAGGGAGATCAGCCCTGGGATTTCTTCAGAAGGAATGATGCTACAGCTGAAACTCCAATACTCTGGCCACCTCATGCGAAGGGTTGACTCTTTGGAAAAGACTGTGATGCTGGGAGGGATTGGGGGCAGGAGGTGAAGGGGACGACAGAGGATGAGATGGCTGGATGGCATCACGGACTCGATGGATGTGAGTCTGAGTGAACTCCGGGAGTTGGTGATGGACAGGGAGGCCTAGCATGCTGAGACTCATGGGGTTGCAAAGAGTCGGACACTATCGAGCGGCTGAATTGAACTGAACTGAACTGATGAAAACCTCACCTATAATTTCAGTTCAGTTCAGTCGCTCAGTCGTGTCCGACTCTTTGTGACCCCATGGACTGCAGCACGCCAGGCCTCCCTGTCCATCACCAACTCCTGGAGTTTACCCAAACTCATATCCATCGAGTTGGTGATGCCATCCAACAATCTCATCCTCTGTCATCCCCTTCTCCTCCTGCCCTCAATCTTTCCCAGCATCAGGGTCTTTTCAAATGAGTCAGCTCTTCACATCAGGTGGCCAAAATATTGGGGTTTCAGCTTCAACATCATTCCTTCCAAAGAACACCCAGGACTGATCTCCTTCAGAATGGACTAGTTGGATCTCCTTGCAGTCCAAGGGACTCTCAAGAGTCTTCTCCAACACTTTAGTTCACAAGTATCAATTCTTCAGTGCCCAGCTTTCTTTACAGTCCAACTCTCACATCCATACGTGACTCCTGGAAAAATCATAGTCTTGACTCTGCTTTTTAATATGCTATCTAGGTTGGTCATAACTTTCCTTCCAAGGATAAGTGCCTTTTAATTTCATGGCAGCACCATCTGCAATGATCTTGCAGCCCAAGAAAAATAAAGTCAGCCACTGTTTCACTCTTCTCTTTCACTTTCATCAGGAGGCTCTTTTAGTAATTCACTTTCTGCCATAAGGATGGTATCATCTCCATATCTGAGGTTATTGATATTTCTCCCAGCAATCTTGATTCCAGCTTTTGCTTCCTCTAGCCCAGCATTTGGCATGATGCACTCTGCATATAAGTTAAATAAGCAGGGTGACAATATACAGCCTTGACGTACTCCTTTTCCTATTTGGAACCAGTCAATTGTTCCATGTCCAGTTCTAAGTGTTGCTTCCTGACTTGCATACAGATTTTTCAAGAGGCAGGTCAGGTGGTCTGGTATTCCCATCTCTTTCAGAATTTTCCACAGTTTATTGTGATTCACACAGTCAAAGGCTTTGGCATAGTCAACTATCCTTTAACTCACTTTAAAGCCAAAATTTCACAAGGCTTCCTTTCTTCTTTCTTGGAAATAAATCCTCAACTTTGCTACATCCTGCTGTGTGCCCTTGAGTAGATCCTATAGTCTCTCTGAGCCTTTGTTTCCCTATCTGTCATACAAGGATTGTGGTCTCTCCTAATTGGATTTTTGTGAGGCTTATGAAAGCTGATGACTGTGGGAGTGCTTAGGAGATTATACCGCAGGCTGAATATACAAAGCACCATCAGCAGACCCAGAATGTCTTCTGTCTCCCAGTTCAGCCTGGGCTCAAGTTCCATGTCTCTGGAGCAAGATTTTTCAAATAAAATTCCCATGCCATTTCCCTTTGCTCATTCCTGCCCATTTTATTTAAAGTCCTTCTTTTCTTTTCAGCAGATAAAGGCAGGTGGCACTCTGTGTAAACCGTGAAAGAATTATGAAAATATCTGCAGATCTTGTGCTGTCTCCAAATAATTCAACATAAATATTTGCCAGAGGCTGGTCCAACTCTTCAGCCCAAGAGGGGGACAGAAGGTGAGCTTAAAGCTGGATGGGGAACAAGTCTGGAAATCTATCTTTTTGTGTGAGACTTAGTGCATGACGTGAAGCCTGAAAGGTCTCAATTTAGAACTCCATGCTCTCTTTCTGCAGGAAAAGGAAGTCCTGATTGATTTAGGAGTCTTTGCCCAACTAGTCCTGGCCATGTCTTGCCTTCACACCTTCACACCTTCAGTTCTCTCCCAGAACTGCCCTTTCCAGCATGTCCACGTGGGGACTCTTTCTTCATCCTCTAAAAATCTAGACTAAAAGATCTTCTCTACAATGCCTGTCCTCACTGCCTTGTCCCCAGAATTCTCTACTTGGTCTGCATCTGCTCATCATTGTCATCGCTGTTACCATCATCACTAACGTTTATTGGGAGCTAACTGCTGCTCAAGCATTGCTTAATCGCCTTAAAGTCAGCGCTCACAACCACCCATGGGGAAACCAAGACCAATGAAATGAGGGGACATCCCAGCTCACGTGGCTGTATGTGCAGAGGTGGCTGGCTGAGGCAGGCCCCACCAGTGTCTCTGAGCACTGGGCTCTTGGTCATGACTCAGCGGGTCCCCTCTCATCCTATCTACTCCCTGAGAGCTGGGGCTGTGCCTTATTCACCTCTGTGTTCACACCATCGGCCCCTACAGAGTAGACGTATAGCAAGTTTATCTGACCGAATGAATGAGTGAGCGAATGATTGAATGCGAGCTCCCCTAACATCTCTAAATAAAAGTCTCAGCATATAGAAGTGGCTCCTTATTTATTAAAAGAATAAACAATGATATAAAATGATAAGGGCCCCCAAATGTGGGTCCCTGTTGCTTACTCCCTGCAGCTCATCTTGGCCCCCACTGCATCTTTCCAGGTCATTCTACCCACAGTGCTATCTACTGAACCACAGAGGAGGGCCCAGGTGCCTCCCTAGGATGTCCAGGCTGCCCTCCTCAAGCCAAGGTCTCCCCAGTAAGTCTGGGACCTGGTGAACCTAGGTTATTCCGAGAAAACTCCCTGGGTCCCTGACATTCTGTCATTTTCAGGGCCTGATCAAGTTGCCTTTGCCACTTCTTCCTGAGTCTCAGTCCGCAGCCCTGCTCCACAAGTAGCTGCCAATGTCTGAAAGCCTTGTAAGTGCCGGGCTCCGTGCAGGACGCTCTCCAGGCCTTGTCTCTGAGCACCACTGCACTCTTGGCAGCCAGGGTGCTTCTCCCCATTTCACAGTTGAGAAACCCAAGGCTCAGAGAGATGACATGACTTAGCTAACCTCACACATATGGTAAGGAGAGAAATCAAGACTCTAGCTTATCACCATATGGCCCAGCAATCCCACTCCTGAGCATGTATCTGGAGAAAACCATAATTCAAAAGAGTACTTGCACCCCAATGTTCATAGCAGCACTATTTACAATAGTGAAGACATGGAAGCAACATAAATGTACATCAACAGCTGAACGGACAAAGACGATAGGGTGTGTTGTGTGTGTGTGTATATATATATACATAAAATGGAATATTACTTAGCCACAAAAAAGAATGAAATAATGCCATTTGCAGCAACATGGATGAACCTAGAGATTATCATACTAAGTGAAGTACAACCAAAGACAAATGTATGATACTGCTTATTGGTAAGAATCTGAAAAAAAAGATGCCAATGAACTTAAATACAAAACAGAAACAGATCCACAGACACAGAAAACAAACTTATCGTTACCAAAGGGTAGAGTGCAAGAGGGATACATCAGGAGTTTGGGATTCACATATGCCTACTACAATATATAAAACAGGTTACTAACAAGGGCATATTGTACAGCACATGGAACTATATTCAATATTTTATAATGACCTATAAGGGGAAAGAATCTAAGAAAGAATCTAATTGTTATACACACACACACATGTTGTTGTTGTTCAGTCACCAAGTCATGTCTGATTCTTTGCAGCCCCGTGTATTGCAGCATGCCAGGCTTCCATGTCGCTCACCATATCCTGGAGTTTGCCAAAGATCATGTCCATTGGATCGCTAATGTCATCCGATCATGACATCCTGTGTCACCCTCTTCCCTTCTGCCTTCAATCTTTTCCAACACCAGGCTCTTTTCTAATGAGTCACCTCTTTGCATCCGGTGGCCAAAGTATTGGAGCTTCAGCTTTAGCATCAGTCCTTCCAATGAGTATTCAGGGTTGATTTCCTTTGGGATTGACTGGTTTGATGTCCTTGCTGTCCAAGGGACTCTCAAGAGTCTTCTCCAGCACCACAGTTCGAAAGCATTAATTCTTTGGTGCTTTGCCTTGTTTATGGACCAACTCACATCCGTAAACGACTACTGGAAAAACCATAGCTTTGACAATACAGACCTTTGTCAGCCAAGTAATGCCTTTGCTTTTTAATATGCTGTCTAGGTTTGTTATATCTTTCTTTCCAATAAGTAATCATCTTCTAATAGCATGGCAGTAGTCACCATCTTCAGTGATTTTAAAACCCAAGAAAAGGAAATCTGTGACTGCTTCCACCTTTTCCCCTTCTATTTGCATGAAGTGATGGGACTGGATGCCAAGTACATATATATTTATATATAATATGTATGTATGTATTATATATATGTATGTATAACTGAATCACTTTGCTTACACCTGAAACTAACACAACATTGTAAATAAACTACACTTCAGCTAAAAAAAAAAAAGACTCTAAGTAAGGCCTTTCTTGATGAAAGTGAAAGAGGAGAGTGAAAAAAATTGGCTTAAAGCTCAACATTCAGAAAATGAAGATCATGGTATCTGGTCCCATCACTTCATGGCAAATAGATGAGGAAACAGTGGAAACAGTGGCTATTTTGGGGGGCTCCAAAATCACTGCAGATGGTGACTGCAGCCATGAAATTAAAAGATGCTTACTCCTTGGAAGGAAAGTTATGACCAACCTAATTAGCATATTCAAAAGCAGAGAATTACTTTGCCAACAACAAAGGTCCATCTAGTCAAGGCTACGGTTTTTCCAATAGTCATGTATGGATGTGAGAGTTGGACTGTGAAGAAGACTGAGCACCGAAGAATTGATGCTTTTGAACTGTGGTGTTGGAGAAGACTCTTGAGCGTCCCTTGGACTGCAAGGAGATCCAACCAGTCCATCCTAAAGGAGATCAGTCCTGGGTGTTCATTGGAAGGACTGATGCTAAAGCTGAAACTCCAATACTTTGGCCACCTCATGCGAAGAGTTGACTCAATGGAAAAGATTCTGATGCTAGGAGGGATTGGGGCAGGAGGAGAAGGGGACGACAGAGGATGAGATGGCTGGATGGCATCACCGACTTGATGGATGTGAGTTTGAGTGAACTCCGGGAGTTGGTGATGGACAGGGAGGCCTGGCATGCTGCAATTCACGGAATGGGGTCGCAAAGAAGCGGACACGACTGAGCAGCTGAACTGAACTGAAGGCCTTTCTGTTTCTAAACTTAAGATCGGATATCTTAGAGTCCTTCCTTCCTAATCTCAGACTGTAACCTGGGACTTGGGTAACCAGCTAACTTTCGCCAGTCTCCTGGAGTTGCCCAGTCCTCCAGGACCACTAGCCCGTGGCCAGACTCCCATTATGTATAAACACATCTCATGGTGCTGCGCCTCCCATCTGGCCGCCCCTGATGCAGCTCACAGTCAATCCAGGTTGAGCCACTTACTACTGCTAGACCATAAGCAGCATGGATGCTGGGTCCTGAATTTCAGTTCTGTGTGCTGTGCTCTGAATCCCTGACTGTCCGCCACTTATCCATCCATGCTTGCCGGCCCCAGAGCTGGGCCTGGCAGCTGCCCCAGGCCAATGTTCTGCCCATCCCTAGTCACCCAGAGCGTGACAAACAGTGCAGCCAGCACCGCCCCCAGTGGAGCTTGCCTCGCTGCCCCTGCAGCAGCAACAGAGGAATTCCTGACCAGGAACATGCGCTCTCCCAGCAATCTGCAAGAAGGCCTTTTTGCAATTTATATCTTCAGCTTCATTGAAGAAAATGGGAATGGATGGGCTCACTGAGCAGAAAATGCCAGAAGGCGTTCCAGAGCCCAGAATCCCAAACCTAGGTCTTCTGTGAGGGGACTGAACAGACAAGCAACACTGGAAGGAAATTCTTACCCCATGTCAGGCTACACACGCCAGAGGGTTATTTATAAACACAAGAGTATGTATTTTCAAGGCAGATAACCAGTGTGAATCAGGATAAAGCAAGGGGAGAAGTCATGGAGACACCCTATAAACATCCTAACAGCAGTTTTGATGCTTAACGGCTCTGTGGCCTCCACTCAGCATCCAGTAATGATTGTGGAGCACCTACTGTGCGCCAGGCACAAGGCAAGGCACAGAGGATACAATGGTGAATAATACTGAAAAAGAAAATTCTTATTCTTGTGGTGCTTGGAATCTAGTAATGGAGGAGGCTGATAAGAATTCAATCAGCAAATAAACAAGTGTAGGTTGTCATAATGAAATGGTGCCAGCACAGAAAGGAAGGAGGGGATGAGATAAGCTAATGAAAATGGGGCTGTCCTTGGGGAGAGTGGTCAGAACCTCTCCCAAGAGGTTTGAGAAGAGATCTGAACGATGTGGAGCCTGCCAGAGAAGCAGGAAGGAGAATTCTGCTGGCAGCGAGCACAGCACAGGCAAAGGCCTGGAGGCAGGAAAGAGCTGGGCAAGACAGGAAAATGAGACAAGGGGCCTGGAGGAGATGCAGGATGGGGAGTAAGCATTTGGCACAAGATGCAGGCAGCAAGGCAGCCAGGACCAGAACACGTGGACCGCGGGCCATCAGAGACCTGGATTTCTGTCTCAAGAATGGAGTTTGGGGTTGACCTCCACATGCTGCTGTATTTAGTATAAATGATCAACAGAAACACTGGAAAAGCTGCTCAATATTCCGTAATAACCTAAATGGAAAAAATTTGGAGAAGAATAGATGTAAAAGTGTAAAAGGATCATCTCCTTCATACAGCTGAAACTAACACAACATTACTAATCAACTATATCCCAATTTAAAAAAGAATGAATTGAAGATTTATTATATACCTCAAACTAACACAACCTTGCAAGTTGAATGAATTGAAGATTTATTATATACCTCAAACTAACACAACCTTGCAAGTTGACTATACTTCAGGAAGAAATAAAGTAAAAAAGAATGAATTGAAGAGTTTTTAGGCAAACCAATGACATATTCCACTTTACATTTTTGGGGACGATCCCTCTGGCTGCTGGTCGATTGGAGGAGAAGGAGAGTGAAAGCAGAGAGGCCACTTAAAAGGCCACTGTGGCCACCCAAGAGAATGGATGTGGCACTTTGGTTGCGGGGGGGGGGGGGGGGGGGGGCGGAGGAGAGGAGNCTTTGATTCTTTGTTTTAGAATTTTTAATTTTATCGATGGTTGCCCTGGGTCTTTGTTGCTGCGAGCAGGCTGCTTCTAGTGGTGTTGGGGGGCTGCTCTCTAGTCTTGGTGCACGGGCTTCTCCCTGTGGTGGCTTCTCTTGCGGAGCACAGGCTTCCAGGCAAGTGGGCTTCAGAGGCTGTGGCTCACAGGATTGCTCTGTGGCATGTGGGCTCCTCCCAGCCCAGGGACTGAACCTGTGTCCCCTGCACTGGCAGGCGGGTTGTCAACCACCGGTCCAGTACTCTTGCCTGGAAAATCCCATGGATGGAGGAGCCTGGCAGGCTACATCCATGGTGTTATAAAGTCAGACCCGACTGAGCGACTTCACTTTCACTTTCACCAGGGAAGTCCGGATCTTAATTTTTGATGTTCGGTCCTGCAGCCTCACTTTTCCTGACCACTGGCTCCCGGTCAGACTCTCTGGTTCTCAGGTCCAGGGCCCCAGCCTGTTTTTAGTTCCTTGGCCTTGGTCCTTGTATACATTTTAGTTGTTTGTATGCTCTTGAGCAATTTACTTAATCTCTGTGCCACAGTTTTTCCAATTGTAGCATGGGGATTTTATATCAGTACTTTAGAGATACAATATCTTAGAGCAGTTTTAACCCAGAATGATTTTGCCCTAGGGTATGTTTGGCAATGTTTGGAAATATTTTTAGTTGTCACAACTGGTTGGTGGTTGCTGTTACTGGCATCTATTGGGCAGATGCCAAGAACACTGATATGTATTTACAATGTACGGGGCAACCCCTGACAACATAGACCTACCTAGTCAAATTGTCAAAAATGCCAATCTTAGAAGCTTATAGTTACAGAGCTGTCATGAAGGTTAAATGATAAGATATTGGATTGGTCAAAAAGTTTATTTAGGTTTTTTGGTACCGTCAGAAAAACCTGAACAAACATTTTGGCTCATCTACCACATAGAAAGAACTCACAAATGTTAGCTACCACTACTATTATTATCATTCTTATGCTTGCCTGTAAAATGGGTCTCATCCACTTATTTATTCATAGATATCTAATAACCCTCTGCCATGTGCCAGGACAGTTCTAAAAGTAGCAACGGACAAGACTGAGGGCTCCGATAGAGATTCCCTTCAGGTGAAACTGGTGGGGGGTGGAGTAGGCAAAGTAAAACATGAATAAACAAGGAAACCTCAGGTGTTGATAAAAGACTGCTGATGCAAGAGGGCCTGGGAGGAGAGGTCAGGCAAGATCTGAGACAGAGTGAAACCGTGTACCTCCGACTGGGACTTGAACACAGGGTTTTTAAATTAGAATCGCTCACCTGGTGTCTAGACTTACCGAGGATCAGGTTCTTGGTGGCTCAGCACAGAAGGAATTCAGCGAGAAATAAAGTGATAGGCAGGAAGTAGATTTATTAATTTAGGATGCTTGTGGGGGGATACAATCAGGCCAGTGAGGGGGCTCTGACCCGAGAATTAAGTGGACTACATTTTTAATTATGAAATGGGGGAAGAGGAGAAGACTGTCTTCTTCCTCATTCTTTGAGTCGATAGCAGGCTTAAATCATTAGCTCCCCCTTCATACTGAGCAGGACAGTTTGACCCTATGACATCAAACTAGGACTCCTATGGCACTTGGAGAGTGGTAACATATACTAAAACATGTTAAATCATCTCAGGTTTCAGTATCATGAGGGTCTCCTACTTTGGAATCTCACCCTTCCCTTTTATTCCTTGCTTGACTTGACCAGCAAGGGGCAGGTCTCATTTTTTTTTCACCTAATGGCCTGGGGGCATATCTCATGCTTTTATTAATGGCTTTATAGTTAAGGAAGCCTGCTTCATTTCACGATGTTTCAATAGCTTTCTTGAGTGATCACTTACAGTGGTCTCCCAGTTTCCTAAGTTCCCTTCTCTACCTGTAATCCCTTGGTGGTACTTCTACAATTACCTGTGTAACTACTCTAGCCCTGTGTCCTTACCTGTGTCCTACTCTAGCCCTGTCAAGAGAGTGAAACTGAATGTCAAGAAGGAGCCAGCCTAGTAAAGACCAGACACCAGGCCATTGCAGGCAGAGGGCAGCTGGGCTTAGATGGTGCCCCAGTAGTGATCTGAGGGTGTGGAAAGAGACAGGAGACTAGTGTGTCTGGAGCAAGGTGGGACCTAGGGGAGCCTGGTCTCAGACAAGGCTGGGGGGAAGCAGAGGCCAGGCATGTAGGGCTGTGCATACACTAGTAAGGGGTTTGGGTTTTATTTTAAGAGCAATGGAATACATGGAAGTGCTGTAACTAGGAGAGTGAAATAATCCCATTTACATTTGTGTGGAAGAATAGTTTCCAAAAGGCAAGAGGAGATGGAGCTTAGACTTGGAGAGTGGCAGTAATAAAAGGGGATTAGATGGATTGAGGATTCCTTTTGGAAATAGAGTTAATGGGATATACTGATCACAGGTTGAATGTGGGGGATGATGAGGGTGGAATCAGAGTGACTGTCTTGATTTTTGGCTCTTGAGCAGTCATATGGTGAAATATTTCACTAAAACAGCAGAAGCTTGATGCAAGGGCGGTTTGAGGGTGTGTTAAATTTTAGTTTTCCACTGAACATTTTTGTGGAGTTGCTGAACAGGTGGCCTGGGGTTGTCTTGAAAGGGCAGAGCTGGAGTTGGAGACCTCATAGTCATTGGTACTAGCTGATATTTAGAGGTTGGGAGATGGATGTGGTCCTCTAGGGAGTGTGTGTCCCCTGTGGCTGGGTCTAGAAGAGTGTGTGGAGAACTTCAAGCAAACTTTGGAGCTTGGCAGAGGAGGAGCAGCCGGGGAGGTAGGAGAATAGCTGCAGAGTGAGGTGTTCCTGGTATGTGTGCTCATGGAGTGTTAGGGAGGTGAAAAGAGAAAATTGATCTGGAACACACAAATGTCACAGCCGCCAGTCACATGAGAGTGGGGCCAGACCCTCAAACCCAGATCCTTAACCCAGCGTGCCCATCTAGGGAAAGGGAAAGGGGACCAGCACTCCTTGTGAGCCTCCTGGAAGGTAGATTTGATTATCATCCCATTTTGCATATCAGAGCTATGAGGACCAGAGACGCGAAACAACCTCCCTCCCCTCTAAATGTTGAACTTCCTCGGGACTTGTTTTGAGTTCCTTTCTCTTTCTACATAATTGCCTTGGGTTATCTCACCTAGTTCCAAGGCTTAAGGCACATTAAACTGACAGCATATTAAAAAGCAGAGACGTTACTTTGCCAACAAAAGTCCGTCTAGTCAAAGCTATGGTTTTTCCAGTAGTCATATATGGATGTGAGAGTTGGACCATAAAGAAAGCTGAGCACCGAAGAATAGATTCTTTTGAACTGTGGTGTTGGAGAAGACTCTTGAGAGTCCCTTGGACTGCAAGGAGATTCAACCAGTCCATTCTGAAGGAGATCAGTCCTGAATATTCATTGGAGGGACTGATGCTGAAGCTGAAACTCCGATACTTTGGCCACCTGATGGGAAGAACTGACTCATTGGAAAAGACCCTGATGCTGGGAAAGATTGAAGGCGGGAGGAGAAGGGGAAGACAGGATGAGCTGGCTGCATGGCATTACTGACTCAATAGATATGAGTTTGAGCAAGTTCTAGCAGTTGGTGATGGACAGGGAGGCTGGGCGTGCTGCAGTCCATGGGGTCGCAAAGAGTCGGACATGACTGAGCGACTGAACTGAACTGAACTGAAGCCTTGGAACTAGGTGAGATCAGTTCAGTTCAGTCGCTCAGTCATGTCCGACTCTTTGCAAACCCATGGACTGCAGCACGCCCAGCCTCCCTGTCCATCACCAACTGCTAGAACTTGCTCAAACTCATATCTATTGAGTCAGTAATGCCATGCAGCCAGCTCATCCTGTCTTCCCCTTCTCCTCCCGCCTTCAATCTTTCCCAGCATCAGGGTCTTTTCCAATGAGTCAGTTCTTCCCATCAGGTGGCCAAAGTATCGGAGTTTCAGCTTC
This sequence comes from Aepyceros melampus, assembly GCA_006408695.1. NCBI lineage: Eukaryota > Metazoa > Chordata > Mammalia > Artiodactyla > Bovidae > Aepyceros > Aepyceros melampus. The sequence continues at coordinate 99,110 of SJXQ01011129.1, read as the reverse complement.
AGCATCAGTCCCTCCAATGAATATTCAGGACTGATCTCCTTCAGAATGGACTGGTTGAATCTCCTTGCAGTCCAAGGGACTCTCAAGAGTCTTCTCCAACACCACAGTTCAAAAGAATCTATTCTTCGGTGCTCAGCTTTCTTTATGGTCCAACTCTCACATCCATATATGACTACTGGAAAAACCATAGCTTTGACTAGACGGACTTTTGTTGGCAAAGTAACGTCTCTGCTTTTTAATATGCTGTCAGTTTAATGTGCCTTAAGCCTTGGAACTAGGTGAGATAACCCAAGGCAATTATGTAGAAAGAGAAAGGAACTCAAAACAAGTCCCGAGGAAGTTCAACATTTAGAGGGGAGGGAGGTTGTTTCGCGTCTCTGGTCCTCATAGCTCTGATATGCAAAATGGGATGATAATCAAATCTACCTTCCAGGAGGCTCACAAGGAGTGCTGGTCCCCTTTCCCTTTCCCTAGATGGGCACGCTGGGTTAAGGATCTGGGTTTGAGGGTCTGGCCCCACTCTCATGTGACTGGCGGCTGTGACATTTGTGTGTTCCAGATCAATTTTCTCTTTTCACCTCCCTAACACTCCATGAGCACACATACCAGGAACACCTCACTCTGCAGCTATTCTCCTACCTCCCCGGCTGCTCCTCCTCTGCCAAGCTCCAAAGTTTGCTTGAAGTTCTCCACACACTCTTCTAGACCCAGCCACAGGGGACACACACTCCCTAGAGGACCACATCCACTCCCAACCTCTAAATATCAGCTAGTACCAATGACTATGAGGTCTCCAACTCCAGCTCTGCCCTTTCAAGACAACCCCAGGCCACCTGTTCAGCAACTCCACAAAAATGTTCAGTGGAAAACTAAAATTTAACACACCCTCAAACCGCCCTTGCATCAAGCTTCTGCTGTTTTAGTGAAATATTTCACCATATGACTGCTCAAGAGCCAAAAATCAAGACAGTCACTCTGATTCCACCCTCATCATCCCCCACATTCAACCTGTGATCAGTATATCCCATTAACTCTATTTCCAAAAGGAATCCTCAATCCATCTAATCCCCTTTTATTACTGCCACTCTCCAAGTCTAAGCTCCATCTCCTCTTGCCTTTTGGAAACTATTCTTCCACACAAATGTAAATGGGATTATTTCACTCTCCTAGTTACAGCACTTCCATGTATTCCATTGCTCTTAAAATAAAACCCAAACCCCTTACTAGTGTATGCACAGCCCTACATGCCTGGCCTCTGCTTCCCCCCAGCCTTGTCTGAGACCAGGCTCCCCTAGGTCCCACCTTGCTCCAGACACACTAGTCTCCTGTCTCTTTCCACACCCTCAGATCACTACTGGGGCACCATCTAAGCCCAGCTGCCCTCTGCCTGCAATGGCCTGGTGTCTGGTCTTTACTAGGCTGGCTCCTTCTTGACATTCAGTTTCACTCTCTTGACAGGGCTAGAGTAGGACACAGGTAAGGACACAGGGCTAGAGTAGTTACACAGGTAATTGTAGAAGTACCACCAAGGGATTACAGGTAGAGAAGGGAACTTAGGAAACTGGGAGACCACTGTAAGTGATCACTCAAGAAAGCTATTGAAACATCGTGAAATGAAGCAGGCTTCCTTAACTATAAAGCCATTAATAAAAGCATGAGATATGCCCCCAGGCCATTAGGTGAAAAAAAAATGAGACCTGCCCCTTGCTGGTCAAGTCAAGCAAGGAATAAAAGGGAAGGGTGAGATTCCAAAGTAGGAGACCCTCATGAACTGAAACCTGAGATGATTTAACATGTTTTAGTATATGTTACCACTCTCCAAGTGCCATAGGAGTCCTAGTTTGATGTCATAGGGTCAAACTGTCCTGCTCAGTATGAAGGGGGAGCTAATGATTTAAGCCTGCTATCGACTCAAAGAATGAGGAAGAAGACAGTCTTCTCCTCTTCCCCCATTTCATAATTAAAAATGTAGTCCACTTAATTCTCGGGTCAGAGCCCCCTCACTGGCCTGATTGTATCCCCCCACAAGCATCCTAAATTAATAAATCTACTTCCTGCCTATCACTTTATTTCTCGCTGAATTCCTTCTGTGCTGAGCCACCAAGAACCTGATCCTCGGTAAGTCTAGACACCAGGTGAGCGATTCTAATTTAAAAACCCTGTGTTCAAGTCCCAGTCGGAGGTACACGGTTTCACTCTGTCTCAGATCTTGCCTGACCTCTCCTCCCAGGCCCTCTTGCATCAGCAGTCTTTTATCAACACCTGAGGTTTCCTTGTTTATTCATGTTTTACTTTGCCTACTCCACCCCCCACCAGTTTCACCTGAAGGGAATCTCTATCGGAGCCCTCAGTCTTGTCCGTTGCTACTTTTAGAACTGTCCTGGCACATGGCAGAGGGTTATTAGATATCTATGAATAAATAAGTGGATGAGACCCATTTTACAGGCAAGCATAAGAATGATAATAATAGTAGTGGTAGCTAACATTTGTGAGTTCTTTCTATGTGGTAGATGAGCCAAAATGTTTGTTCAGGTTTTTCTGACGGTACCAAAAAACCTAAATAAACTTTTTGACCAATCCAATATCTTATCATTTAACCTTCATGACAGCTCTGTAACTATAAGCTTCTAAGATTGGCATTTTTGACAATTTGACTAGGTAGGTCTATGTTGTCAGGGGTTGCCCCGTACATTGTAAATACATATCAGTGTTCTTGGCATCTGCCCAATAGATGCCAGTAACAGCAACCACCAACCAGTTGTGACAACTAAAAATATTTCCAAACATTGCCAACATACCCTAGGGCAAAATCATTCTGGGTTAAAACTGCTCTAAGATATTGTATCTCTAAAGTACTGATATAAAATCCCCATGCTACAATTGGAAAAACTGTGGCACAGAGATTAAGTAAATTGCTCAAGAGCATACAAACAACTAAAATGTATACAAGGACCAAGGCCAAGGAACTAAAAACAGGCTGGGGCCCTGGACCTGAGAACCAGAGAGTCTGACCGGGAGCCAGTGGTCAGGAAAAGTGAGGCTGCAGGACCGAACATCAAAAATTAAGATCCGGACTTCCCTGGTGAAAGTGAAAGTGAAGTCGCTCAGTCGGGTCTGACTTTATAACACCATGGATGTAGCCTGCCAGGCTCCTCCATCCATGGGATTTTCCAGGCAAGAGTACTGGACCGGTGGTTGACAACCCGCCTGCCAGTGCAGGGGACACAGGTTCAGTCCCTGGGCTGGGAGGAGCCCACATGCCACAGAGCAATCCTGTGAGCCACAGCCTCTGAAGCCCACTTGCCTGGAAGCCTGTGCTCCGCAAGAGAAGCCACCACAGGGAGAAGCCCGTGCACCAAGACTAGAGAGCAGCCCCCCAACACCACTAGAAGCAGCCTGCTCGCAGCAACAAAGACCCAGGGCAACCATCGATAAAATTAAAAATTCTAAAACAAAGAATCAAAGTCTGTTTCAGATTGAAAACCACGTCCAGAAATGGGGAGAAGAGTGGGTATTAGGGGTGTTCCTAAAGAGATGGAATCATTCCATCCCTCACTCACCCATTCACAGAGCCTCCAGGGGTGAGGGGACCGCTCTTCACGCCAGGGTGTCAGTGCTGGACCAGGGGCAGTCCTTCCCCAAAGGCCTGGAGTGAGCTGCGGACAGAAAGCCAACACTGAGTGCCGGTGATAGAAACTAATTATAAAGCACAATTATAGCTAACATTAGTGGTGGGATTACTATGTGCCAACATTTTACAGGCACCATAATATTTAATCCTCCCAATCCTAACATTATCCCCAGTTGACAGATCGTAAATGGGGGCAGCAAGATATTAAACTATTTGTTCAAGATCAAAGATCTAGATGAGTGATGAAGTTCAAAGCCAAGTTTAACAGACTCCAGAATGTAGTCTTTAGCTTTTAGAATGTTCTGTCTCAGGAGATGAGCAGAGTAGAATGGAGATCATCACCAAGTTCAACAGGCAAAGGGGTAGTGATTACTTCTCTTCTCCCCTTCCTTCTTCTTTCTCTTCCTCTTCTTCCTCTCTTTCTCTTATTATCATTGTTCGTAATAAAATCCACCACTTGGCAAGGAGCAAACCTGGATTAGAAGAGACAAAGAAAAAGGCAAACGACTCAAGAAGAGAATGACAGTTCTCATCAAATCCATGACCTGTGTGATCTGGAGCAAATCACTTGGCTTTCCCATGGCTTGTTTCCTTCATCTTTGACTGAGGGGATTTTGCAAGTCCGTAAGATGTAGGTCTGGGACATGTGCATGCTCAGTCACTTGAGTCGTGTCCCACTCTTTGCGACCCCACATACTGTAGCCTGCCAGGCTCCTCTGTCTACGAGATTTCGCAGGCAAGAATACTGGAGCGGGTTGCCATTTCTTTCTCCAGGGGATCTTTCTGACCCAGGGATTGAAACTGTGCCTCCTGTGTCTCCTGCATTGCAGGTGGATTCTTTACCACTGAGCCACCACAGATAATTTGTGTAAAAGTTCTTTTAAGTTGGGGTGTGCTCAGCAAAGATGAGCTCTTACTACTGGGGATTCAACTGTAGCTTATCATGGTTGTGCAAAACGATGCTCTCAGATGCTTCTTTTCCTTAGCTGGGTGAGGTGGTCACAGTATGAAGCTTGCCTCATGAATATTTTGGAGGCAGCATTTGGTGTAGTTACAAAATCAAGAGGAGTGATGGAAACACATTTCAGAATATGGCCTGCAAGTCCCCTTCCTGCAGCTGACAAGCTACTGGAGCCATCTGCCCAACTTCTCCTGTGTCTCTCTTAGGTCACTTCCGGCCATGCCTTCCTAGGAGCACTGTACCCCCTACTCACTCTCTTCCTACCCCAGCCCGCTCTCCATGTGCTCCAGATGGCCCCGTCTACAGCATGAGCATGCTCTCTCTGCCTAAAACCTTCCAGTGGATCCCTGGCATCAACGCTCTGCCTCATATGCCCCTCAATTTCATCCCTCACTCACCCTTCATATGGACGTGCATGGGAGCACAGTAGTGCCCTATGTGGTGAAAAGATCAAATTTGGGTCCCTCCACACCTACTTTGAGAGCTCCTGGAGGCCAGGGGCCTTACTTATTTTATTTCCATGTTCTCCCTACATTGTATAGTGTGTGCTCCAGGGGAGTACAAAAGAAATGTGAATTAGGAGTTTTTGCAAGTGTGACTCTTAGTCCACAAACCTGTCCGCACAGTGACATCAACTTATTTTTCAAATAAGTAAACTTAGTTTTTATTTGTGTATCCATTCCACCAGGAGAAAGAAATGACAACTTAGTTAGTAAGGTCCACGTCCTCATCTCTGGAGCTGTATCTATGCTGAGGAAAGGAATGATGCTTGGTACAAGATATCATGGGAGGGGATGTCTGGTCCTTACACATCTCCCACTACCCGGGCTGGCATCCTCTAATAGGTCTACATTCCCAACTGATTTCTAGCATCAGAAACCTTCAGTGCTCTCCTCATCTTGACCAGGAGCCTCACAGGGCCTGGCCAACTTTCCCAACTGTCTTATACACTCTATGGATATAGAAATCTTGGAGAAGCTGCCTACAGGCTACCCTGTCTCCCTGCTATTCCCTATACCACACTTGGGTGAGTGGGAACTCTATAAAGCTATTTCAGATCCATTTCCCTAGATAACATTTTGAAGCCATTTCTAGTCTCTCATTGCCACCCCATGTCGTGTGGGCAAGTGAGAACCCTGTGGCGGGTATGCAGTGTCCAGCCCTCCCCCAAAAGCTGAGACTCAGTTTTCCTCTGCCATTGACTCCCTACCTGTTCTGGGGTCTGTCACCTCTATATCCCTATAGATCACATGTGGGCTGTGAGGTTGGTGGACCTAGGGCAGATCCCCTTCTCAGGGACACACTGACATCACGGTTCTCTTGTTTCCCCTCCAATCCTTCCACCCCAAGCAGAAGAACCCTTCTCCTTTGGGAACATGAAAAAGTTCTGAACAGTCACATAATTTTCCCAAACTATTGTTTGTGACACAGGATGAAAAATTTTTCTCTAAAGGGCCGGATAGTAAATGTTTCAGCTCTGTAGGTCATGACTAGTTGATTCTGTGATCATGGCATGAAAGCAGCCACAGGAAACACAGACTGGACGAGCCTGAATGAGTGTGTTATCAACCTTTACTCATAAAGTCAGGTGAAGGCCGGATGTGGCAAGCAGAGGTGGATCAGAACAGCTGACCCGGGTCTATGATGTAAAGGCACCCCTAGTCATTGAGTATTTGGGTTCTGAAAGCTTAAAAGACACATTTTCATGAAACAAAAACCCCAAACATGGACCTTTTTTTTCTCCAACTCTGAGCTGTAACTGTGCTCCCCTTTGGCAGTTAACAGGAAAGGCCCCAGTTTAGGACTCTAGTGCCCTAGAAGTTGTTTGGGCACAAACAGGGAGGTTGTTGTGATGACTTGGGGAGGGGCATTGCTATGAATAGCTTTTGGTGGCCAGAGGCCAGGGTGACTGCACTTCCAACCATGTGTATGAGACAGTTCCTCAAAGCAAAAACTTGACCCTGTCCTAATGCCAATAGTGCCCCAGTGGGAAACACTGTCCTAGCTGCTGCTGGCATAGGAGAAGACTCAGAAGATAACAGGCAGCGAGAGTGGTAACACAGTGGTCACACAGCAAAGCAGGATCCCAGGGCAGAATAAGCCTTGGGTGGCTTGGTTGTGTCCTCCCATCGCAAGGCCTTCGGGCAGCTGTGCAGTGACTTGCGATCTTTCTTGTCTTGAATCCCCAGTAGTTGCCTTGCCCTCAGTCACCCATCAGTGCTTAGCGTCCCCAGGGCTTCCAAAACATTTTCTCAGGATAATAGAGATTATCCCCCTGACCCTCTGACGACTCTGCCAAGTACAGCCCAGACTCGGTTGTCCCTTGCTCTGTGATCCTCTGTCACCCCTCTCAGCTAAGGGCACTTTTTCCCATGATGGTGCAGGAAGTTTGCGTCAAAATCCATTAGCTGTATAAGCAGCAGTGAGAAAACAAATCTCTAGTTCCCACTGTTGTTTTGCTGGGGATTTATTCCCACTAGAGCATGATCTTACAATAAAACTGCTGTGTTCCCCACCCAAGTGAAGTTGTCCAACGAGACCAAGAAGGCAATACAAAACCCAGAGGGCTCACCAGCCCCATCCCCTGCATTTGGGTCACGTGTTCGCCTGTCACAGCAGAAACTCCACAGTCACCATCTATCTTGATGGAACCTTTCTTGCATGTGATGGTCCCACAGGTAAAGCAATGACATAGGCCTTTCCCAAGACTGTCTCCAGGTCAGGGTCTGTGATGAGCCCCAGTACAGGCGGGGAGAAGAACCTGTTTCTGAATTGCTCCCTGGCTGATGCAAGAGGCCAACAGGTAAACAGTCACTCTTAGTGTGACAAATGGCATAGAAGTGAGAAAAAGAAAGTTCTGTAGGTGTGGCCAGAAGCAAGAAAGTTAGCCCAGCCTGGGTAGAGGTGCTAGACCCCAGAAGAGGTGGGGACGCAATAAATATGTGTGTAAGTCACTCAGTCGTGTCCAACTCTTTGTGATCCCATGGATTGTAGCCCCCAGGCTCCTCAGTCCTTGCAATTCTCCAGGCAAGAATACTGGAGTGGGTTACCATTCCCTTCTACAAGGGAGTCAATGGTAGAAGGAAACCGAGTCTCACTTCTTAGAGGGCTGGACACTGCACGCCCTACGGTGTTCTCACTTGCTCAGCACTACATAGAGTGGCAATGAGAGATTAGAAATGGTTTCAAAACATTACCTAAAAGCTTTCTAGAAGATCAACTTTTTATTCTTGTTAAATAAAAATAATATTTGATCATGGCTAAGAGTATTAAACAGTGGGAAAGGATTTATAATAAAAAATCAACCATCAAAAACAAAACAAAAAAAAGCAACCATCAAAAGGAAGTAATGCTTGAGTTGAATTTTTAATATTAAATAAAAGTTAAAGGACTAGTGGGTCTTCCAGGAAGAGGGTGCAGTGTGGGCGAAGACAGGAAGGCAAGGAGGAGGGCAGTGTTGTGGGTCAGCTTGATGGGCTGTTGTTGTTGGACTGGATGATGTGAAGGAGCAAGTGGAGGTGAGGCTGGAGGGCAGAGGGGCAGATGGCACAGGTATTTCAAGCTGTCTTTAAAGAGTGCAGACGGAATCTTGTGAATGATGGAGGACCATGGAAAGCTTTAGGACAGGGTTTCTCATCTGAGGATGATTTTGTGCCTTGCACCCTCTTTCCTGGGGACACTTGACAACACCTGAAGAAATGTTTGGCTGTCACAACTTGGAAGTGGGAGGGTGCAGTCCTGCTGGCAGTTAGTGGACAGAGGCCAGGAATGTTGCCAAGCTTCTTATAATGTAAAGGACAGCACCACATAGTGAAGAATTTTCCAAAATGTTAACAGTGCTGAGCTTGAGAAATCTGATTTAGGGCAGTGTGTCAACCAGTCAGATCAACTGATCTCAGTGGTCCCTCCAAATACAACTGAAAACCCATCAGCTCCCATGGAGAAGGACGATCGTACCAAACCAGTTTGTTAGAAATGTTTTCATTTCCATCGCTGCCAGTCCATGGAACAGTGCCAAGGAGGGTGTCTCAGGACCTGGGTTTAAGGCTTAGCTCTGCTTGCTCTTCTGGCGTAGGATATTTACCATCTCACAGAGCACGGAATCTTGTGTGTGGGTAAGGGCGAGGATCCCTCTTCCACAGAGGCTCCTGAACAGTATGGTTGTGAAGACAGAAGCACCTGGCCAGGCTTATTTCCCCCTTTGCTTTAGAAACCAAGAGTCTCAATATCCAGTTGAGAAATTGAGTTTAATAACTGAAGGACCCTGTGTCTTGAGCATCTGTGCATTCATTTTCTCCTTACCCTGGAACTCTCTGGCTCAGGATTTGGTCACATAATTTATATCTACCAGCTGGGGATGTTTTAAAATGAACTTTACCAAGGTGTGGTTTACCCAAAATAAAACGCACCCATGTGAAGTGTACAGGTGGATGGCTTTTGACAAATGTATATGCCTGTATAGCCATCACCATAATGAGATATAAAGCATCTCCATTACCCCAGGAAGTTTCCGTGTGCCGTTTGCAGCCTGTCGCCCTCCTCCCCAGCCCCGGGCAGGCTGATCTGCTCCGTGTGAGCTAGGATGATTCTGCCTCATAGAGTCATGCGCTGTGTCCTTCCTTGTGTCTGACTTCTTTCAGCTCGGTGTTCCTGAGATTCATCCCTGCTGCTGTGTGTATCAGTAGTTTGTTCCTTTTTGTTTCTGAGTGGTGTTTCGCTGCATGGATGTACCACAATTGCTTTATCCAGTCACCTGTTGATGAACATTTGACTTGTTTGCATTTTTTGGAGTTGTTATAAATAAAGCTGCTATGGACATTTACGTATTGTTTAGAGTATTTCAATATTATCCCATTACACCTAGAATCACAATTCTGTTTTTCTTTGGAGTATAGTTGCTTTGGTGGTGGCATCACTGATGCAATGGATGTGAACTCGGGCAGACTTCGGGAGATGGTGAAAGGACAGAGAGGCCTGGAGTGCTGTAGTCTATGGGATCGCAGAGACTCAGACACGACTGGGCAACTGAACAAGAACAAATAATTGCTTTACAACATTACATTAGTTTTTACTATATAGAAAAGTGAATCAGCTACATGTTTACATATATCCCCTGTTTTTGGATGTCTTTCCCATTTAGGTCATCACAGAGCACTGAGTTCGCTGTGTTATCCAGTAAGTTCTAACTAGTGATCTATTTTATACATACGATCAGTGGTGTATATATGTCAGTTCCAGTCTCCCAATTCATCCCACCTTCTCTTCCCCCCTTGGTATCCATACATTTGTTCTCTGCATGTGAAATCTAGAAAAATAGTATAGACAATCTTACTTGCAAACCAGAAATAGAGACGCTCAAATGTCAGTGCCCTTCTATGCCCTCCAAAGCCCCTCTGTGATCTGGATCAACTCTGCCCGCCTGTCTGACCTCATTTCCTCCACTCTCCGACTCTCTCCTTACTCCCTGCTTTCCATCCATACTATCTTCATCTAGATCCTCAAATAAGCCGGAATTGCCGAAGAGACACCAGCACCCTCACCATAATCCTGCTGGCTCCAAACCAGCTGGGTGCAACTGGCTGCCTGCCTAGGATGTGCATTAACCTTCTGGAATCATTAAATCAAACTGATACTTGAATCCTAATCTCCAGTGAAGCATTTTATTTATTTTAATCCCCTAAGCATTTCAGCTCGACTTTTCCTCTGGGCCTGACATTCTGGGAGAGCTCAGAAAGCCCACCCTGATCCTTTCTGACTGAAATCCCCCAGAGGCCCAGAGGTGGGGTTGTTTCTGATGACTTGCTCAGCTGTGTGACAAGTCATTTTTTTTAACCCCATAGTGATTGCCCCTAGCATTGACAGTAGGTAGAAAAATTAAGTTCTCAGGTTAAGCTTACAGACTTAATAAACTTTCTTGAACAGCAATGGTACCTTAGTTAGGAATTTCACATGTTATCAAATTTAATCCTGAAAATAACCCTGTGAGACAGAGATGTCTTCTTCTCTGGAGGGAAAACAGAGTGTCTGCAAGATATAGTAGGCTGGGCCAGGAATTTCTATATGACAGTCTGCGTTTGTTTTTCATTTTGAAATGTTTATCTTAGCAAATCCCAAATGTGCCTTCTGGTTTGCAATAATGAAACTAGATTCTTTGGATCAACCATGAAAACAATAAAAATTACCACAATAATGTCTAAAAAAATACATTAAAAATTTTGAAGCATTGAGGACTCAGGGCAATGAGATTGTCTTTTCTTGCAGGCTAATTGTAATGAGAGAGCAGGAGAATTGTCAAGCAGCAGGATCACTTCTTCCTTGAGAGTGTTTGTCATTTCCATTTGGGATGCCATAAAGGGGTGTGGAAGGACAAGGGAGTAGAACCAATGACCAAACTGGGAGTTCTTAGAGGACATCCTCCTCACACTGCAATGAGTCCCTGCAGCCTTCTAGTTTCAGATAGGAGAAACTAGATCTAAACTCACACTCCCCCACCAAGGCGAAATTCAGAGAATATGATTTTGGCACTCAACAAAGCAGAATGGAAAGAAATGAAAGGAAGAAATGACCCTGAAAAACTGTGTCTGTAGACCTGCCTCTTACGGATATACACTCCGGAAAGGAATAGGCTGGGTGGACTCGGGAACCTTAAGCTGTGAACTTGGCATGAGATGATCCTGACTGGTAGGGCCTCAGGCACTTTTGGAAAAAGGAAAGGGATGTCTCCCGGGTCACTTGGAACCCCCTACAAATAATTGTTCATGAGCAATGAACAACATGCCATCAAACATAACCAGGCATAGAAAGAAACAAGATTTATGAATTAGAAGCAAGAGTCAGTGGAAATGAATCTGCACAGACTTTAAATTTTAAAACAGCTATGTTTACCAATTTAAAAGAAATAAATGATAAACTTAAAAATAATTACAGGGAGGGACTTCCTTGGTGGCCCAGTGGTTAAGACTTCACCTTCCAATGCAGGCAGTGCACGTTTGATCCCTGGTCTTGGAGCTAAGATCCTACGTGCCTTGTGGCCAAAAACCCAAAACATGTAACAAAAGCAATATTGTAACAAATCCAGTAAAGACTTTAAAAACGGTCCACATCAAAAATCTTAAAAAAAATTACTTCAGGGAGAAGGAAGCAGTACAAAAATGATATAGCAGATGTGAAAACAAACACAAATATAACTTCTACAAGTTAAAAAAGACAGCAATGAGAAGTTAATACTCATGGGGCATTTTGGCAACAGATTGGATACAGCAGAAGAGACAATTAGAGAATAAATTATGTGGGATGCAGCTTGGAGAAGGAAAAATGAATAATGCATAAGAGAGAGTTATAAGAAAGGAAAACTACATCAAGGAGTTCACACCTGTGTTCAGAGGTCCAGAAGAAGAGAGAGAGGCAAAAGTTCAGAGGCAATATAGGAAGGGAGAATAGGTAAGAAGTTTACAAAACTGATCAGAACAATCGCCAGTGTACAGATGAGAGAGGCCTAGATAATTCCAAGCGAAATATATTAAATATATATTAAAATATACTAAAAAGTAAATCTAGACATTGTTGTGAACTTTCAAAAAAGCAGAGTCAAAGAGAAAGATCTTAAAGGAGCAGAGAAAAAAGACATGATTTTTAAAGGCTCAATGGATACATTTACATCTGACTTCTCAACAGCAAAACGGAAACCCCAAACCCCTTGAAATACTACTTTCAGTGCGCTGAAGAAAAAAAAAAGAAGCACTGTCAGTCTAGAATTCAAGGTTCAATAAAAATAAAATCATTTTTAAAGAGCGAGAGAGAACTGGTCACCAGCAGAACCTCACTGAAGGAAATTCTAAAGGATTCACTACTTCAGGTGCAAAGTGGCCCCAGAAGGAAAGTCTGAGATACAAGAAGGATAAAAGAACAAGGAAGGTGTTGTAAGTATGGGCAAATGGAAATTCGCAACAATTATATGAACTAGTTGCAATAATGCCTAAGGGCATTAAAAGCTAGAATTAAAATATCAAACTATTCACTACAATAGCATTTCCCTTAGCAGACAGATAAGTGGAATTAATACTAAGGTTTTAATATTTTCTAAGGACAGAGTAAAGGTTTTGATTAACTTCTACTTTGATAAGTTAATTATATATGATATAATTTTCAAGTAAATACTAAAGATTAAACACAGAGTATGTTGCTTTCAGACTTGTAAAGTGATCTAAAAATAAATGCCAAAAGAAAAATAACAGGAGGGAAGTAGAAATTCCAAAGTAAAATGACATAAAACATCCAAGGAACTGCATTTTGGACTCTCAGTTTAGTTCAGCCACTGTGTCCGACTCTTTGAGACTCCATGGACCTCAGCACGCCAGGCTTCTCTGTCCATCACCAACTCCCAGAGCCTGCTCAAAGTCACGTCCACAGAGTCAGTCAGTATGCCATCCAACCATCTCATCCTCTTAGGGCTTCCCTGGTGGTTGAGCTGGTAAAGAGTCCACCTGCAATGCAGGAGAGCTGGGTTCGATCCCTGGGTTGGGAAGATCCCCTGAAGAAGGAAACATCTACCCAGTTCAATATTCTGGCCTGGAGAATTCCATGGCCTGTATAGTCCATGGGGTTGCAAAGAGTCGGACACAAACTGAGCGACTTTCACTTTCACTATTTTGGACTCTAACAGGAATTAATTGTAAAAAGCATCGTTATTTTATGCACACTTAATAAAGAAAAATCTTATCCATCAAAACTACTTTCCATAATACAGTAAGTCCCCTACATACAAACCTTCAAGTTGCGAACTTTCAAATCTGAGAACACATGTTGACATGTCCAGTCACATAAGTTAGTTCCTGTGTGTCTGCTGTATACTGGCCTGTGTGTGCCTCCTCGACAAGTGGTTGTGTTTTTGAACTTTACAAAAGGAGATCATTGTTGCTGTTCAGTTGCCAAGTTGTGTCTGACTCTGCGACCCCATGGACTGCAGCATGCCAGGCTTCCCTGTGTCTCACCATCTCCTGGAGTTTGTCCAAGTTCATGTCTGTTGAATTGGTGATGCCATCCAACAATCTCATCCTGTCTCACCCTCTTCTTTTGCCTTCAATCTTTCCCAGAATCAAGGTCTTTTCCAATCCGTCAACTGTTTGCATCAGGTGAAGTAAATAAATAGGTGAAGGTATTTCTAAAGCTCTTTCACATGCAGAATCTATTTCTTCTAAATCTTTCTTTTCTCTTTTTGAGTCAGAGTTTAAGATGTCTGTGCTTTTCCACACAACTTCAAACTCTGTGTCATTAAGAGCTTGGGTGATAAAAGAGGACTCCACTGTCGTCTCAGGGATTTCCTTCCAAGCTGCTGGCACCCACGCTAAAGACGGGACTGCACATGCTCAGGCAATGACAACTATATCATAGCTGTTACTTGGCCAGCAGTGAATGCATTCCAACTTCAGAGATGTCAAGTTGGAAAATGTGCATCTAAAAAACCAGTGAAATATATATCATTAATTACATTAAATGTAAACTGACTAAATACTTGAGCCAAAAGACTAAAGCTGTTACTTTAAACACATCTTTTTTTAAATACCAGCAAAATCTATCAATATACTATTCATACGTGATACAGTCACTTCTCATGATTTGTGGTAGTTGCGGTATATAGTATAACCATGAACAATAAACTGTGAATGCTGAACCACTGCTCCTAGAGGAAATACACTCTCACACAGATTATAGTCTTAAATCCTAAAAACTCATCCCGAAAGATTCTATTTCCATTTACAAAAGAGAAAATAAGTTTCAGCAATTATTTCCCTGAGCCTATCCCACAAATAGGTACCAGGGATGAAATTCAGACTGTCCAGCTGGCCCGAGAGCCAGAGTTGCTAGCTACACACTGCTGCCTCCTTCCCATCCCTATCTCTGGCCAGCTCTTTGTGAATCTGAAACAAGAAGGCAGAGTACATTGCCTTGCTCAGCCTTAGCTGGGAACCTGCACATCAAGTGATTCAACGTTTTTACTGTTCTACACATGTCCATAAAGAACCAAGAAAGTGCCATAAATGTTTTCCAAAAGCTATTGGATTCTCTGATGGCTCAGATGGTAAAGCATCTGCTACATTGTGGGAGACCTAGGTTTAATCCCTGGGTTGGGAAGATCCCCTGGAAAAGGGAGTGGCTCTCCACTCCAGTATTCTCGCCTGGAGAAATCCACGGACAGAGGAGCTTGGCGAGCTACAGTCCATGGGGTCACAAAGAGTCGGACACAACTGAACGACAAACACTTTCACTTTTCACATTCACACGTGTCCATAAATGAAAGTGCCATAAATGTTTTCCAAAAGCTATTTGTGCCAGCCCTTAATATTTGTGATTAGCCAAAGCTCAGGGGCAGGGGAAATAGCAAAAAGTAAGCAGGGAAGGAGAAAGGCAAAAGGAGGCAATGAGGAACCCTCTCTCGTGTCTGAATTAGTCCTTTTACAAGGGTTCGGATTCTCTTGTGGGAGGTACCTGGACCTATTAGCAAAGAGGTGATGTCTCCATCTGGTATTGCCAGCTATGGAGACATGATGCCTCTGGCTGCCTGTGACATCTAGTCTAGGGATGAAGCTGGGTTGAAGCAAATAGAGGAGCAAGGAGGCAAAAGCCCTGTTTTTCACTTGGGGATCCAACTGTGAGTGAAGAGTCCATGGTTGGCTTTCCTCATCATGTGCAGAATATGCTTTATCAAATTTCACCCCAGCAATCAGACCTTCAAAGTGAACATTTTCATTGCCACTGTAAAGATGAGAAAACAGGTCACCCAGTTGGTAGTTGATGGGGATGGGATTCAAATTGAGTTTTGATACCAAATTATGTACAGAGGTCTTAACTGCTTTCCAGGTTTGTTTTTACTTTTTAACTTCTCTCAAGGTTTTGTTTTTTTTTAATACTTTTTAACTTTCCTTTAGAGTCTACTGCACTGAGGGCAGGACATGTGTTTACGCTGATAATCTCTGCTTTTTAAGCCTCAGCTGAAGTTCCTAGGACATAGCAGATCTTTAGTGATCATTTGTGGGTGGATGGATAGANGTTGTCTGTTGTGATCTCTCCCTTTTCATTTCTAATTTTATTGATTTGATTTTTCTCCCTTTGTTTCTTGATGAGTCTGGCTAATGGTTTGTCAATTTTATTTATCCTTTCAAAGAACCAGCTTTTGGCTTTGTTGATTTTTGCTATGGTCTCTTTTGTTTCTTTTGCATTGATTTCTGCCCTAATTTTTATGATTTCTTTCCTTCTACTAGCTCTGGGGTTCTCCATTTCTTCCTTTTCTAGTTGCTTTAGGTGTAGAGTTAAGTTATTTATTTGACTTTTTTCTTGTTTCTTGAGGTATGCCTGTATTGCTATGAATTTTTAGAATAAGCCTAATTTCTTCAAGGTCTTCTTGTATAGGCAAAAATTAGTATCCGATTTTTCCCCTGACTTGCTGGTGGAGAGCAGAGGATATAGTCACTTCCACCCAAGTCCATGTGACATTTCATCATGGTGTGAATTTTAATATATGAGTTATAAATCCTAAAAATAAGGAAACTAACAGAATCATAAACAAAATGCTGTTATAGAGTCTCCTTTGGAAGTTATTCTAGAACAGCTTTTGTTGTTAATTTCTCCTTTACTTTAGAGACACCTAGTGTTCAAAAGATTCTTGGCATGTAATTCTTATCCAAAGTAAAACATATAGTAAAAATACATATTGTTATATAATAAAATGTGTATATTCCAAATATTCAGAGATGTGTAAGTGTATAAGTTACATATATATTTCCCAAACCTATTATTTCAGAATTTAGTTTGTCTCTCTATATAATAAACAACATATAAATAAATATATGCATATATAAATTTACATGTATGTCCATATATGAGTGCATGTTTTTTTTTAGTAAGCATATGTTTATCCATTTATTTATTAAAACTCATGAATCCTGAATTTGATTTTACTTTATATCTGTTCATCAACATTCAACTATTCTTATTTTAACAATAAAATATGATTTAATATTAATTTTTTAAAAGACATAGTTGTCAAGTATTAATAATTAAGATAAAATAAATTTATATATAATAGATATTTGGGCCATTTGCAAGATAATATACTAATCACTGTGAGGAAACACAAATGACTGAAGCAATTGCTTCCTCTCAAGCTTTAGAATCATCATTCAAATGAAGCAGCATTTATGTCTACTAAGTCAATATTTGCTTACTTTATTAATTTAAAAGTTCCTTAGGAATACATTTTAAAACCAATTTATATATATTCTTTCTATTAATTGTCATTATTAACATTTATTTAATTTCTCTGCGTTCTTTTATGTACATATTGGTTTTATTTCAAAATATAATGATAGATTGAATTTAAATTGTTTTCCTAAATTTAAAAATATGTCTGTTCTTTAGGATGACAGCCTGTCTCTAGAGAGTAAAATAATGTTGATTATAATTTGAATTGTAGTTACAAATATTTTAGAGATAAAAAATTTGGAAACTGAAGCCAATTTGATTTCAACTGACAGTATGAAATATAAGCTACACATTCTTCATTCTAAACAACTTTTCCCAAGCCTACATTATATTGTAAAGAATAGAACTCTAAATTCAATTCAATAACTATTATAGCCAAGAAGAAAGCAAAATTGTATAGTAACTATAAACTTTAAAAAATTATATTGAGGAGAGGACAGAATATCTGTGAAATATTAACAAATTTTTCTTAGTAGTCTTCACCTTGAACTAATAGCTGTGAAACACTGGTCTAATTTAAGCCCTAGAATTGTTTCTTGAAATGTTTTGTAATGAAATTACATAGGTATATTACATAATGCCCGAGAAGGCAATGGCACCCCACTCCAGTACTCTTGCCTGGAACAGAGGAGCCTGGTAGGCTGCAGTCCATGGGGTCGCTAAGAGTCGGACACGAATGAGCAACTTCACTTTCAATTTTCACTTTCAGCTTTCATGCATTGGAGAAGGAAATGGCAACCCACTCCAGTTTTCTTGCCTGGAGAATCCCAGGGACAGGGGAGCCTGGTGGACTGCTGTCAATGGGATCGCACAGAGTTGGACACAACAGAAGCGACTTACCAGCAGCAGCAACAGCATTACATAATGCAAGGCTGATAATGCAAAGATATCATCAGACATTATTCTATCTATCTATTATTCTATTCTATCTATCTATCTATTCTAAAGTTATAAAACGTTTTGTATATTTACTTTTAACACTGAACGAATACACTAGGACATTAGGATTGTTGGCTCAGATGGTAAAGCATCTGCCTACAACGTGAGAGACCCGGGTTCAATCCCTGGGTTGGGAGATCTCTTGGAGAAGGAAATGGCAACCCACTCCAGTACTCTTGCCTGGAAAATTCCATGGACAGAGAAGCCTGGTAGTCTACAGTCCATGGGGTCGCAAAAAGTCGGACACGACTGAGCAACTTCAGTTAGGATTGTTGCCTAGTGTCCAGACCAATGAAAATAGAATTATCCTCTCAATTTTCCCTTATCCTAAAAGCTAACAATGTTAGAATTTGCTGGAAAAACATTAGAAACAACAAAAAAATTACTTCCTCTAAGGTGTTCACTTCAATTTTTGAAAACTGATTTAACTATATCAAAAAATTTATAAGCATATAAATGTGTAGAAAACTAGAATGACATTAATACTCTTTAATTACATATTTTATTTCATGAGGTTATAAGTATTTTGATTTTTCTCATTTTGAGTTATCTGAATTGCTTAGATTTTTTTGCGATTTATGCATATCATTTTTATCTTGCTTTTATTCTTGAGGTTCTTTGAGTATCTTTAATCTGCATTTTTATCTGGGGAGTTTTTGTTCTTATTGTTTTCATTTCTGGAATATTCTTAAACAAAATATCTTCAAATATATCTTATACCCTATTCTGTCTTTATTCCTTTTCTGAGACTCCCATTAAAATTTTTTTGTCCTCGTAGCATTTGAGTGTTTTATTCTTGTTCTCCTTTCCCCCAGCATTCTCGTCTCTTTGTATTTTTGTTTGGATAATTTCTGTTGCCCTTTTTTCAAGTTCTCTGACTCATCTGTGTTAGCCTTTCTTTAAGCACATTAAAGAAATTCTATATTTTTATGTCTTTCAGAAAAATGTTTTTTCCTTTTCTATTTGGTTCTTACAGTTTCTACCACCTTACTGAATTTCTCATTTCAGGCATGTTTTCCACCTTAGACTAGATCCCATAAAATATTAATCAGAGTTGTATTATAGTCCCTATGTGATAGTTCCCATACCTGAATTATCTGTCTAGTTCTCCTGCTTTCTGTATCTTTTAGCAGTCCCTGAATGTCTGTGACAGAGGGCTTCTCTCCATTCTCTTACTTTCCTGATGTAGTAAATGGCCCTTGCTTGCTGCTTGGTTCTACTTTTAAGGTGGGGATGGGACAATGATGGGTTTGGGAGGTTCTATTTTCATTGTCTAGTCCGTGTGCCTAGGACTGAGGACAGGGCTTTCTCATCTTTTCTTTTGCTCCTTCCTGTGGCATCCATAATCTACTTCATGATTGTGGAAGTTCTTATGTGTAAGAGAGTCCCTGCCCCTCACCCGCAGGTAGTAGACCTCTACTTTGTAGGGTCTTTGGCTACAGAAATCTCCTTCTTCTCTCCCAGATGGGGTGAGCTTTGCTCATAACTCTTTTTCAGAAGCAGTGGACCTTCATTTAAGCTTTTTTTCCTCTCTCTCTATGTAGCTCTTGCTTTGTATGAGATACTGGTCCAGGGAATTGCAGAGAGCAGAGCACCCCAGGCTTAGCTGATTACTTCCTATATCCCTTCACTATGTAGAGGATTTTCTCTGTTTCCCTGACCTGCACCCGATCTATCTTTATGGTGGTTGATAGGAAAAAGTTTACAAATGAGTGCAAATCCCATGTGTGTTTGTGGGTAACTTTTTCTAACTGTTACCCTTTGCAATTCAGTTTTTTTTTTTTTTGCTTGCAAAATTTATAACTTCAATTTTATACACTTTCCAGTCATTAGGGTGGGTGACACATTCTCCTGTGGCATTCTACCTCCTGAGCAGAAACAGACAGTTCTATTTAAAAACAAAACAATTAAATCTGAAAATAAGCAAATACAATTTTAGCTTGTACATATTTTTTTATATGCCTAGGGTGCTTAATATTAGCCTGTTCAGATAGTAAATAAGAGATAAAGAAGAAGGTAAAAAAAGCTGGTATATTTTAGAAACTGCATTTAGAATTGCAATGTTTAAAAATACGTAATTTAAAATGAATCTAACTACCAAGGTCTGATAAAACTTCTTTCAACTTCCTAAATCCAGGAAAAGGAGTTTAAATACTGAAAATTCAAATAATTACAAAACTAATACTAGAACCTAGTTAAAAGAATTGTGGACTGGTGTCGAGAAAATAGTAATTCACCTCTGGTTTACTTTATTAAGCAGATCCAAGTGCGAATGATGTGGGCAGATATGTTAACCATTGCCCACTCCGTGAAACTATTTCAGAGACCGACAGTGTTTACTGATCAGTGAAACAAACAGTCGTTCCTCCACCATTTAGGTGTGGGCTTTTGAAGTACAAAGTACATTTTCCCGCTCACCCTCCTCCTTTCTACATTGGTATGTACACTGCGACCCTGAATCATCAAGGTAAAATGCAGGATGGTCTGTGGTTACATATTGTACTTTTTTTCTAAGTTATTCATTATTCTTTTTTTTAAATATTGGAATATAATTGCTTTGCAATGTTATGTTATTTTTTGCTTTACAACATTGTGAATCAGCCATATGTATACATATACCCCCTATCTCTTAAGCATCCCTCCCAATCCCCTTTCTCCTTTAGGTCATCACAGAGAGCCTAGCTCCACTCCCCATGCTATAGAGTAGATTCCTGCTAGTTATCTATTTTACACATGGTAATGTATATGGCTTCCCAGGTGGATCAGTGGTAAAAGAATCCACCTGCCAATGAAGGAGTCACAGGAGTCGTGGGTTCAGTCCTTGGGTTGGGAGGATCTACTGGAGAAGGAAATAGCAATCCGCTCCAATGTTCTTGCCTGGGAAATCCCATGGACAGAGGAACCTTCTGGGTGACAGTCTATGAGCTCACAGAGAGCTGAATGTGACTGAGGGACTGAGCGCAATGTGTACATGTCAGTGCTACTCTCTCAATCTGTCCCCACCCCCGCCAGCCCTGCTTCTTTGAAAGCGGTGTTCCACACAGGTAAATGGAGGCACGGATATAAGTTTGCGTGAGCTTCATCTGTTGAGTGAATCAGAAGATATGAAAATGGCTTAGGAATTTACCTCATCTAGGGAAAACAGAGCAATAATGGATTAACATTGGCTAAATGCTAAGACTGGGCTTCCCTGGTGGCTCAGGGTTAAAGAGTCTGCTGGCAATGCGGGAGACCTGGGTTGGATCCCTGGGTCAGGAAGATCCCCTAGAGAAGGAAATGGCAACCCACTCCAGTATTCTTGCCTGGAGAATCCCATAGATGGGAGAGCCTGGTGGGCTAGAGTCCACAGGATCGCAAAGACTCGGACATGACTGAGCGACTTAACTTTAACTAAATGCTAGGACAATTTCACTCATCTCACATGCTAGCAAAGTGATGCTCAAAATTCTCCAAGCCAGGCTTCAACAGTACGTGAACCGTGAACTTCCTGATGTTCAAGCTGGATGTACAAAAGGCAGAGGAACCAGAGATTAAATTGCCAATATCCGTTGGATCTTTGAAAAGCAAGAGAGTTCCAGAAAAACACCTCCTTCTGCTTTACTGACTATGCCAAAGCCTTTGATTGTGTGGATCACAACAAACTGTGGAAAATTCTTGAAGAGATGGGAATACCAGACCACCCTACCTGCCTCCTGAGAAATCTGTATGCAGGTCAAGAAGCAACAATTAGAACTGGACTTGGAACAACAGACTGGTTCCAAATAGAGAAAGGAGTACACAAAAGTTGTATGTTATCACTGTGTTTATTTAACATATATGTAGAGCAGGTGAAACACAAGCTGGAATCAAAATTGCTGGGAAAAATATCAATAACCTCAGATATGCAGATGACACCACCCTTATGGCAGAAAGTGAAGAGGAACTAAAGAGCCTTTTGATGAAAGTGAAAGAGGAGAGTGAAAAATTTGGTTTAATACTTAACATTCAGAAAACTAAGGTCATGGCATCTGGTCCCATCACTTCATGGTAAATAGATGGGGAAACAGTAGAAACAGTGACAGACTTTATATTTTGGGGCTCCAAAATCACTGCATATGGTTAACTGAAGCCATGAAATTAAAAGGAGCTTGCTCTTTGGAAGGAAATCTATAAGCAACCTAGATAGTATATTGAAAAGCAGAGACATTACTTTGCCAACAAAAGGCTATCTAGTCAAAGCTACGGTTTTGCAGTAATCATATATGGATGTGAGAGTTATAAAGAATTATAAAGAAATTATAAAGGATTATAAAGAAATATCAAGAATATCAATTCTTGAGCACCAAAGAATTGATACTTTTGAACTGTGCTGTTGGAGAAGACTCTTGAGCGTCCCTTCACTCCAAGGAGATCAACTCAGTCAACCCTAGAGGAAATCAGTCCTGAATATTCATTGGAAGGACTGATGCCGAGGCTGAAACTCCAATACTTTGGCCAACTGATGTGAAATACTAACTCATTGGAAAAGACCCTGATGCTGGGAAAGACTGAAGGCAGGAAGAAAAGGGGACGATAGGGAATGAGATGGTTGGGTGGCATCATCGACTTAATGGACATGAGTTTGACCAAGTTCCAGGAGTTGGTGATGGACAAGGAAACCTGGCATGCTACAGTCCATGGGGTCACAAAGAATCAGGCACGACTAAGTGACTGAATTGAACTGAAATGCTAGGAAGGGATCTGTTCACTTCACCCTTAGATGTAAAAAGGATTTTGACAAGCAGCTAAGTAGACTATGCATGAGAATAAAGAACAAATATCACGTCTTTATTGATCTTGAATCTGACAGCTTTATTTCCTTCCTAAAAGAAGTAAGCAAAGAGAAAAACAGTATCAGTAATAAATGCTGAAAAACAAAATAAAAGAAATAACATTCTGGTGACTCAGAGGTAGACTATATCTCTGGAAATAATTCTCTTATAGAAACCATTGGAAAACAGTTTAATGTTTCCAACAGAAAACAAGACCATATAAGACAATTGGTATATGTGTTTTACATGTCCTGAATCTTAACCTCTTTCTGGTAAAAAATGTTCCACAAAAGAACAGTGTGGTTGACCTCCTTCTACATGGTAGCAGGCTGGAACCCTCAGGCCATTTGGAGTATGCCTTTCCTCTGCTCACATTGACTACATATGGATTAGTGCATATTCCAGATAAGGTCAGTTAGATTTCACCTTCAAGGATTGACATGGATCTTGGGAGACATAGATCTCTTAGTCCTGAAATCAGAAAAAAATATGAAAAAAAAAAGCCCTGAATTTTCTTTGGGCTACATTTTTCCATCTTTAGGGAGAAAATCTCGTAAAATCCATTTACTATCCAAATTTAGACTTGCCTGTAATGAAAAGGCATACGGAAAACAAATTGGCAAAATGAAGTATAAATATAAGAAGCTCACAGCATATTAAGGGAAAGAAAAAATGATAAAAGAGTTAAAAACAAATTTAGAGGACAATCAAGATACAACCTGATAATTGCATATATCTCTGGAAACAGTGAGAGATTATTTTGGGGGGCACCAATATCACTGCATATGGTGACTGCAGCCATGAAATAAAAAGATGCTTGCTCCTTGGAAGAAAAGTTACGACCAACCTAGACAGCATATTAGCAAAGACATTACTTTGCCAACAAAGGTCTGTCTAGTCAAAGTTATGGTTTTTCCAGTACTCATGTAAGGATATGAGAGTTGGACTATAAAGACTCTTGATGGTACCTTGGTCTGCAAGGAGATAAAACCAGTCAAACCTAAGTGAAATCAGTTCTGAATATTCATTGGAAGGACTGATGCTGAAGCTGAAACTCCAATACTTTGGCCACCTGATGTGAAGTATCGACTCATTGGAAAAAACCCTGATGCTGGGAAAGATTGAAGGCAGGAGGAGAAGGGGATCATAGGGGATGAGGGGTTTCCTAAATTGAAAGGTTAATAATCTATCCAAGGACTCCTATCTAATATCAGGCATCTATTTTTTTTTTTTTTTTCTGTAAAGAAGCTATGAACAGCATGTTTAACTAGATTTAAAGTCAGCACAGTCACTTGGAAAATTAGAGTAAAAAGTATCAAAAGGGAAGAAATAGCCTGTAAAATGCACAGGGATAGCAATCTTCAGTTACTATTTGATGGTGAAATTTTGAGCCATTTAAATCTTTAACTTTTCTTTGTATTTTTCACATCAGTATTTTATATTAAAACATGTTTCTAAAATGATATTTTCACTGTGTGGTGCTGGGTAATTACAAATATATAAAAATGTTTATTAATAGCAAAAAAAAAAAAAGATTAGTGCACCAAAATATTAGCAGCTGTTATCTCTGCATTATGGGCATTTGAGTAATTTTGCTTTTTGAACTATTTTGTTTTTCTATTTTCTATAGTAGGACATTTCATGTTTTATGGATAGACGTCTTAAGAAATTAAAATACAAATACCTGAGACATTTGTGGTTTTGTGGTTTTAAGAACTTAATTGTTATATCAATATTATAGGATATGTAAAAGATCATTTAAATGTTCCTGAGGAATCTTTAAAAAAATGTCTGCTAATTACAGCATAAAATATGTGACAAAACTGTTCAGTTTATTTAAATTAAGCAACAATTATTCCTTAATTCTTCTCCCCAACACAATACTCATAGTTGGAAATGCATTATTTAGGGAAACGGTTTACAAGAACTACTAGATAAATTGGGCTTCCCAGGTGGCACTAGTGGGTAAAGAGCCTGCCTGCCAGTGTAGGAGACATACAAAAGAGGGTTCTATCCCTGGGTCAGGAAGATCCCCTGGAGGAGGGCATGGCAACTCAGTTCAGTATTCTGGCCTGGAGAATCCCACAGGTGGAAGAGCCTGGGTCGCAGAATCAGACATGACTGAAAGGACTTCGCAGGCACTCACTAGATAAATCAATCACCAATTCTTATCATCCTGAGTGTACTGATTTACTGCCTGCATCATTTATTTAGTATTCTGTTTCTAGGAAAAAGAAAACCTTTTAATTTGTTCATTCTTTCCCATAAAAATATTTTGGTTTGAGATTTGAGAATGTTGACATTTAGGATGGTCTGGTGAAACCTAATTAAATACTATGAAGACTTGGGCTGGTATCTCAGATTTGTTTCCATAGCTTTGTAACTTTGTGGTCTGCAGTAAATCACTATTAAGGTTCTATTTTACAGAATTATTTTGAGAACCACAGAAATGAAATGCAGGAATATATTTTTTAATTGTACTATATAATTTAGAATTTATTTTTATCCCACCTGAATAACTTACTATAAATAATCTCAACAGTGATATAAATTTCAATAACATCGTTATTTACTTTTGCCAAGTCTATAAGCATAGTAAGCGTCATTGTTATTAGTATGTTTGATATGTTCACATAGAACTGTTACTCTATTGCTCTTGCTTTTTATATACGCTTTTCTTATTTATAATAAGATTTCTGACTCAGCTTATGTATTATATAATTAAACAAAATATTAAAAGAGATTACCAAAAATATTTTGTTTACTAAAAGGCCTTTTCTGTTAATATTGATTTTACTGTTTATCTAACAATAAAGATTTTTAGATGGCAAACTGCTTGATATCAATAAAGACTTTCAGCCATATTATGGGGAAGGAGGACGCATTCTGGAGATCCGGACTCCAGAGGCAGTGACCAGTATTAAAAAGCGAGGAGAAAGTCTCGGCTACACCGAAGGGGCCCTGCTGGCTCTGGCCTTCATCATCATCCTCTGCTGTATTCCTGCCATCTTGGTGGTTTTGGTCAGCTACAGACAGTAAGTATTAATACCTGCCGAAATACGGACAGCTCCTCGAGAAGGCATATTAAAAACTTGCTTCTGGTAAAATAGCATTGTAGTTGTAAAATATTCATGGTGCAAACATTCTGGGAGTGTGGTATTTTTCTTTTGCCAAATAACCTTCCTTTAAGGGAAAACTACAAACTTTCAATACATTTTTCACAGATTTATCAGTGTTCCTGTGCTAAAATATTCTTATCTACCAGGAATATGAGGTTACCTCTTATAGTTTCATTTATACTGTTCATCAGTTTAAGAGCTTTGGGAAGAAAAGTAGTGGAATTTCATTTACAGATACGACAGTTGCAAAGGAAGTTCTATAACCTAAATATCAATGCATTGTCATGCTAGGTCTTTATCCATATTGTCAAACTTACCCCTATGCAGATATTACAGTTTGAAATAATCATTTAAAAATCATAGCACACCATACATAGTTTCCCATATGATTTCTTCTTTCTTGGTAGCCTTGATAGAGTCTATATTGTAACATCTAACATTATATTGTAGCTGTACAAGTCTTGCATTTTTCTAGTTCCTAGAGACAAATACATTCATTTAAAATATCTATATTTTTCTTGTTTAGGATCTTTACAGTAGTCAAGTAAATTTTAGCTAATTTAAAGATCTATATTTAAAATAGTCTAGCAAACAATTTTTTTATTTGATACTAGATATGGGGAACTCTGTGATAGAGGATTGTGCTTTTTAAGTATATCCCTATTGATGATAAGTGCTAAAAAATGAACAACAACAAGAAAAACCTGTGGAATAGATTAAGAAGAGAGGTAGCCCTGAGGGTGCCACAAAATGAAAATAATTAATAGACTGAAATCATAAATCATATAAATTACTTGACCTAACAAATAATGGTAGAATGGCTACTCATCATTTAAAATACCTACAGGGGAAGGACTAAAAATGTCCTTACATAATCTTAAACTGTTATCTTTGTTCTCTAACAATGAGGATTTTCTATTGAATTAAATAAGGTAAAGTAATTCCAACTTGAAAGTTGAAGAATTTGCTGTGCATAAACACACTATGGGAATATTTTCTATCACAAAAACAATGAGAAGTTGCAAATCTAACATTTAGGTTGACATATTGGAGTTCAATGTGTGCTTAAATAAGTTGATATGCCAAATCTAAAGCTTCTACACAAAAAATAATGGACACATTTTTAGATTACTAAGCTCTCAATCCAGTATTAATTTTCATGTTAAATATGTCTGTATCACAGTTACTTTTTCATCCAACTATTTCTGAAAGGAGATTTATTATATCCTCCTAGCATTAAACTAAGTGAGAAAACTTCTTTTACTTGGCATAGAAGGCAGTGATCAAAACTGAAGCATCCTGAATGTTATGCTAAAGAGTATGAATTTTAACAAAATATTAAAATCCTTAATATTTAAATATTTTAAAGATATTTTATTGTTTTTTATTTCAGTAATAAGCTTGACAATCTAAGAGTAAATTTTGTTACTCTCTTTTTGTAGATTAACAAAAGTAAATGTGTTATAAAGTAAAATTCTATTATTTTAAAATCTAACTTTTGTACCTTCATTTTCTGCTTATAAATAGATTGGAATGAATGATTATTCTTTCATTTTAAGATGTTTCTTTGAAATTTGTTGTGAATGGAAAACTATGAGGCAAATGTGAAAGTGTCATAAATTTAGTATTCAAGATTGTCACCTTCTAATTCTAGCTTCAGCTTCAAAGTGAGGACGAGTATAACTGGGGCTTGCTGCCTGACTCCATTTCTTTAATAGTCTTTAAGCACAGTAAACCAAAATGCCAGTTATAAAGATCAGAGCATCTTTAATATTCCATTTCTCTATCAGAGGAAAAACTCACATATGCATGTTTTAATCCAGTGTTTCCTATTCTAACTAGTTAATTTCTTTGTTTTCCTGCAATAAATGTTTTAACAGCTTGTAGGATGGTGACAGTAATAATAAAGTGCTTACCATTTTCACTTTCTGAATTGAAAGACTTAATTCTCCTACATTGTCATTAAGTCTGTGTTATTATGAGTTTAACCCATAAATTATTCATAATGTAGATTAATTCAGATGTTAAAATATTATGAATGCAGTATTTCTCATGTAGCTTTCTCTTTTTTCTTACTCATTTTTTCCTATTCATTTGCTTTCCCAAACAGGTTTAAAGTGTAAGTATAATTGCTAATATGTTGCATATGATTTTATGTGATATGAAAAGAAAAAAAAAAACACAGATAATGCTAATAAAGTAGTCAGCCTGCCCAGAACCAGGTATTATTTATCTACTTTATATTTGTATTTTGCATTTGAACTAGTTTTTAGTTGCACATCCTTTGGGGTGTGTGTGTGTGTGTGTGTGTGTGTGTGTGTGCTTAGTTGCTCTGTCGTTTCCAACTCTCTGTGACCCTATGGACTATAACTTGCCAAGTTCCTCAGTCCATGGGTGTTCTCCAGGCAAGAATACTGGAGTTGGTTGCCATGCTCTCCTCCAGCGGACTTCCCAACCCAGGGGTCGAACCCAGGTTTCCCACATTTAGGCAGATTCTTTACTGTCTGAGCCACCGGAGAAGCCCTTGTGGTTTATGTATATGGAATTAAACTAGTTTTAGACAAATGGGTACAAGAGGAAGAAATGTGAAAAAGTTTGCCCTGATATTCACCACCCTTTGGGATTTCGGTTTTGGGGGCAAGAATTAACAATGAGTATCCAGGAAAGTCAAAAAGAGCAGCCTTGCTCCAATGCAAGAATCACAGGCATTCCTTGGAATCCAAAGAAAGTAAAAGCTAACCAAATATCTCCTAAACATGCACTTCTACACAGTGCCTGTAGTATCTAAGATGGGTTTAAAATCATTTTTAAGCAAAATAATTTTTCTTTAAATAGATGGAAGACCAATAATAAAAGCCAATTGTGTATCTTCTATGGGCTCCCAAGTAGAACTAGTGGTAAAGAACCCACCCGTCAATGAAGGAGACATAAGAAACCTGGGTTCGTTCCCTGGTCGGGAAGATCCCCTAGAGAAGAGCATGGCAACCCACTCCAGTATTCTTGCCTGGAGAATCGCGTGGACAGAGGAACCAGGCAGGCTACTGTCCATAGCGTCGCAAAGAGTTGGACGCGACTGAAGTAACTTGGCATGCTTGTGTATCTTTTACATGCCTTATTATGAAAGAGATCCATCAAACAACCACTAATTATAAATCACGTTATAAATATTTTTCCTTCTCCATTTAATATTACCATTTAACTTAATTTGCAAATTGTTCTACTGAATTTACCGTTTTTCAAGGGCTAAACATTTTAAAGAACCAAGGAGAAGGGCTTTTAAGTAAATGATACTCTGTGGGAATGCTTTTGTAATTTTATTAGTAAGTTCAAATATTTGTGTGAAAAATTTTGAGTTCCTCTGATAACTAGACTTTATTATTGAAAGGTAGCCTATTGTTAAGTATATGATTTCTAAAATGAGTTTTACAAAACCTCCTTACTTTACCAAAGACGCCAAGCTGAGTGCACCAGACAGCTCGAA
>SJXQ01011129.1:0-69266 GCA_006408695.1 Aepyceros melampus | reverse complement strand
CATCTCTATGAAGAACTCGGGGACAGCACAATGTAAGTAGACCTTTCAGGGCCTTTTAGAAATAAATGGGTTTTGATGGATGCTGTGTGGTGAGTATTAAATTTCAACTTGATGTGGAAATACTGCTTACAGCCTATTTTGATTATTAGGTTTTTTAAACATAAAACTGTTAAGATAAAGACTAAGAAAGTTCAATTGGAGAGTAATAACCAAAAAAACTAACAAAAGAATATTAATAATAATAATAATAACTGAGTAACAGGAAAGAAGTTTTCAGTTTGAGGAGACATTTGCAGAGGAGTAGCATGAGTATTATATTTAACTTCTAAATCTTCAGAATCAAGGATTTTCCCTCAAATTAAAATTTCTGAAAATATTTTTCTCATAAAAAATGAGGAAAATAAAGCACAGTCATAAAATAGTAATTCCTAGTTTGGTACCAAAAGCCAACTCCTGTTTGGTAATCAAAAGTCCTCTCTATGGTCTAAAATAATAGACTTTTCTAAGATATCATTTTAAGATGTTATAAAATAGAATTAAAATCTGAATGAAAATAAAGAACTAATATCACATATATAATCACTTAGGAATAGTCTTTTCATTATATTTCTCTCAAATGAGAATGCTGTTATAACTATTTCTCCTGGACTATTCGGAATCGCTAATCAATATTAAATCATCATTTTGAAAAAGAGTTTAAATTATCCCTAAAAGATTTGATGGCTTTATAGTGTCTTTAATGATGCTACCTCAAACCTGATTCCTTTTGAAGATATTTAACTTGTCCATACTGGGAGAAGGAAACAGCAACCTACTCCAATATTCTTGCCTGGAGAAGCCCGTGGACAGTGGAGCCTGAAGGGCGGCTATCCATAGGGTCGCACAGAGTCAGATATGACTGAAGCAACTTAGCAGCAGCAGCAGCAACTTGTCCATATTAAAAAATAAAATTCAAGATGTATCAACATGAAATGCAAAACAGCCAAGGATATTATAAAATTTTGAATATTTCTAAATTAAATCAGGAAAACTATTATTAACTGAAATTTGGTGGAATTGAGGGACTAAAACACATTCTACTGGGTTACATTTGTAGCATTTACTAGTAGGAATAAAGCAAGCCTCAAAAATTATGAAATTTATCTTTTAATGGGAAAATTGCATTCAAACCTATGTATCAATATTATTAACTGTATTAATACTATTATATAGGTTATATTGAAATTAGTTTTTAAAATACTAAAACTGAATGCTACAGTTGAATTTAAAAGAACTTAATGCCTCACATGCTACCTCTGGAGTAATAATATAGGATTAATGTTTTAAATATTTTTTTCCTTTTGTAAAAGCTGGAATGGTGGTTTCTTTTTCAATTATTGGTGAATGTTGGAATTGAGCCAATAAGATTTGATTCTAAACACGTTCAAAACTAAAAAGATTTATGTGTAAAGTTGAATGTGCTTTATATGAAATTAGTGAGGGTTATATACTAATTTTTATTTAACAAAATCAGGAATACTATAACATCACCCAGAATCAGTATAGTTTGATGGTGATAATTTTCAATAGCAATGCTTATACACTATTTTTATTTGAAAAATTATAATAGATAGTAGAGGATTTTGCAATTCCTATTTGTATTTGTTGAAGTTTTTAAGTTTTACATGTTCAATGATCTTTGACAAATGTTTAAATTATTCAAAAACTTTTTTCAAAAATTCTAGTCATAAATTACTATAAAATAAGCTATCTTCAAATGAATAATAATCAACTATTTTTTAAAAAAGACAAAGGGTACTTTGAAAACAAAAGTTTCACAAATAATTAACAACTTAATATAGACTCAATATTAACCCTGTAAAAGTCATATTCCTTCTAAATGAGACTTATGTCTTCTTTATAAATCAATGTGGACTAATTGTTCACTTCAGACATAGAAGCAATTCTTAGAATCTCATTTTTAAAATTCCGTTTTAGAGTTGAGGTCACCCATGTTTAATAGAGGTGAATTTATATACAAGAGATATTGGGTTGGGCAAAAAATCATTTGGCTTTTTCTATAGGATGTCATGGAAAAAACCAAATGAACTTTTCAACCAACCCAATAGATAGCTAGATGTAATTTTATGTCATAAGACAACCAAATAAATAAATGTCATATGATTTTATCTAAAGCATTATTAAAATTATTCATATTAATAAATAAAAATATGACACATACATTTTCTCTTTTGATATGAGTATTAAGTTTTTAAAGCATATTCTTGTTAATATTTTCATAACCATCTCAATTTAACTATAGTTAAAACCTTTTTTTTTCTATCACATGTTTTCTCTTTCTCACCTGTGGATACATAGGCATAAGTAAGTAAATAATATCATTCTAATACAAGGGCATTAGAAAAAAAAGATGCAATAGAATAGACTAAGTGCTGTTTTGCTCTATATACAGTAATCTTTGTCTTTTACTGTACATTTACTTTTAAAAAGAAACATGTTTTCTATACTGCATTCCTTCTTTATAGCTTGAAATTGCATGAGTTTAAATGTATTCTCAGTGATAGTATGTCTGCTTATGAAGAAAAGTTGAAAAATTCTCTTTGTTTTTGTTAAAAATATTTATGGGTATCTTTCCATCAAAAATGATGTGGTGTCATTGAATAGATTGTTCTTTCCAAGAAAAATAAATCCAAGAATGTATTTACATAGAAACAACTGCTATATGTCAACCAGATTTTTAAAGACTACTTTTTGTGATTTTGAAAAGCAGTTGCTGTTTGTTTAATCCAAGTTGTCTCCACTTTCTGAATTATTCAGGAGATCCTGACCACCTGTGAGAATTCTCTCTTGCAGTTTGCATTTTTGCCAAATGACACAATAATTATATATCATTATATTGTCTCACCTTTAAACCTGATTTTTTAGTGAAGCTTTTAAATTTTAATTAAAAATTCCTTTTATTTCATCTATACTATGTGCATAAATATTAAATGATAATAAAAGTGAATCTATTACTCTGAGCTTGAGAAGCAAAGTCAAATGAAAGACTATTTAAAAACCCAAGTCCCCTGTCTTTCTGGGAGAAGGGTCCCAGTGCTTTCATTGGAGGCACTTATTTGTACTCTTTGACTTTCATTTTATTTATGACTCACAGTCACTGTAATTCAGTGACCATGTCTGAGCAAGTCTTTCAGTGATATCAAAACTATCACTATGATAGTATATATTTTCATTAAAGCGTGGCCTAAAATTTGATCTGTATCATGTTCAAAAGAATTCCAAAAGTCTCCCTTCTTATTTGTAATATTTATAGTGCTTTTTGAATCATTAAGCATAAAATTAAAATGGAAGAGAATAATCTCTGTCAAGATTCTTAAATACAGTTTTTCAATTGTGATTTAGAACTCTATGAGAGAAACTGTCCCATCTGTCCTCGGAGACTAATTCTCTTAATCTAGAGAGCAGAAAATCTTTCTGTATTCTCTTGCAAGCTTTATCTCATATAGGAGAGTACTTTTAACTCCAGGACAGAATTACTAAGATGAGAGATAATGGGCAGGTGCTGAATCAGATACAGCTAAGGATCCTTTCCTTAAAACAGTCAACTCTGATCATGCTTAACCAAGGCAAAGGATATAAAACCACTGCCCAATATGTTGCTCTGTAACTTGAAAACGTGATTTATACTTGAGAGAACTGTTATGTGTGGTCATGGAAACTTCGCTGTATCAAACTAACTAAAAAAAGAGAGAAAGAAAATCAGTGTATGGATTGACACTTTTTTTTTTTTTGAATGAAACTTTTTTCTTGCTACTCCCAGCTCTCTAGCTTTTCCTGGCCTGCCTTTTTGAGAACAGAAACATCAAAGTAATGTCTTGCTTCAGTAGATTAGTGTTATTTGGCCTTTTATATTTTGAAGTAGTAATGAGAATCATAAAAACATCTTTCTCATGAAAGCTATTTCACAACCTGTTTCCTTACATTTCATTATCTTCTTTTCTTTCAAGTCTTTTCCTTCTCTACCATTTCCAACAAAGCAGGGAAAATAAATCAGTCTCAGAAGACAGGAAACATCAGCATTTTTCTTCAACACTGTTGAGGCTCACAAGCAGACTCACGTAGACGGATCTCTTAAGAACAGCTGGCCCAGGTCTGCAAGAGAATTCACACTGATGTCTGGTGAGGATGCCTTAAATGCCCACAGTACCATTTACAACGAATACACAGATCAAAGATCAACAAATTCAGACTTTTTACTAAGAACAGATTTTGTTAAGTCATTTTTACCCAAAACACAAGCCAAGAATGAGTTTCTGAGGGGTCCAAGAGAAAAGATTCAGAGGATGTGGAAACGCCCAACCTGCTTACCTAGGAAACCAATGTGGGAACTTCCTGATAGATCAGAAACCATAGCTCTAAAGCAGTGGCAAAGCAACAGGCAAAAAGCTGAAAATGAAAGCACTGGAACCAATCCAAACAAAAGAGGTAACAATAATCCCTTGCTTACAGTTGAAGATACAAATGGAACAGAAAAAGAGGAAACAAGGGAAAGTGAATCACTGACTATAAAAGGAACAGAGCAGTTGCAGTCTCTATCTTCAGACTCTTCGCTCTCCTCTCCTTGGTCTCACTGCTCTTTCTCCACTTTGCCAACTGTTTCAAGAACTGTGGAACTCAAATCAGAACCTAGTGGTGGTGTTTCTCCTGCTGACTGTTCCTTGGAACTTTCTCCTTCAATGCCTTGCATTTTAAATTCGGAGTTCCTTAGCAGAGAGACACCTACTTGTTTGATGACTTTTGAAACCAAAAAGGACATTTTTGAAAATCTTCCCCGTCCACCAAAAACCTCTCCTCCCGCTCCTCCTCTTTGTCCTCCCCCGCCTCCTCCCCCTCCTCCTCTTACGCCTCATACCCTTACTCCTTTTTCTGTGTCTAGCCTTCCTCCTTCTCCTCCTTCTAATCCACCTGCTCTTCCTCTTCCTCCAC
Source organism: Aepyceros melampus (assembly GCA_006408695.1). Lineage (NCBI taxonomy): Eukaryota > Metazoa > Chordata > Mammalia > Artiodactyla > Bovidae > Aepyceros > Aepyceros melampus. Next base: position 64,280 of record SJXQ01011129.1, on the reverse strand, counting down.
GGCTTCTACTTCCTGTTCCCTCTCCTCCTTCCTCTACATCTCCACCGTTTTTACCTTCACTTCCCTCTCTTCCTCCAGCATCTCCTCCTCTTCCTTGTTTATTGCCTCCTTCAATGTCAGTTCCTCCACCAAGTGTGTGCGTACACCAGCTATTGAACGTACTGTCAATGTGACACCAGCCAAGGAAGGGAAATCCACTATGATGCAGTTATCAACATCAGCAACACTGTGTAATGCAAATCCTCAAAGGGAACCAAAAGGCATCCTCAAGCATATAAAAAACTTAGCAGAACTGGAAAAGTCAGTAGCTAACATGTACAGCCAAATAGAAAAAAATAATCCACCAGCACAACTCTCAAAACTTCAAATGAGTTGTCCTTCAGAGACAACAAATACGGAAACGACATCTGAACAAACCCAGGAGGATTTGCACAATATTGTTGAAGGAATTGAAAAACAGTCTTGCAGTCATTCTACTTCACTGTAATGTTTCTTTTTCAGTTTTAAATGGACAGCTCTTTTCTTGACCATAACCTTCCAGCGGAGGCAAATTTGGACATTAAAGAAGATCCTATTCTTTTACCCTAAATTCAATGCAATGCTTGTTTTTCCTCATTTTTAATTTAAAAGATTATTAATCTCATCATTACTAACTCATATTATAGAATTCCCTTAAGTTTCTTAACTACAAAGTAGCATTATTTGTCTACATTTATTTACAAAGTAAGTAATTTCAATCAATTTTTCAGTTGGTATATATGGGCATGAAAGTCAGATATCCAGTTTAAACCAATGGCTTGTTTATCATGTTAAGTTTTACATTTACTTTTGATCATAGTTTATATGAGTGTTCCAGGAAGACAGCAGACTGTTACAAATAAGCTAAACAATGATATCATATGTTCTGCTATGTCCTTGAAGCCTGTGTATTTGGTAAGAAGAAATACTACCAAAGTAAAATGCTATGTATCTAAAAATGTAGGAGATGACAGACATTATGGTATTCCAAAATAAACCTCAGGTGCTATAGATGTAGACATCTGTTTTCTTATAAGAACATCCTTTACTCTGGCTTGCTTTTATCTTACTAGTATGCTTATACATTTGATAAATCTTTTACTTTTTTCAGTTGCTGTCTTATTCTATTATTTCTCATTGTGTTTTCTCTTCCTTTCTTTATAATGGAAATAAATCTTGAATTGTTGACTTTTGTAAGACATTTCATTGTTCCCACAAATGTTTATAAATTGCTCTTTAGCTTTGCTTGTTCACATTATTATATCATTCCTTAATTATAATTTTATCATGAGTCTCCTTCAAAAAGAATCTTTATCTCCAGTTTAATAAATTCTAATCAGTTTCATCAAAAGAAAGTTAGGTAAACACCTACAGAGTTTATCTAGTGTGAATTTAGTTACTATTTCATCATTAAAAATTATATTTTTCATTGTTTATCAATAATGTAAAACATGATTGTCTACTAAAAGTTTTTAAAGTGCATAATTGGTTTTATTCCTAGGTACGTTTTAAAAAAATTAGTTTTTATTAGGCTATAGTTGTTTTAGTGTTGTTAGTTTCTGCTGTACAACAGTGTGAATCAGCTATAGATATACATATATTCCCCTCCTAGTTACTTTTAATTGCTATAGATAAATCATCCAAATTTAGCCTGTAAACATGAATGAAATATAAAAATTTTAAATAGAAATCAAGAAGAAATATATCTGGTGAACTGCCACCAGTTTTATATATGTCTTTCCTCTTTATTTTAGGCAAATAAAATAATTTATACTCTAAAAAAATTTCAGTAGTTGTTCTTATATCTTAGAGCTCAACTTGTTAAATTCTTAAAGGCATCAACTAAGCTAAGTACCATCTTTCTATCCTAATGAAAGCTGTCCTCAATCATTAAATAATTACTTTGTTTTTCCATCTCACACATGGAATAAATTTTACATACTGGAAATCCTGACTTTGAATACAAGTGTAATTGTTTATTATATGTTCCAGTTTTAATATTTTAGGAGATATGTCTGCACAGAGAAAACACAACTCCAAAATATAGGCAAAGTCCTCTTGATAATTGCCATTTTAAGTATATTAATTCATATCCAGAGCCCTACAATGAATGCATCATTTCATAGGTTTTATTTAACTCATATCATGTGAATTTCTTCAAGAATTTTATCTAGCACCCCAGTTAACAATATCAAATGAAAGACTATATAGTTAACTATTTTCATTAGATCCTCTGCTTCAGATTCTTTTCATCCAAATCAACAGCAGTTTTTTCCCTGGGGTTCTTGAACATGATTTTTTCTCTCTTTCACTGAAAAACTTCAGTTGGAGTTTTTGTTGGCAGCTGATCATATGCACGAGAACTTGTGCTATTTGGCGGACTCTGACAAGGTATTATTCACAATTGCATAAACCTTTCATGTGAGTGTGTGTGTCTTCATGCTATTTTGTATCAGCCTCTTGGAAATGTAAAAGAAATTTCTTGTTAATTCCTTAGAACTATTTGACAATTAAATCTCTAAATAATCTCTAAATAATTACCAAAAAATATAAGAAGTCCAAATAACAATTTTATGTAGGTATATAGCCTTATTAAATTGTTACTTTGTCCTTTTACATAACCTTTTTATAATTTTAAATTGTTATTAGTATTTCCTACTTTCTAAATGAAACATTCCCATGTTTTATATTTAATCTAGTCTTTCATTAACACATTATATTTAGAAGTTTCCTTCATCATAAAGTCAATTAAAACATCATCTACTTGAGATCTAAAAATATTCTGGTATACACTCAAAATATTATTTCTCACCACAACCCCTAAGCTCACACAACCTGACAGCAAACCTCCAAAAAAAGAATATCATTTTTTCTTCTGCATTTATTATGATTCAATTAGTGCAGAAGAAATTATTAGGTGCCTTATTAAAAGTTATAACTTGTTAACATACATTTTCCTTATTGTTAAAAATAAACAATAATACATACAAATAGTATAAAATGAAAAATTAATACATATTAGATATAAACCACATAAAAAGATGCATGAGTGTCATATGAATGGTTTTATAAGGATTAATAGGAAGTTATGTTAATTGAAAACACCAGATAAATATACATATGGATTCTGTTGTGTACTTTTTCTGAGTTATGTTTTGCCTTTGAGATAAGAAAAACAATACAAATAACCAAATAAAAGGCAACAAAAAGGTTAATGGAAATAGTATAGTTCATCTATTGATATTTTATTTCCTATATTTATGGAATGTAATGACAATGAAAAGAGGCAATTTAAATATCCTAGAAAATGAAATATAGGTTTTATTGGATACAACTTGAGTCATTATTAAAACCTAAGTATGAGCTCTCAACTTTGTATATCTCTAAAAGATACAAATTGAGTAAAAGTTGAAAATGTCTCAACATTTAAATGCTTTAGGATTATCATCCCCCTATTTAACCATACAACACAAGCATCCTGCAAGACCCCTAATGGTGCCTGAAATCTCAAATACTGGACCAAGAGACCACTCACGTTCTGGGAGGGATACAGAAGAATGCAGTGAGACTTCATAATGCTACTCAGAATGCAATCTAAAACATACACATTTTTTTCCTAGAATTTTCCATTTAATGTTTTGGGCCATGGTTGACCACGGGTAACTGAAACCACAGATAGATAACCACGGATAAGATAGATAACCAATAATTGCAATTGCAATAAATTACAATAAATTGCTGACAGCAATATATGTGTATAAGCATTAGACTACCATTATTACCAACCAGATTACCATTATTCAATCAACAATCCCTTATAATCACTTAAGATGCATTCAAATAAGCAGATTTATCTTGTAAAGTCCTTGGAATATTTTAAATAAATTTTCTACAGATTCTTTTGCTGGACTTTAGAGAGTGTTCATAGTAAATATTCATTGCAGTTGTTTATTAGTTTCATATAGCATGGTCAACAGCATTAGTATAATACTTTAGGTCAAGTGTTTAATGAATAATAAATAAAAAATATTCATAATTAATGACATTGAAAACATTCCATACTTTTTTCCCTCTCAAGTCCAGTCAAATGTTTCAACAACTTATAGTCCATTTAACTATATAAATCTCTATGTAATATTGAATGTTTGGCTATTATATTTCTAAAAACTTTTCATATCATGTCTAGTAATGTAATGATATTTAAAGACTAGTCAGTATTTTGCATTTATTATTTTTAGAATAATTTGCCAAAACAAAAAACCTTACAAACATTTGGAAGAATGTGTTCTAGTCATGGAGGTAATATTTTTTGTCCTGTACCAATATGATTTTCATGTATCAAGCATATCTTTTCCCCAAATGAGTATCACACATATCAAGACTTGTCTAGGACAGACATGATGTAGAATATTTTTAATCTAACTGATCATAACAGAGTCAATGTGTGTTATTATACACCATTGAGATAAAACAGATTGTGTATTGTTTAGTTTTCACATGGCATGAGGGTCTGGAGTGTTAATTGTTTTTAATAATGCAGGCATAAAATCTTGATCTTCTTGTTTTGATACTGCCAGAAAATATATTTCTCCTGAGACAATTTTTTAGAAAAAATCACCTTCTCAATTTTTCTGATTTTCTTAAATTACCTTCATCTATAATTCTATTTTATCTGTAAATCCAGGGTGTTTAATACTGATTTCTTCATTTCTGCCTTGCAGGAGAGGTTATACATCAGAGGTAAGGGCTTTATGGTGCTATGTTACATCAAGGTTACTGGAAAAATATTTATGTTACAGGCAGGACTGATTTACATTCTTTCAAGACTAGAGTATTTCCCTTTATTTTAACAAAACTTATAAGTATGCTTTGCTATTTATTTTCTTCTATGTTTGTTGCTTCTTTGTTCTATGTTTTAAGTCAATGAGTGAACACAGATCAAGTGTGATTACATTTTCAAAGATAAATTTCTATTTTATAGAATTATTATCAGTCCATATTGTGACATCCTCCCAAATTCCTTTTTCTAAGGCTATAAATCTAACCTAGAATACTGTTTCTAATTTACAAACTTTTAAAAATTCAGTCCAAGCCTCCCTCCTACAACTTTTGAGCTTTTAGAATTAAAAACAAGTCAGACTATTATATGGCTTTTTGTGTTAATTTGACTTTTGGTCTGCAGAGAAGATACTGGATATTCTGACCAATAGTATTTGTGAACTACACTGTAAGTGGTGCTATCAATGAGTTACTGAAAATTTAGTATGAGTTAGCATATAGCTCTTCAGTAAGAGAATGAAACAAGCATATGCCCTAATTGGTTAATGGTTTAGAATGCATAAGTCCTAGATTATTTAGAAATCAAAATGAATGCATTTCAGAAAAAAAAAATGATTTTCAGGGATAATTATCACAGCTAACAAATTGAATCAGAATATCTCTAACTTCAACCTCCTACCCCTCTAAGTGAATACCTTAACTGTACTGTCAGACTAACACCTGTACTGTGGAATATCTATCACTTCTGTCAAACAGCTGTTCCATTGGCCATCTGAAGCGATGGCTCACTGGTAGGGTTATTTCCTAGAACCTCTCTGCCTACATTCCCAATGCTTACTTTAGGACTTATGTTGTATAACCATTCCCTTCAAGAGTTGAGAAGCCAAAATTTGAATCTGTGTATGTTTTCATCTAGTTATAGTACAGATTATTATGAAACAGATCAGTAGAAAGTGTATTTTAAAAAATATGAGTAAAATGGCGAGGGAGTGAGAAGTGGTCTCCAAAAACTAAGAAAAATTTCCTTAATCACAGAAGAATTTCTGAAAACATGCTTAAATCTTGACTTCAAGCAATCCAAGTTTTGTAAAAATGAAAAATGAGAGCATGTCTTGAATATAATGATAAATTCATTGAAACCATATTATTTTTTTGTGGGCCCTACACTTCTTCCTAATGAACCTGATTGTATATAAATGTGACTGGGAGAAAAAGAGGGACAATTTAAAACAAGGTTAAATTTGTTAAAATGAATTGTGTAATACTTAAAGTTCTTCAGAACCATAAATGACTCTTTTCTATGTAGCTTAAACCAAAAAAAAAAATTTATAGATTTTTATTTATTAAGATTATTAAGTTTGATGTTAATTAAAACAATGATGAAATTAAAGCTCATTAATTATGTTCCAACATAAATAGTCAAAATATCACTTAATGCTGTTAATAGCTATCACATGACAATAAATTGTATCCCAAGGTAACCAGTTTTAAGCTGTGTCCTTTTTTTCTCTCTTTTCAATCATAATCTGCTTTTTCCATCTGAATTATTTCCTAAACCTTTTTCTATTTTAATTTCCTTTGGCAGCAACAACAACTGCTGAGGCCTTCTCTTCTTAAACCAGAGGTATCAATTTTCTTTTTCTTTTCTACCTTCACTGACTCTTCAACATACTTAATGTGACTTTGAGGCCTATTTCACATGTGGGCAGAGTGTGTGGCTACAAGCATGACATAATTTTACAAGGCAGAGAAAAGGTGGTTTTAAATTAGATCAAATAAGCAAATAAGCAAGCAACTCACCTCCCTTCTGCTTTCTGGTGACTGAAGTTCCAAATTTTTAGCTTCACTCTCTGGAGATCAGGTAAATAAGACCTTTTTTTATATTAAAAGCAAACAAGCATCAAATGAGACAAGTCATGAACCTGATCTGTTGCTTGTCTTAGTGAATCTAGATTCATCAGAACTGTTCTTGAGATCAGATTTAGGTCAGGGAAAATCAGAAGAAATAATGGTGACATCCATGCTGAAATAACAAAGGTAGAAACTTGTTTGTGATAAACAGACTTTAATCATTGAAATGTGATTCAGAAGACTGTCTTTAGGCAGTCGATTTTAAAATGCCTTATGACATTTTCTCCTGCAATGAGAAAATATATTTGGAGTTAAATAATAAATACATGTCATTTTAATTTATTTATTATTTTATATAGTTCCTAAATTGAAAGAAATGAAATAATGCAAATTTTAAATACCTTCTTCCTTTGGAAAATGTAAAATTTTATAATATCCACTGAAAAAAAGTACTCTGTTTATTGCTACTTCTCAACAACAGAATCTTAACTTTGCTAAAGACAGGCATTTTGTGGTTAGAATTCACTCCCCAAATTGAGAGGTTGGTGGCAGAAATATTCAAATGTTATAAATTTTATTAAAAAAAAAACCTCCATGGAAGGGCTTCTCTGGTGGTCCAGTGGTTAAGAACTACCTTCCAATGCAGGGGACTTGGGTTAAAACACTGGTCAAGGAACTAAAATCCCACATGCCATAAAATTTAAAAAGTAATACATTAAAAATTTCTAAGAATATTTCTCCATGGATTGTTGAATCAGATACCTCAGAGTTGAAATCCAAATGCCAGTTACTGTATATACGGCGTTAGTAAAATCACACATGCTCCTTATGCTCATTAATTTCATCTTTTATGAGATGTTGGCATTAATATAAAATATATACACTTCTAGCTCAACAACTGGGACATAGTGGGAAGAAATTCAGTAATGTAGTTATGTTTTTCTTTTCTTTGCATCATTACAGTTCAGTCACTCAATTGTGTCCAACACTTTGTGACCCCATGAACTGCAGCACACCAGGCCTCCCTGTCCATCACCAACTCCTGGAGTTCACTCAAACTCATGTCCATAGAGTCAGTGATGCCATCCAGCCATCTCATCCTCTGTCATCCCCTTCTCCTCCTGCCCCCAATCCCTCCCACCCCCAATCCCTCCCAGCATCAAGGTATTTTCCGATGAGTCAACTCTGTGTGAGGTGGCCAAAGTATTCAAGTTTCAGCTTCGGCATCAGTCCTTCCAATGAGCACCCAGGACTGGTCTCCTTTAGGATAGACTGATCGGATCTCCTTGCAGTCAAAGGGATTCTAAAGAGTCTTCTCCAACACCACAGTTCAAAAGCATCAATTCTTCAGTGCTAAGCTTTCTCTATAGTCCAACTCTACATGACCACTGAAAAAACCATAACTTTGACTACATAAACTTTTGTAGGAAAAGCAATGTCTCTGCTTTTTAATACACTGTCTAGGTTGGTCATAACTTTCCTTTCAAGAAGTAAGCGTCTTTTGATTTCATGGCTGCAGTCACCATCTGCAGTGAATTTGGAGCCCCAAAAAATAAAGTCTGACACTGTTTCCACTGTTTCCCTCATCTATTTCTCATGAAGTGATGGGACCGGATGCCATGATCTTCATTTTCTGAATGTTGAGCTTTAAGCAACTTTTTCACTCCTCTTTCAGTTTCATCAAGAAGCTTTTTAGTTTTTCTTCACTTTCTGCCATAAGGGTGGTGTCATCTACATATCTCAGGTTATAGATATTTCTCCCAGCAATCTTGCTTCCAGCTTGTGCTTCTTCCAGCCCAGCATTTCTCATGTTGTACTCTGTATAGAAGTTAAATAAGCAAGGTGACAATATACAGCCTTGACATACTCCTTTTCCTATTTGGAACCAGTCTGTTGTTCCATGTCCAGTTCTAACTGGTGCTTCCTGACCTGCATACAGATTTCTCAAGAGGCAGGTCAGGTGGTCTGGTATTCCCATCTCTTGAAGAATTGTTCACAGTTTATTGTGATCCACACAGGCTTTGGCATAGTCAATCAAGCAGAAATAGATGTTTTTCTGGAACTCTCTTGCTTTTTCGATGATCCAGCGGATGCTGGCAATTTGATCTCTGGTTCCTCTGCCTTTTCTAATCCAGCTTGAACATCTGGAAATTCATGGTTCACGTACTGCTGAAGCCTGTCTTGGAGAATTTTAAGCATTACTTTACTAATATGTGAGATGAGTGCGATTGTGTGGTAGTTTGAACATTATTTGGCATTGCCTTTCTTTGAGGTTGGAATGAAACTGACCTTTTCCAGTCCTGTGGCCACTGCTGAGTTTTCCAAATTTCCTGGCATATTGAGTACAGCACATTCACAAAATCATCCTCCAGGATTTGAAATAGCTCCACTGGAATTCCATCACCTCCATTAGGTTTGTTCATGGTGATGCTTTTTAGGGCCCACTTGACATCACATTCCAGAATGCCTGGCTCTAGGTGAGTGATCACACCATCGTGATTATCTGGGTCATGAAGCCCTTTCTTGTACAGTTCTCCTGTGTATTCTTGTCATCTCTTTTTTTTTTTAATATAAATTTATTTAATTGGAGGTAAATTACTTTACAATATTGTATTGACTTTTTCCATACATCAACATGAATCTGCCACGGGTGTACACATGTTCCCCATTATGACCCCCTCCCAACTCCCTCCTCGTACCATCCCTCTGGGCCATCCCAGTGCACCAGCCCCAAGCATCCTGTATCATGTATCAAATCTGGACTGGCGATGCGTTTCATATATTATGCATGTTTCAATGACATTCTCCAAAATTATCCCATGTTCTCCCTCTTCCACAGAATCCAAAAGACTGTTCTATACACCTGTGTCTCTTTTGCTGTCTCAAATACAGGGTTATAGTTACCATCTTTCTAAATTCTATATATATGTGTTACTATACTGTATTGGTGCTTTTCTTTCTGGCTTACTTTACTCTGTATAATAGGCTCCAGTTTAATCGACCTCATTAAAACTGATTCAAATGTGTTCTTTTTAATGACTGAATAATACTCCATTGTGTATATGTACCACGGCTTTCTTATCCATTCATCTGCTGAGGGACATCTAGGTTGCTTCCATGCCCTGGCTATTATAAACAGTGCCGCGATGAACATTGGGGTACACGTGTCTCTTTCAATTCTGGTTTCCTGGTTGTGTATGCCCTGCAGTGGGATTGATGGATCATCAGTTCAGTTCAGTCGCTCAGTCATGTCTGACTCTTTGCGACCCCATGAATTGCAGCACGCCTGGCCTCCCTGTCCATCACCAACTCCTGAAGTTCACTTAAACTCACGTCCATTGAGTCCGTGATGCCATCCAGCCATCTTATCCTCTTTCATCCCCTTCTCCTGTGCCCAGGCCTTCCCAGCATCAGGATCTTTTCCAATGAGTCAACACTTCGCATGAGGTGGCCAAAATACTGGAGTTTCAGCTTTAGCATCATTCCTTCCAAAGAACACCCAGGACTGATATCCTTTAGAATGGAATGGTTGGATCTCCTTGCAGTCTGAGGGACTCTCAAGAGTCTTATCCAACACCACATTTCAAAAGCATCAATTCTTCAGTGCTCAGCTTTCTTCACAGTCCAACTCTCACATCCATACATGACCACAGAAAAAACCATAGCCTTGACTAGACGGACCTTAGTCGGCAAAGTGTATCTCTGCTTTTGAATAAGCGTCTTTTAATTTCATGGCTGCAATCACCATCTGCAGTGATTTTGGAGCCCCCCAAAATAAAGTCTGACACTGTTTCCACTGTTTCCCTATCTATTTCATATGGAAGTTCTATTTCCAGTTTTTTTTAAGGAATCTCCACACTGTTCTCCGTAGTGGCTGTACTAGTTTGCATTCCCACCAACAGTGTAAGAGGGTTCCTTTTTCTCCACACCCTCTCCAGCATTTATTGCTTGTAGACTTTTGGATAGCAGTCATTCTGACTGGCATGAAATGGTACCTCATTGTGGTTTTGATTTGCATTTCTCTAATAATGAGTGATGTTGAGCATTTTTTCATGTGTTTGTTAGCCATCGGTATGTCTTCTTGGAGAAATGTCTGCTTAGTTCTTTGGCCCACTTTTTGATTGGGTCTTTTATTTTTCTTGAATTGAGCTGCAGGAGTTGCTTGTATATTTTTGAGATGAGTTATTTGTCAGTTGCTTCATTTGCTATTATTTTTTCCCATTCTGAAGACTGTCTTTTCACCTTGCTTAGAGTTTCCTTTCTTGTGCAGAAGCTTTTAACTTTAATTAGGTCCCATTTGTTTATTTTTGCTTTTATTTCCAATATTCTGGGAAGTGGGTCATAGAGGATCCTGCTGTGGTTTATGTCGGAGAGTGTTTTGCCTGTGTTCTCCCCTAAGAGCTTTATATTTTCTGGTCTTATGTTTAGATCTTTAATCCATTTTGAGTTTATTTTTGTGTATGGTGTTAGAAAATGTTCTAGTTTCATTCTTTTACAAGTGGTTGACCAGTTTTCCCAGGACCACTTGTTAAAGAGATTGCCTTTTCTCCATTGTATATTCTTGCCTCCTATGTCAAAGATAAGTTGTCTATAGGTGTGTGGATTTATCTCTGAGCTTTCTATTTGGTTCCATTGATCTATATTTCTGTTTTTGTGCCAGTATCATACTGTCTTGATGACTGTGGCTTTGTAGTAGAGCCTGAAGTCAGGCAGGTTGATCCTGCAGTTCCATTCTTCTTTCTCAAGATTGCTTTGGCTATTCAAGGTTTTTTTTGTATTTCCACACAAATTGTGAAAGTATTTCTTCTAGCTCTGTGAAAAATACTGTTGGTAGTTTGATAGGGATTGCATTGTATCTATAGATTGCTTTGGGTAGTATGCTCATTTTCACTCTATTGATTCTTCCATTCCAAGAATAGCGTATATTTCTCCATCTATTAGTGTCCTCTTTGATTTCTTTCACCAGTGTTTTATAGTGTTCTATATATAGGTCTTTAGTTTCTTTAGGTAGATATATTCCTAAGTATTTTATTCTTTTCATTGCAATGGTAAATGGAATTGTTTCCTTAATTTCTCTTTCTATTTTCTCATTATTAGTGTATAGGAATGCAAGGGAATTCTGTATGTTGATTTTATATCCTGCAACCCTACTATATTCATTGAATAGCTCTAGTAATTTTCTGGTGGAGTGTTTAGGGTTTTCTATGTAGAGGATCATGTCATCTGCAAACAGTGAGCGTTTTACTTCTTTTCCAGTGTGGATTCCTTTTATTTCTTTTTCTGCTCTGATTGCTGTGGCCAAAACTTCCAAAACTATGTTGAATAGTAGTGGTGAAAGTGGGCACCCTTGTCTTCTTCCTAACTTTAGGGGAAATGCTTTCAACTTTTCACCATTGAGGATAATGTTTGCTGTGAGTTTGTCATATATAGCTTTTATTATGTTGAGTTATGTTCCTTCTATTCCTGCTTTCTGGAGAGTTTTTATCATAAATGCATGTTGAATTTTGTGAAAGGCTTTGTCTTTATCTATTGAGATAATCATATGGCTTTTGTTTTTAAATTTGTTAATGTGGTGTTTTACATTGATTGATTTGTGGATATTGAAGAATCTTGCATCCCTGGGATAAAGCCCTCTTGGTTATGGTGTATAATCTTTTTAACATGCAGTTAGATTCTCTTTGCTAGAATTTTGTTAAGGATTTTTACATCCATGTTCATCAGTGATATTGGTCTGTAGTTTCTTTTTTGGTGGCATCTTTTCCAGGTTTTGGTATTAGGCTGATCATGGCCTTGTAGAATGAATTTGGAAATTTACCTTCCTCTGCAATTTTCTGGAAGTGTTTGAGTAGGATAGGTGTTAGCTCTTATCTAAATTTTTGGTAGATTTCAGCTGTGAAGCCGTCTGGACCTAGGCTTTTGTTTGCTGGAAGATTTCTGGTTACAGTTTCAATTTCCATGCTTGTGATAAGTCTATTAAGATTTTCTATTTCTTCCTGGTTCAGTTTTGGAAAGTTGTACTTTTCTAAGAATTTGTCCATTTCTTCCAAGTTGTCCGTTTTATTGGCATATAATTGCTGATAGTAGTCTCTTATGATTTTTTGTATTTCTGTGTTGTCTGTTGTGATCTCTCCCTTTTCATTTCTAATTTTATTTTTGGAAAGTTGTACTTTTCTAAGAATTTGTCCATTTCTTCCAAGTTGTCCGTTTTATTGGCATATAATTGCTGATAGTAGTCTCTTATGATTTTTTGTATTTCTGTGTTGTCTGTTGTGATCTCTCCCTTTTCATTTCTAATTTTATTGATTTGATTTTTCTCCCTTTGTTTCTTGATGAGTCTGGCTAATGGTTTGTCAATTTTATTTATCCTCTAAAAGAACCAGTTTTTGGCTTTATTGATTTTTGCTATGGTCTCTTTTGTTTCTTTTGCATTTATTTCTGCCCTAATTTTTAAGATTTCTTTCCTTCTACTAACCCTGGGGTTCTTTATTTCTTCCTTTTCTAGTTGCTTTAGGTGTAAAGTTAGGTTATTTATTTGACTTTTTTCTTGTTTCTTGAGGTATGCCTGTATTGCTATAAATCTTCCCCTTAGCATTTGCTTTTACAGTGTCCCACAGGTTTGGGGTTGTGTTTTCATTTTCATTTGTTTCTATGCATATTTTGATTCCCTTTTTTATTTCTTCTGTGATATGTTGGTTATTCAGCAACGTGTTGTTCCACCTCAATATGTTGGAGTTTTTAACACTTTTTCTCCTGTAACTGAGATCTAATCTTACTGCATTGTGGTCAGAAAAGATGCTTGGAATGATTTAAATTTTCTTTGAATTTACCAAAGCTAAATTTATAGCCCAGGATGTGATCTATCCTGGAGAAGGTTCCGTGTGCACTTGAGAAAAAGGTGAAATTCATTGTTTTGGGGTGAAATGTCCTATAGATATCAATTAATATCTTCTGCTTCTGTTAGGTCCATACCATTTCTGTCCTTTATCAAACCCATCTTTGCATGAAGTGTTCCCTTGGTATCTCTAATTTTCTTGAAGAGATCTCTAGTCTTTCTCATTCTGTTGTTTTCCTCTATTTCTTTGCATTTTTCATGGAGGAAGGCTTTCTTATCTCTCCTTGCTATTCTTTGGAACTCTGCATTCAGATGCTTATATCTGTCCTTTTCTCCTTTGCTTTTTGCTTCTCTTCTTTTCACAGCTATTTGTAAGGCCCCCTCAGACAGCCATTTTGCTTTTTTGCATTTCTTTTCCATGGGAATGGTCTTGATCCCTGTCTCCTGTACAATGTCATGAACCTCCATCCATATTTCATCAGGCACTCTGTCAGATCTAGTCCCTTAAATCTATTTCTCACTTCCACTGTATAATCACAAGGGATTTGATTTAGGTCATACCTGAATGGTCTAGTGGTTTTCTCTACTTTCTTCAATTTAAGTCTGAACTTGGTAATAAGGAGTTCATGATCTGAGTCACAGTCAGCTCCCGGTCTTGTTTTTACTGACTGTATAGAGCTTCTCCATCTTTGGCTGCAAAGAATATAATCAGTCTGATTTCAGTATTGACCATCTGGTGATGACCATGTGTAGAGTCTCCTCTTGTGTTGTTGGAAGAGGGTGTTTGCTATCACCAGTGCATTCTCTTGGCAAAGTGTGTGTATCTCTCTATTAGCCTTTGCCCTGCTTCATTCTGTACTCCAAGGCCAAATTTGCCTGTTACTCCAGGTGTTTCTTGTCTTACTATTTTTGCATTCCAGTCCCTTATAATGAATGGAACATCTTTTTTGGGTGTTAATTCTAAAAGGTCTTGTAGGTCTTCATAAAACCATTCAACTTCAGCTTCTTCAGCATTACTGATTGGGGCATAGGCTTGGATTACTATGATATTTAATGATTTGCCTTGGAGATGAACAGAGATCATTCTGTCATTTTTGAGATTACATCCAAGTACTGCATTTCAGACTTTTTTGTTGACCATGATAGTGACTCCATTTCTTCTAAGGAATTCCTGCCCACAGTAGTAGATATAATGGTCATCTGAGTTAAATTCACCCATTCCAGTCCATTTTAGTTTGCTGATTCCTAGAATGTTGCCATTCACCCTTGCCATCTCTTGTTTGACCACTTCCAATTTGCCTTGATTCATGGACCTGACATTCCAGGTTCCTATGCAATATTGCTCTTTACAGCATTGGACCTTGCTTCTATCACCAATCACATCCACAGCTGGGTATTGTTTTTGCTTTGGCTCCATCCCTTCATTCTTTCTGGAGTTATTTCTCCACTGATCTCCAGTAGCATATTGGGCGCCTACCGACCTGGCGAGTTCCTCTTTCAGTATCCTATCATTTTGCCTTTTCATACTGTTCCTGGGGTTCTCAAGGCAAGAATACTGAAGTGGTTTGCCATTCCCTTCTCCAGTGGACCACATTCTGTCAGACCTCTCTACCATGATCCGCCAGTCCTGGGTGGCCTCACATGGCATGGCTTAGTTTCAATGAGTTAGACAAGTCTGTGGTCCGGTGATCAGATTGGCTAGTTTTCTGTGATGATGGTTTCAGTGTGTATGCCCTCTGATGCCCTGTCACAACACCTACCATTTTCCTTGGGTTTCTCTTACCCTGGACGTGGGGTATCTCTTCACGGCTGCTCCAACAAAGTGCAGCCACCCTTCCTGACCTTGGACGTGGAGTAGCTTCTCTCGGCCCTCCTGTGCCCGTGCAGGCTCTCCTGGTGGCTCAGCTGGTTAAGAATCTGCGTGCAATGTGAAAGACCTCGGTTTGATCCCTATGTTGGGCCAATCCCTTGGAGAAGGGAAAGGCTGCCTGCTCCAGTATTCTGGCCTGGAGAATTCCATGGACTATATATCTGTGGGGTCTCAAAGAGCCAGACACAACTGAATGACTCTCGCTCTCACTTTCACTTTCCCGCATCATTACAAACATTTACAATTTGGTCAATAAGACACTAGATTGATTATATGTCTTCTCTATGTGGTCAGCAAAAATGAAATTTAAAAATAACATTAAGCAGTTTATCTACCCATAAAAGCACCTTTTAGTAAGATACTTGGCATAATTCACCTGCTACAGGAATGGCAACAAGGACTGTATGGAACAGCAAAAAAGACCAGCATTCCACTTTTCTTTTCAGTCTGACTCAGGATCTTAGGGCTTCCCTGGTGGCTCAGTTGGTAAAGAATCTGCCTGCAATGTGGGAGAACTGGGTTCAATCCCTAGGTTGGGAAGATCCTCTTGAGGAGGACATGACATTCCAGTCTAGTATTCTTCCCTGAAGCATCCCCTTGAACAGAGGAGACTGGCAGGCTTAATAGTGGAGTTCTTCCTCCATTTTCTCTTTTTCTGAAGAGATGATGCTTTAATAGGTGATGTAAGTATCCAGGAATGATCTTTTAGAGCATTCCCTTCCACCAGCTCCCATCTCTCCATATAGACTATAGAGCGATTGATTAAACTGACGATTGAGTATGTGGGTTCCTTCCCAGTTGCTTCCATCCTTCTGTTATTTCTTTAAGTCATTTGATCCAAATATATCTATTTAGCTAACAAGACCTGAGTTTTATTTACCAGTCAAGAGAAAAGAGAAGTACATGTCTGTAAAGAAAATTGATTTTTTTTAAATTTGAAATCCACTTAGTCACATTGTGCTCAGTTGCTTCAGTCATGGCCAACTCTTTGTGACCTCATATCCTGTAGCCAGGATCCTCTGTATATAAGATTAGCGAGGCAAGAATACAGAAGTTGTAATTTCTTTCCCCGGGGTATCTTCCTTATCCAGTGATCTAACCCTCGTCTCCTGCAGCTCCTGCATTCGCAGGCAGGTTCTTTTACCACTAGTGCTACCTAGGAAGCCCCTTCAGTAGTATATATTTCCATAAATGTTTTTCATTATTCCTAAAAGCTACTAAAATTCAACTTTAAAAGCTTTTTTTGTTTTTAATTATCATAAGATCACATACTTCAAAATGTTTCCTCTTTTAAGTGCACAACACAGTATTGTCAACTGTAAATTCAATGCTTATAGCAATCTGTAAACTTTTTCATTGTGCTTAATTTAAATTTAATATCTGCTAAATAGCAACTTCACATTTGCCCCCGTCCCCATCTCCTGCCTGGGGTTTCCCTGGTGACTCAGATGATAAAGAATCTGCTTGCAATGCCAGAGATTTCGATTCAGTCCCTGAGTTGGGGAGATCCCCTGGAGAAGGCAAATGGCAACCCACTCCAGTATTCTTGCCTTGAGAATTCCTAGGACAGAGGAGCCTGGCAGGCCTCAGTCCATGGGGTTGCAAAGAGTAGGACATGGCTGAGCCACTAACACTTTTGCCATCCCCTGGCAATCATCATTTTCCTTTCTGTTTCTATAAGACTGACTATTTTAGATACCTTGTGTAAGTGGAATCATGTTGGATGTGTCCTTCTGTGATTGGCTTATTTCATCAATGAGGTAGGAAATGACAAGACTTCCTTCAAACAAAAAAAAAAAGGCTGAATAATATTCCCTTATATGTATGTACCACATTTTCTTCATATCAATACATTCTTCATTTATGGACGTTTAGATTTCAACTTCAGAATCATTTGGCAGTCTTTGCTCAGTCTTCCCATGCATTAGATTAAACGTGCATTGGCCAAGAAGTTAAGTATTACTTCTGAGACCTTTTGGCTTCATTTAAACTGTATAATTACATTGGATTTTGACTGCCTCAAAAGTCTAAGCCTATAAGTATTAATCAGTTTTTTTTTTAAGTATTTAATTTTAAGAAGTCAAATTTAGATTTTAACTTTGTCTCAGTTTCTTATTGGTCTGAACTGACTTCATTTCACATTTTTTTCCTGTAATAAACATTTTTAAAATAAAAATACAGACACAAAATTATATTGTGCTGCAAAATGAATTTTTACAGAGGACTCATGCCGTAGTAGTTCTCCAGAAGCCCTCCACATTAACACTTAGATATTGTTTCTCCTTTCACTCACACTCACCTAGCTTTTGTTTCCAAGATAAATGTTTAACTGTTTTTGTTGTTTAATCACTAAGTTGTGCCCAACTCTTTGTGACCCCATGAACCATCACCCACCAGGCTCCTTTGTCCATAGGATTTCCCAGGCAAGAATACTAGAATTGGATGTCATTTTCTTCTCCAGGGGATCTTTGCAACCCAGAAACCAAACCCGCATCTGCTGCATTGGCAAGACGATTCAATACGTATAGTTAATTTTGGCTTTATCAAGGTGTAAGTGACAAATTAAATTGCAAAATATTTCAAGTGTACATTCTGGTGTTTTGATATATGTATACACTGTGAAAAGGCTTCCAAGGTGGCTTAGTGGTAGACAATCTGCTTGCCAATGTAGGAGTCGCAAGAGATGCGTGTTGGACCCCTGAGTTGGGAAGATCCCCTGAAGGAGGAAATGGTAACCTACTCCAGTATTCTTGCCTGAAAAATCCAATGGACAGAAGAGCCTGGCAGGCTATAGTCCATGGGGTCTCAAAGAGTAGGCCATGACTGAGCACGCATACAGGCATGCATGCACTGTAAAAGGACTAACATATCTGCCCTCACGATTTATCTTATAATTTTTTTAATTAATTTTTATTTGTTTAGTTTGTTTTGCTTTACAATACTGTATTCATTTTGCTACACATCTTATAGTTTTATTCATTATTTTTTGTGAGATCATTTAAGTTGTATCCCCTTAGCAAATGTCAGTCATACAGTATAGCATTATAACTGTAGTCACCATGTTTTACATTTGATGCTTGACCTTATACACCTTATAGCTGAAAGTTTGTGCACTTTCACAAAACTTTCATTATTTCCTCTACTCAGTAATCATTTTTCAACTGTGAATTTAGTTTTTAATTTACTTTCTAGTGTTTTTAGATTCCAAATATAAGTAATACCATATAGTTTTGTATGCCTGACTTGTTTCACTGAGTATAATGCCCTCAAGATACATTTCATGTTGTCATCACCAATGGCAGGAGTTCTTTTTCTAAATATAGCCATTTGTCAGTAGCAATATTGTAGCCAAATGAGGTTTATACAAAGTGTGATTATTGCTAAAAGAAAAATTTTCACGTAACTGGGAACACCCAAATTGGTTTGTCTGTTTTTGAAGTTTAGAGAAATAGGATAATATCGAATCATATGTTTCATTTTGTACCTGACTTCTTTTGCTCATCATTCTGTAAGGAAGATTCATCTCTATTCTGTGATGTAGCTGTGTGTTTATCTCATGGCCTTAGGTATCAGTTCCAGTTTGGGGCTGTTATAAATGATGTATTTTGGTGCACAATTTTACATATTTATATTGGGCACATAGAATAAGTTAAATTGAATTTCTGTGAAAAGAGATATGTATATTTTACTTCAGTATTATTCCCAAACCTTTCCCAAATGGTTTTGCTAATTCATAATCTCTGGAATATGAGAGTTCCAGTTGTGCCATGTCCCTTACCCAACATGGTATTGCTGATCTACACAAACACACACACATGCATATTACTTTTAACTTGTCTTATGAGTAAAATGAATCCATTTTAACATCAAAACTGGACTCCTTTGCAATTAACTCACAAAGTATTGTAACTGCAAAGTCAACAGATAGTACATTTAGTAGAGGGGTTGCAAGCTCATAAAAATCTAGGGAGGTAATGTAAAAGCATATAGAGTTTATTCAGTGTAAAAGAGAGAGTAATGGGGCATCCTATTGAGACTGTGAGTGTAGTTGTAAAATAGTCTGGTTGAGAACACAGCAGTGACCAGGAAAGAACAGGATTGCTGTAGGGAAAAATCCCACCAACTAAATTCATGACATATAAAAATATGAGCCCACTGTTGTTATCTTTATATTTTTTGAAAGAAATAAAAAAATTCAGATTTTTAACAGCATTTTCTGATTAGAAATTGGGTAACTAATCACTTTTTAAAAATGATGTTTGCCAAACAAAGCACAAATGAGGGCTAGCTCTCTTTCAATCATGCAGGCTGTGAATACCCACACTTTTAAGTGATACATTAGTATCCCCAGAGGACTTGTTTTCCTGACATATTATACCTGGATCAACAAAATTAGTTCTTATAATAGTGTATGATATTAGAAATAATATTCCACTGGTTTTCCTGTGGATACCTAAACTCTTCTTCCCTTTTCTTACTGCATTGACAATTAATTTGGTAGAACCTTGACAGTTCAACTTATTCAAATGTTAACATAGAAATAAAAAGAAATTTAGTGAAACTGAATTTTTTTTTTTTTTTTTGGCTTCTTAAACTTTTAACTGTGTTCTTTTTTTTAATTAATTTTTATTTTTTAGTTTGTTTTGCTTTACAATACTGTATTCATTTTGCTATACATTGACATGAATCAGCCACCAGTATACATGAACTCCCAATCCCGACCCCCACCTCCCCTCTCCCGCCCCACACCCTCTCTCTGGATTATCCCCGTGCATCAGTCCCAAGCATCCTGTATCCTGCATTGAACCTGGACTGGCAATTCGTTTCACTTATGATATCATACATGTTACACTGCCACTCTGCCAACTCATCCCACCCTCTCCCTCTCCCACAGAGTCCAAAAGTCCATTCTATACTTCTGTGTCAGTTATTTAAAGCTAATTTTATATGTATGACTCAGGAAAAATATCTTTCCATTAAGTGTAGAATGACAAAAATCAGTAGAGTCTGGAATTTAGAATTGGAAAATTTGAAAGGCCTGTGGTCTGACAAATTTCTTTCTTTACTTTTTTTTTTTTAAGGAAAAATAATTAAATTCATAATTAGCATCCTTGAAGATATGTCACATATTAGCACATTTTTATTAATATATAAATGATTATTTTCAAATCCTTTCTTAAGAATAGCTTTTGATGAACCAAAGAGCTCTTGACAGTAGAAAAATCTTATTAGGATGATGAAACAGTGATGAAACAGATAATGTTATGGCTAAAGTCTACTAATAATATGTTAAATAGGTTGAACTATTTACTGTCTATTGATAGTTTTAAAAAGTGTCTAAAAACAAATGACATATGCTTATCTGTAATCTTTGACAGATTTACCATTCGAAAAACTTTACTTTCCCCCTCCCCAGTTCTAATAACATAAATTAATTTTGTGTAAAATAGCTACAGACTATATATATATATATGTTTGAGTATGTTTAACTAACATTTGTAACTAAAGTTATTTTGGCGGCAGCATTTTGAGAGTCATCGAACACTAAGTTGGGAAAACAAACTTTGAGCTGAAATGTGATAAGAATTTATTTTCAAATGTGATTTCTCTCTTTGAATAATAGGAGTTATCCATGGAGTCTGGAATTGATCCTGGCCAGGAATATGGACAAGATTATTACAGTTATGAGCATGGGTACATCTTCAGATTTTTTATCCAGTATCTTAATATTTTATGAATAATAAGGTGTTATTAAGGGATTATTATTATTAGCATTTTATGAATGTCATTTCATCCATTTCATGTTTGAAAATGAGTTATGTATCTAGTTTTAGCTTCAATCAAATTTAACCATTTTTTCTATATTGAATTCTGTTTTGATGTTTATATTGATATTGAGTACAATTTGAAAAATGCAATAAAATTGTTCCAATTATTTAAATGAGGATAGAAGTCAAACATATTTGCTCAATTCCTGAATTCACCATTTCTTTCATATGAGATATTTAACATTTTATCTAACCAGTCAGCCTCAAGATTTGCCCAAGAAAAATTCATAAGAAAACACAGTTTAGAATCCAGAAATGAGCATTTCAAAAGTCACTTCTACAGACATAAGTTAACTGTTTTCTACAGTAGAGCAAAATAAATATGATCCAATATCATATTTGAAGCAGAAATTTAAACTTAGAATTTGTGTTCCGAATAAGCTACCTTTCAGAAAGAACCTGTTTGGTGCCTCAAATTGTTCAGTTAGTCAAGGAAAAATATTCCTTTCTCTTCACTCTTATCTCTCCTAAAACTTCAAACTGAAATTTTAAGTTTAACTTCCTTTTCTTGTTATTCCAGGGTACCTTATGGCAAAAGTCACTGGTCCTCAGGTTGTAGTTCTTTCCCTATGGTTTTGTAACTAGTGTACAAGAAGCCAAATAGGTGCTGTATAAATATCTGGTGATTTATTGGTGAAGAAAAAGAAGGAAGCAGAGATCAATCATAGTTATACAGATCACATGAAGAAAAGTTTAAAGTTGTAAGTTTCTGTTACAGGTATGAAATGCCTCAGTATGGAAGTCGTCGTCGTTTGTTACCACCGGCTGGACAAGAGGAATATGGTGAGGTGGTTGGTGAAGCCGAAGAGGAATATGAGGAGGAAGAGGTAACTATGATAATATTTTATGTAATGTTAACATTCCAAGGAAATGGCAACTCACTCCAGTATTCTTGCCTGGACAATCCCATGGACTGAGGAGCCTGGCAGGCAACAGTCCCTGGGGTCACAAAGAGTTGGACAAGACTGAGTGACTTCACTTTAACATTCCAAGAATATTTTCAGCCCTATTTGAATAGCAGCCTACAAAATGTTTCAAATATCAAAAATCCTATTCATTTAGTACCCGTTTTCCATAGAAATTTAATAACACTAGCCATTCCATTGTCTTGTCTATAGAAGGACATCAATTTATATATAAATTAATTTATTTATATTTGAAATAAACCAAAATAAAAAAATTCTAAATGTTATTCCATAATGGTAATACTATAACCAAATAGGTTAAAAAATATTTTGCAAAATAAAATGTTCCCATATTGCCTAGCAAACCTAAAAATCATTAAAAGTACAATCTCCATCTTTTAATTATAAGAGAAAAATAAAGCATCACCAGTATTCTTAATGGAATTATGTCATTTAAGTCTAAATTACCACAAATTCATTTATATCGAATCCTTATACTTTGCCTGAAATATTCACTTGGAATGTGCTATGCTCACTCAGTCGTGTCTGACTCTTTGCAGTCCCATACACTGTAGCCTGCTAAGCTCCTCTGTCCATGAAATTTTCCAGACAAAAATACTGAAACAGGTTACTATTTCCTACTCCAAGAGATCTTTCCAACCCAGGGATCAAACCAGAGTTCCTTGCATCTCCTGCCTTGACAGGCAGATTCTTTACCACTACTGCCACCTGGGAAGCCCTCACTTGGAATATTGATTCAGATATTTAAAACAAAACAAAACAAAATTTAATGTCACTGTAGTTTTACACTGGTCAACATTTTAAAAATAGTCAAATATTTCATTGGCTATTCAGATAAGCTATCATAATTTCCAGATGGGTTAAAATTTTGTTAAAGCAAATGTATAACACTAATTAACCAAAGTCTAAGAATGGGAGAGAGAAGAGGAAATGATTAATTTATTTCTTTGTCTTTTGATCTAAGGTGAGAAATAAATTTTGAATAAGAAAAAGTGAGAAAACCTTAAATTTTGGTATTATAATGTATAAGCTATAGTGGTTATTTCCTTGACCATCTTCTGTCTATATGCAGTGGGGTAAACAGTAGGGAATCATATGATTGTTCTCTAAAAACAGTTTTATAATTTGCATGAAGCTATCGCCCTGTAGATTCACTCCTCCTTAACTTATGTAGGACAAGGTCATAGCATAACCTTTCCCCAGCTGACACTTCAATTGCATTTTCATGATTTTCAGGAAAGGCAAAGAAAGTCAAACCAAAAGTTGAAATTAGAGAGCCTAGTGAGGAGGAAGAAGTAGTTGTCACTATTGAAAAGCCACCCCCAGCCGAACCAACATACACAGCATGGAAGCGAGCCAGGATATTCCCCATGATTTTTAAGAAAGTCAGAGGACTAGCTGAAAGAAGAGGCATCATCGACCTTGAGGAGGAAGAGTGGCAGCGACGCCTTGAGGAAGAAGATAAAGATTATTTGAAACTCACTCTGGACCAAGAGGAAGCTACAGAAAGCACAGTAGAGTCAGAGGAGGAATCCTCCAGTGACTATACTGAGTACAGTGAAGAGGAATCCGAGTTCAGTGAGTCTGAGACTACGGAAGGGGAGTCTGAGTCAGAGACACCCTCTGAGGAGGAAGAAAGCTCTACCCCTGAGTCAGAAGAGTCAGAATCCACCGAGTCAGAAGGGGAAAAGGCAAGGAGAAATATTTTTGTTGCAAGAAGGCCTGTTGTTGAAGACGTCAAGGAAGTCAAAGGTAGAAAAACGGAGCCAGCTGAAGAGCCAGAAGAACTGAAGGTGGAAGAAGAGGAGGAGTGCCCAGCAGAAGAACAGAAAAGTGAGCTGGCCCCTGTGGAAGAGCCAACAGACCTCGAGTCTCGAGATGTCACTGAGGAGGGCAGTGCAGAGTCAGCCTCAGTGGAAGGAGGTGTTGAAAGTGAGGAAGAGTCAGAATCAAGTAGTATTAGCAGTAGTAGCGAAAGTCAGTCTGGAGGTCCTTGGGGCTTTCAGGTGCCAGAGTATGACCCAAGCAAGTATGCAAGCAAGACGTCTCCAGGAGCAAACTCAGAAGGTTACAACACAGCACTGTAAACGAGATCACAGTAGGTGAAAGTTTTGCAGTGACGAGTGCTCTTGTGTGCAGTGCTTTCTGTGCATTTTCTGAAATGACATTTGAAGGGAGGAAATTAATTATGATTTTTATCTGACTGAAGATTAGAAGCATGCCAGAGAAGCAGCTATATATGCTATCCAAATAGATTTGATTTTAGGATATATTAGGGTAAATCTGGTTGATCTTTCCTCTATTAGTAATTCAAAAGACATACAATCAGTTACTCAGTATTTAATATTTCATAATGTGATTTCTGTTAATGCAATGTGGAATTAGGTATTGCCAGTGATGCTCTGGCTATTGGAATGAATTTATGAATATATACAGTGGTCTTTATACCATCTTTGTAACATAAATCCTTAGGACAAGCTACAACAAATGAGATCTCTGCAAGTCTACTTTTGCGTGTATGTACATTTCAACTGGCAACATATTATCAAAAACATCATACACACGTTCAATTAGGTTTGCAGCTCGCATTTTCAAATATTAGATTTTAAATGAGATGAATTAAAAATAAAAGTTATTAATATTTTCTTTCTCTTGTGGATAGGAATTAAAGTGGATTTAGAAAAAAATGAATTTTAGCAGTTGTACATTTTTTGGGGGTAGATAACATAATAATTTTGAAATATAAATCTGGAAATCCAAAATTATGGCTTATTCAGTGCAACATGTTGGTAGTTCACATATCCCCAAAGTGCAATACTATTTTAAGAATAACCAAGTACTTTTTAACCTTTACATCTTGTAATTTCTAATGTGGATTGTTAAAATAAAAATTGTGAAAATTTCCATTGTGTTCCAGCTGCTTACTAAAGGCAAATTTATGATCATTAATTTTCTATTTTGTGTATTACAAGATAAATTGTACAGGATGGGAAGATATTTTAACATATATTTAAATGGGATGAACCAGAAAACCGAGATACAAGTGATTAAATGCATTAACTTATACAAAATGCTTGGCTAGTAATGGAGGATTAATTAGGAATTAGAATATTATAAGTTTAAAAATATATTTCAAATATTAGGAATGCAAGTATGAATATGAACAGAATATACTAATAAAGAGGGATGTTCCTTTCAACTTAACTTTCTTGAAAAGTATAGCAACTGTAAAACAATGAATATATACTAAGTAATATATTAAGTAATATAATATACTTAAAATAACCAATATACATTTTTTATGATAGATCAGTGATTTTACTTAAAAAGATAAAAGTGCTTCCTGAAATGTCTGCTTTCTAATCTAGCAATTTTCTTCAGAAATTTTCAAGCTCTCAAACCAATGAAGAATTTGTGGAAAAGTAATTGATAATAAGATTCTTCCCTTTACCTCTTGAGTTATTACCTTTGATACCTTTCTGTCAAAGGTTGTGAATTTCTCTGGCATTGTAATCTTTGCCCTTTTAATTCCTTTGATAATGATTCATGTTTTTTTTATTATTATTATTTTGACAGTGGGCAAGAAAAAGAATGATCAAGTTAGTTGTTGATCGAGACTATGAAACTAGCTCAACTGGAGAAGACAGTGCTCCTGAATGTCAGAGAACACGTCTTCAGAATCCTAATCTCCACAGTAATGTCAATGGCAATATATACATCGCACAGAATGGTTCTGTGGTGAGAACCCGCCGAGCCTGCCTCACTGATAATTTAAAAGTCACTTCCCCTGTTCGACTGGGGAGACACTTTAAGAAACTAGACAAGTTGGCAGTGACACATGAGGAGAACGTCCCCCTGAACACATTATCAAAGGGGCCACTTTCTACTGAGAAAATGAACACAAGGCCAACTCTGGTTACATTTGCTCCTTGCCACATGGGCACTGACAGTACGGCAGTGAAGTCTTTGGGGAACAGGCTCAAAAGCACAGTTGAACAGGAGTCCATGGTTGACAGTAAGAACATCAAGGAGGCTCTGGAGTTCCATAGTGACCACACGCAGTCAGATGAAGAGGAGCTTTGGATGGGTCCCTGGAACAATCTCCATATACCAATGACAAAACTGTGACGGATTTTTTAAAAAGTTATTTTAATTTTTCTTCAGTTTTTAATAAACTGCACTTTTTATTGTCACTGACAAAACAACGTATGGGGTTTATATCATGCACACAAGCTAAAACCTTGAACAATAGGCTTTAAAGCTTACAAAGAGACAGATTTGCACTCACATTTGTATCAATTAATATTCTTCCCAGAAAAATCTTTTTGGATAGATTCTCAATTCACTGTATAACATCATTTAAACATTTTGCTGTTTTGTTGGGTCTTTTATTTTTTCTCATTTTAATAAACAATAAATAATTTACTAAATAATCATTTATATTTTGTTGATTAACATAGATCATTTTTCATCTCTAGCTTCATGGAACTTGTTTTGGTACATGGAATTGTACTTTTCATAAAAAATGGGAAAAATTTATATTAGAGGATTTTACAGGTAACAGGTTTATACAGTTGCTGTCTATATCATCCTGACTTTTTAAATGAGAGATTGAATTACAAAGTGATATTTAATGGGAATCATCTATAAATTATATAGAATCATGAATCTATTTTCCTTATTGTCCAATGGAAAGGTTTTCAAATTTTTACATATGTTTATGTTGACCTTTTAAATAACACCTGAAGTCATATCTTTCTTATAAATAGCATTTATAATTTTCCATGGTTAGCACACACACTCTATAAACCATCTAGCCATACCAAACATAACAGGCAAGTTAGTGTAAGCCTTCAAGATATTAAATAATTATTTGGAGCATCAGAGCAAAATTCCTTGAAGTTAGAAAGAGTCAAACAGGCAATAATACATTTAGAACAACAATTTCAATATGGAAGATGTAGTAAGAACAAAGAAGTCTTGCCTTAATGTAACTGAACATGAATGTTTTATCAATTCAGTGTAAAGCAATTTGGCAGGGCCATGAATCTATATAATATGTGAAATTTCAATAAAAGCTATAAATCCATAGCTTCAAATGTATTATAGTATTTCACTTTTCCCAGCTCCAGTTTATTTTAAAAATATTTTAATGCACATACTTATGTGCATAAATTACAGACCAGAAAATGACCACCTGGGTCCTTTTTTTTAATCAAAGAACACAGTCTTGATTCTTCACCACTGAACAAAGCACAGTGTTTCACCATTAACATAAATGAAAACAAAATATCCTTTCAGAAAAAGCCCCCAAAACTTGCCTTGGTGTTGCCTTCTTTCTAGATGTAAAAAAGATGAAACAATATAAGAAAATTCAGAATTTTATTGAGTATGATTTAGTGTTTTATAGATGTAGTTCACTTCAAATTTTATACAGTATTGACCAAGTTCAGATTTCAATAAAAGTTTCTCATGCATGCTTATTATATGGTTGAAAGACTGAATAATGCATTACTATCTAGTTCCCTCCTGGATGTTTCATATTTTAAAACTTGTTTATTACAATTTCCTTATTTCCAAAGGGAGAAAATTGTATGTAACATAAACTTACCAACTTATATGAGTAGTATGGTTTAATTTCAAAAAGTTTTTGAGATCAAATATAGT
Organism: Aepyceros melampus; assembly: GCA_006408695.1. Lineage (NCBI taxonomy): Eukaryota > Metazoa > Chordata > Mammalia > Artiodactyla > Bovidae > Aepyceros > Aepyceros melampus. Next base: position 36,509 of record SJXQ01011129.1, on the reverse strand, counting down.
AACATCTCATATCATCATCATCTCAGAGTTTATTAAAAATATAGAATCTTGCTCACAACCCTAGGTCTGCTAAACAAGAATCTATGTTCTCACAAGATCCCAAGGTGGCTTGTATGCATATCAAATTTTAGAAGTTAAGTACCTACCACTGAACTCTAGGGCTTACTCTTGAAAAACACTGAAGTGACAGTTTTTAATGTAAAATATTTCAGATAGAAGTTATATTAAGCATATCATATTTTCCAGCTTTCTCAATTAGAAGTCACTAAATTTGTTAATAATTTTCTGATGTCTCAGAGTCATCACAGCTAGCATCCTGATATTCTCTGCATATAGCTTATATATACATACTTTTTTTCTTTCTCCAGTTTCAGGCTGTGACATTTAACTAATTTTGTCACTGTTCCTCCCTCCAGAATTCATGTTCCATCTTACTTTGAATCTCCTGGTGAGAAAGTTTGTCTGTCTTTGTTTTGTTTGTCACTAAAAAAAAAAAAAAATCATTTAACCTAAGATAGGCATAATGTATGTGAATTCAAGCAAAAGTCTTGTGATTCCAGGAAGCTTTTCAAGGTCACTGTTGGGATCTGAGCATTGTTCTTGAAATCTAAAGTTGGCAGAAGTCTAATACTCTGATATATGAGATATCACTATAGTTTAATGTTCAGATTTTACAAGGAATCAAGCTACTTAACAGACATATTTCAGCCATTTCAAGTTGACCATTTCAGTAAAACCAATCATGAAGTTAATATGTCCCTAAATTAGTGGACATATATAAAAATAAGCAGTATGTACATAGAGCAACCAAATCAAATATTTGGTCAATGTATTTTGAGGTAAAGTATGTATTGCAGCAAAAGCATTACCAACTAACAGCATAAATCTGGACTGATTGAATAGAAACTTTGATAGGACTTTAAAACTCAGGATTAAAATTGTGGAAACCAGGGGAGATACCCAAGCATATTTAAACTTAAGAATATTTCATGAAAGTGATGTTTCTATACAAATTTTTATAAAGAAAGTGGTAGTTATTTTTCTTTGATGGACATAGCAATTTATTGTGGTTTTTCTTAATCAGTAGCAGCTTTCAATCAGGCAGAAGAAACGGCTGATTAAGATGAGAAGAGACTAATATGACTGTAAGGTAAACCTGTAGATTTCATGAGAAGGTCTTGTGGGCATGAAGGGCAAGATGACGAAGAATGAAAAGAATGAAAAATAAGTTACAGTGACAGGATATTTGTGACTCAAATATCATCAAATCACAGATGCTAATTCTCTCTCTCTCTCTCTCTCAACTTCTCTTTTTCATTAATTACAGACTGTGAGAGTTGTCACTGAATGATAACTGTAGGCTGGCCAAAAGCATCTTTTTAAATACAGAAAAAAAGTTTGCCTTGAATTTTGTGTGACATGTTGTTCGTGTTATTAAAACATGTTGCTAACAGGAATGCTAAACCATGTTATATGTGCTAAGTGGATCTTCCCAGTGGGATACGGTAGCCATTATTAAAATATTATTAATTGAGTTTATGTATTATAGAGCCAGAAAAAAATTGAATATTAATTCTTGAGGGAAGACATTTACTTTCTTTTACTTCATAAGCCTTGCCTTTTCTCTTGCTCTGCTCCACTTTCTTCACTTTCAGCCATGAGTGGGGCTTATATACCACTTCAATTAATTAGTATAATAGAAATAGGCAGAAATTTCTAATAATCAGTTCTCAGGGCAGATGCCCACTGGTGCCTGCAAATAAAACAGCGATAAGGCTGAGAGATAAGTTCAAATAATACTGAGGACCTCTATTTTTTATTGACAGTTACTTTCTCTTCTCAAATGATAACATGGATTCCTTTATTCTATTTTTTTTCTCTCTTATTTTTGCATTCATTGACCTTGATCTTTATAATAACAATCTTTACTTTTTAGATTGGTATTTTTTCATTGCAGACTACTTTATATTTATGGTAAATTAAGGATATAATATGGAAGATTTGAAAACTGTCTAGAGTTTGGAAAATTATCAGCACATTCACTACTTTCCCAATTTCTTTTATCAAATACCTACTTTTTTTCTTAACGAATATTATGTTACTGTATGAAGAATATGAATTAGAAAATTTAAGTTAAAAATGCATTGTTACCTACTACACAATGTTTCAAAAATAAATTTCCATTTGAAAAAAAATGACCTCTCATTATTCTGTCAGGTGGGGTAAACAACAGTAACAATTTTCCTGTTTACATGGTTAGCATTTTAGTTTGATAACACAAAGTCCTGCTCTGCAAACTCTTTGAACAGTGGAGAGAAATGATGTGTATTTTAAAACTATCATCCTTTCTTATGCACTTCAATTATGTATATGTTATCGAGTTCTAAGAAGTGTGAATGTGTTTCCTAACATTCCACCTATCCATTTACTTTTAAAGTAATTTTTTATAATTATATAAACACTTAGATTTTAATATTTTTATGTAATCAGTCAACATGTTCATACAAATGCTAAATGACATAAATATATCAAAAAGTATAGTCAACATGAAGTTACATTATGTCTCTTTAACATGATTGAGTTGGATGTTTCAGATTCATAATTTATACATTTCTATCTCTATCTAGCTAGCTAGCTAGCTAGCTCTTCACCCACCTATCTAGCTCTGCTCATATTTCCCTGTATATACGCAGCTTACTTTAACTTATAATGCAGCTGATGATGAATAACTTTAACTGTCTTTTATCTCACACAATCAGGATTGGGAAGAATAAGTTTTCTAAAAATACTATCTTGAACATAGAGTTAAGTCTTGGCCTTTTGCCCTTCTGCTCTTCATAACATGGAACAGAATTTTATTTATCTCTGTGTTTCTGATGCTCACACCAGAAAAATATCACATTAAATAGAATGAGTTAATTCTACCTCTGTCATTGTGTGACCTTGTGCATGTCATTTGACAATTTATCCCATTAGGAAATGGCAACAATAACGTCCACCCTCAATTAAGAGATAATATCAGGTATTTGATCTGAACATAGTTTTCTATCTCTATAATAGAATACAGAGATGGAAAAGAGAATAGCAGGTTAGAAAGATGTTTCTTAATTCTTCACAATATGTCTAGATTATAATATTTTACTTGCTAAATATCAGTGTAAATTTTGTTGACCTATTACACTTAGTATTCTAAGTTATTAGAAAATACATCTTTTCTCTGCAGTAGTGAAAAATACTTGTATTTTTAAAAAGAAATAAAAGAAATCTATAGAATGTTTCCCCTATGTCTTGCACTTTTATATAATAACAAAAAAAAGTAAAAATAAATAAGCATTGTTAATGAATATCATGCAAAGCCTGAGCTGCAAGAGGACTGTTGAGAGGCTTCAGGAGTGTGCATGAAAGTGAGCAATTTCATCTAAAATATGTCCCGTTTTACTCTAAATACTTCCCCTAAATATACATTTCATGTGTGGTAAACACCAAATTAACAACAGCTCTTCTGAATTTCTTGTGAAAGAGATGTTGATCAAAATCTAGCCTTAAGTTAGCTTAGGAAATTGAGGCTTTTTCTTAACCTTAACAGCATGATTACATAAATGAGAGTACTGAGCAAAGATAGTTTGGAAATGTAGTATCTGTGACTCAGTGTTCTTACTCTCTTTACTGTCTATTCCTCAGTAGATTTCTTTAACTTTGCCATTTTCTACAAAGGATACTGAATTATCTAACTCTACAAAAATATTATCTTTGTACAATGAAGAAAGAAAATCAAATTTTAGCCAGCTGGAATACCAATGAACCAATTGGTATTGATTCAATTGGTATGAACCAATATTCACATATTTAAATTTTTACTTTAGTTACATAGACATTTAATTCATATAAAGTCATATCAAAATATTGCCTTTATAGATTTTTATCTGTCATATAACTTTATTTATACTACTGAATTTACCATCAGTATCAATCATTGAATGTTTTTTTTTCCAGAGATACAGGTACTATTCATAAAATAAAACATTTTTTGGCAGAGAGGAGGTAAGGTTGACTATTGTTTGGTCACTAAGTTATGTCCAGCTCTTTTGCCAGCCCATGGTCTGTAGTCCACCAAGCTTCTCTGTTCTTGGGATTTTCCAAGCAAGAATACTGGAGTGGGTTACCATTTCCTTCTCCAGGAGATCTTCTCTACTCAGGATCAAACCCGGGTCCCCTGCAGTGGCAGGCAGATTCTTTACCACTGAGCCACCTGGGACATATAAGCAGAGGAGAGGTGGAAACTCGGGATGTATATTCCTTATGCAACAAATGTATGCCTTTGAAAAGGGAGACATTTATATTGTACACCTTTTAAAATTAAGCTTTAAAGGTTTATTTAACATATAAAATTGAGATAGCATCCCATAACTTGCTTGATAAGTATTTAAATATAGGGTTGAAATAAGTAACTAAATAGCATTTTTAAATTATATCAAGCTCTTTCTACTGAGGGGCAAATTTATCCAAAGACCTTAGGGCTGAAATAATTTGGGCCCTAAGCTACCAATGTCATTATGTAGTCATTTCCCAATGCTTGTCCCTGGGGGGAGCTTGATAAATACATTTTGTCTGCAGTCATTTTTTTGTTACTATATTACACTGGTCACATCCAGAACTCTCTGGTTCAGTTTCCATAACTACAAAATGAATTTGGATATAGGATTCCTAGGGCCATTTTGAGTAGAAGCTGAAATAACCAGCAAAATATTAGTTTGAAAGAAGCAAGCCAACAATCTATAAGCTGTACTTTACAGAGTCAGCTGCTGTGCCCATCTCCTGCCTATGTTATTTACTTATACCCCATTTCAGAACAAAAGATCTCATGATGTTTTACAAAAATGCATAGAATAGAAGAGGTGAAATGAGGTTGAAAGAATGAGACAAAGGGAGATCAAGATAAGGAGGGAATAAATATAATGCTTAGATTAGCACTCAGGCTTATGCATGCCTTGGTTCTATACGTTAATTATTTCAACTACAAAGTTAGTCTTAATCACCAGCTGTCAGATCAAAAAGGAAAGTAGTCACAGGATTCATAGCACACATATAGTTTAAAAAAAATGATTATTGAAGAGAAGTCAGCTTTGCCTGTTACCAAGACCAGAGACAAAATTTTCCTAAAGGCCCTGAGAAAAAGTACATTATATTATATATTGGCCTAGATGTAGCCAAGGATATTTTACTTCTTTGTTTCTCAATTTTCTCTTACAAAGCTTGCAAACATCAGCCTTCCTTCTAAGAGATCTTTAAGTGTTTAGTTCACTGTCTGTCACTGGGTTATCAATGACCACTATGTTAAAATCTGGAAGAGTAAACTGCCAGAATATTTTCTACTTTCACTAGCATTCTTTCTTGCAAACAGATTTATATTAATCCCACTTTAATTAAATCATTAATCAAAAGCCTGGTTGTAAAGGTCTGCAGTTTTCACAGCTCTATAGCTGTGCTGCTCACTGATGACGGCATATGTAAACGCAGACCTATTTCTTTATTTCTTCAGAATATAGGTTTTATGCCCCTTGGAGTTTAAGCCTGAATTTAGGGAGCATTGTTTTAGAACACGAGTCCAGCTGTATTAGGGGAGATAAAAATATGAAGAACATACTATCACTTTAATTACTTGAATAATTTAGCCTAATTATCCTGCATATTAGCATTTCATACTTATATATTTGGACAAGGATAAGCATCAGTTTAGTTCAGTTCAGTTCAGTCGCTCAGTCATTTCCGACTCTTTGGGACCCCATGAATGCAGCACGCCAGGCCTCCCTGTCCATCACCAACTCCCGGAGTTCATTCAGACTCACGTCCATTGAGTCGGTGATGCCATCCAGCCATCTCATCTTCGGTCATCCCCTTCTCCTCCTGTCCCCAATCCCTCCCAGCATCAGGGTCTTTTCCAATGAGCATAGTTAGTCTCATTTTCAGTGATGTCCTGGTAAACCAGCTCTCTAGGAAAAGAAAAAAGAAAAAGCAAATCAAAATGATTTGTTGTGTTCTCAGATTTCTGTGATGTAAATGCTCCTACCACAGTCATCTCCAGCTTAATTGCCAGCTTCGCAAATTCTTAAAAGTTTAACAAGCCGGGGACTGTCTTGTAACATGTGTGATATCATAAGCGAAATGAATTGCCAGTCCAGGTTTGATGCAGGATGCAGGATGATAGGGACTGATGCACGGGGATAATCCAGAGAGAGGGTGTGGGGCGGGAGGGTGGAGGAGGGGGTCGGGATTGGGAGTTCATGTACACTCATGGCTAATTCATGTCAATGTGTAACAAAACGAATACAGTATTGTAAAGCAAAACAAACTAAAAAATAAAAATTAATTAAAAAATTAAAAAAAAAAAAAGTTTAACAAGCAACTTTGATATCATAAGCGAAATGAATTGCCAGTCCAGGTTTGATGCAGGATGCAGGATGATAGGGACTGATGCACGGGGATAATCCAGAGAGAGGGTGTGGGGCGGGAGGGTGGAGGAGGGGGTCGGGATTGGGAGTTCATGTACACTCATGGCTAATTCATGTCAATGTGTAACAAAACGAATACAGTATTGTAAAGCAAAACAAACTAAAAAATAAAAATTAATTAAAAAATTAAAAAAAAAAAAAGTTTAACAAGCAACTATGGCTGAAACTACCAAACAATTGCACTCATCTCACTCGCTGGCAAAATAAAGCTCAAAGTTCTCCAACCTAGGCTTCAATAGTATATAAACCAAGAACTTCTAGATGTTCAAGCTGGATTTAGAAAAGATAGAAGAACCAGAGCTCAAATTGTCAATATTTGTTGGATCATAGTAAAAGTAAGAGAATTGCAGAAAAATATCTATTTCTGCTTTATTGACTATGCTAAATCCTTTGACTGTGTGGATCACAACAAACTGTGGAAAATTCTTAAAGAGATGAAAATGCCACATTGTGGTTTGGATTTGCATTATGGTCGGGAGAGGGGAGGTGGGGGTCGGGATTGGGAGTTCATGTACACTCGTGGCTGATTCATGTCTATGTATAGCAAAACGAATACAGTATTGTAAAGCAAAACAAACTAAAAAATAAAAATTAATTAAAGAAAAAAAAAAAGAAAGAAAGAAAATGCCAGATCATCTTATCTGCCTCCTGAGAAATCTGTATGCAGGTCAAAAAGCAAAAGTTAGAACTGGACATGGAACAATGGACTGGTTCCAAATTGGGAAAGGAGTATGCCAGGCTGTATATTGTCACCTTGCTTATTTAAATGCTGGCCTGGATGACGCACAAGCTGGGATCAAGTTCGACAGGAAAAGTATCATAATCTCAGATATACAGATAACACCACCGTTAATGGCAGAAAGTGAAGAGGAACTAAAGAGCCTCTTGATGAAAGTGAAAGAGGAGAATGAAAAAACTGGCTTAAAACTCAACATTCATAAAACAAAGATCATGGCATTCGGTCCCATCAGTTCATGGCAAATTGATGGGGAAACAATGGAAACACTGACCAACTTTATTTTCTTGGGCTCCAGAATCACTGCAGATGGTGACTGTAACCATGAAATGAAAAGACACTTGCTTCTTGGAAGGAAAGCTATGACCAACCTAGACAGCATATTAAAAAGCAGAGACATTAGTTTCCCAGCAGAGGTCCGTGTAATCAAAGCTTTGTTTTTTCCAGTAATCACGTACAGATGTGAGAGTCAGACTATAAAGAAAGCTGAGGACCGAAGAATTGATGCTTTTGAACTGTGGTGTTGGAGAAGGCTTTTGAGAATCTCTTGGACTGCAAGGAGATCAAATTTGTCAATCCTAAATGAAATAAATCCTGCATATTCATTGGAAGGACTGATGCTGAAGCTGAAGCTCCAATACTTGGCCACCTGACACAAAGAAGTAACTCATTAGAAAAGACCCTGATGCTGGGAAAAATTGAAGGCGGGAGAAGAAAAGGACAACAGGATGAAATATTTGGATGGCATCACCGACTCGATGGACATGAGTTTGAGCAAGTTCCGGGAGTTGGCGATGGGCAGAGAAGCCTGGCAGGCAGCAGTCCATGGGGTCGCAAAGCTTGCGCATGACTGAGTGACTGAACTGAATTGAACTAAACGTTGTAACAGTGAAGTGTTATACATAGTCCCTGGTTAGGGTTCAGGGTATAATTTCTGGTGTGGTAGGAAGAAACATTTATGGGTTTGCTTTTCAGAAGAAAGCTTGTTTCAGTTGGATGTGCTGGCTGGTGCTGCAAGATAGCTAGAGATCTGGTAAATCTGAAAATGCTGCCAGTCAGAGAGCAATCAGGCACATGTGACTTTGTGATAGGGACTCAGAAGGGAATTACAAAGGACTAAATGGAATAATCTGCACTAGAAAATGTTGGTGATACTTATGATTTCACAAAATGAATTTGCTTTATACACTTTAGAGGGTTTCTGAAAATGGTCACTGAAGTGAGGTAAAAGGAAAGAAGATGTTAAGAGGTTTTTCTAATTTGACTTTGATATTCAAAGGAAGGCTTCTGCTTAACTTTGAGAAGTCTTCTAATATGGTCATCTGCCTGAGATTTGCTGTGTATTTTTGTTTTTGCATCCCTCTCTGTTTCCAAATAAATTATTTGATCTCCCATAACTAGTCACTCCCTGAACTCACTTCCTCCAGTTAAAATTCTTAGGTATATATTCCTATAACCACAGTAATTGCCTTGCCACCAAAAAAAAAAAAAAAAAAACCACTACAATTTGTACTTTAAAAAATGTGAACTTTTTAATATTGATTTGGTGTGACTAAGACCTTTTCCTATAAAATAAAAAAAAAATCAGATTTTTTATTTTACAGGGAACACATTCTGTCCTGTTTTTTTCCCCTCTATCCAATTGTTTCATTTTCAGGAACTAATTCTATTTATATTCCTTTGATATATATATATATATATATATATATAAAAAAAAAAAAAAAAAACCACTACAATTTGTACTTTAAAAAATGTGAACTTTTTAATATTGATTTGGTGTGACTAAGACCTTTTCCTATAAAATAAAAAAAAAATCAGATTTTTTATTTTACAGGGAACACATTCTGTCCTGTTTTTTTCCCCTCTATCCAATTGTTTCATTTTCAGGAACTAATTCTATTTATATTCCTTTGATATATATATATATATATATATATAATCAGAGTATTTTTCACCTTCCCAATCTTATTCCAAAATCCACTCAACTAGCATAATGTGCTTATTTATTAACTGGGATTCATCACTTAGGTGGTGCAGATAGATAGATTTATAGGTAAAGTGGCAAAAATATGCTGGCTGCTTGATGAAGTACCAGACTTTCTTGGCTCAGAACTATTCAATTGAATATATCTTTTATTAAAAGTAAGCAATTGACTTTTGAATGATCTGTCTCTTAGAGAATCACACTAACCTCTGAGCAATACATTTTATTGTCAGGGCAAGCATAAATCCGTAGCTGGCGATAAGCTCACTTGTAATAGCAAATAGAATAGCTTTAAAACCTTCAGATTTCCTTGAAAATATTCCCCATAGTATTTGGTGGAGAAAAGGTGGCCTCTGAAATTGGCACTTGTATCTGCCTCACGTATGATGCTGAGCTGGCTCTTCAGGTGACTTCCTTGATACCATAACCTTTAAAAAGAGTCCAAGGGCAAAGATTCCAGGAAATTTCTGAAGTATCACAGCTCCTTTGCAAATGCATTCTCCCATTTCTTTTGATAAATCATTTACCTACCAACAAATTCATAGTACTTTATTTATTCCATGATTCTCCTCTTCTGATGGACTTCATACTTTGCCTCCATTATGATAAGTATATTCACAGACTGTCTTAGTTTTCAGGGCATGCTAAATTAGTACTTCCCTTCATCGACCCTTTTTGTTACTCTTCATTGAGTTTCCCAGGTCCCGCCTCTCTCTTTGTCTGACCCCTAGGTTCCATGAATTATCTGGTCATTGTTCAGTAAACCAAAACACCACCAATAACAATATTTATCACTTATTGGACAGACAATGAACTCCCAGTTACTGCACATTAAAATACATAATTTTTACTTCAACTCTATGGAAAATCTATCTCTATTATTTCTATTTTACAAAGGTAAATTAAAAGAGGAATCAGAGGTTACATTTTTACTCAGTGGTACACAGCTACTGAGTGGTGAAGCAAGCATTTGGAAGCAAGTGGCCAGACTCCTGAATCTGAGGTTTAACCAATTTACCAGCAGAGAAAACTAACGGGGGCTGATATGGGGAAGGGAGATCTTGAAATGAGAAATTATAGGTGTGTGATGTTAATTCATAGGGGAAGCTGTGTTTCGGGGACTCTGTATTACCAATGCAGCTTCAGCCTGGAAATGGACTTTCAGCTAGGGATCCATATCACATATCACATAGAACCAGTCCTATGTACTGTGGTCATCAGACGTGTGCACTGATATCTACCAAATTCTACTTTTGATTTCTTCAGAATAAACATAAAAATAATCTGCATGAAAGAGAATTTTTATGGTACCCACTTCAAAAATTTATGTGACTCTATTAATTGATTCATCACTTGAGACTAAAATATTTTAGATTGTCATTACAATTTTAATATAATGTATAAAAATAATATTAGTCAATGTATTGAACATTTAAATGAACAGTTTAGACTAGTTTGTTGTCATCCTTATATTATCTTTAATATGTTTTTCACTGTCATAGTTATAGTAATTAAAATCTCATAAAAGCCTACTCTTTGTAACATCAGTTCAATTTAATTAACATGTGTGTCAACCAGAGTACCTCTGGATATCCTGATCAAGTGAAAGTTAAGTGAAGTCACTCAGTCGTGTCTGACTTTTGCGACTCCATAGACTGTAGCCTACCAGGCTCCTCTGTCCATGGGATTTTCCAGGCAAGAGTACTGAAGTGGGTTGCCATTGCCTTCTCCAGAGGATCTTCCTGACCCAGGAATTGAACCTGGGTCCCTGCATTGTAGGCAGACACTTTACCATCTGAACCACGAGAGAAGCCTAAGATTTCCCTAACTCCACCTAGACTGGCTGTGAAAAGGAAGCCTACTTTAAAGAGGCTAGGTATGCTCAGGCTGACCCCATGAAATGTAAATAAGCACTGTTTTTGCCTAACTTTTTTGCATTTAGACATTTATACCCCATTATGAGATTTGCTAGATGTATCTTTTCACACACTGTCAGGAAGGATTAAGGAAATCAACGTACAAGTCTTCGATGAAACAGTTTTGCAAATTGTTCTGTGACAACTGGGATTCACAGTGTTAGATTGTGCATTCACACATAAACTGGCAGGAACAAAACTCAGGCAAGGAAGCAGTTACTGACCCTCTGACAAGCTTAGAGCTTATATATCTCCTGGGGATTGAACAACAAGCTGATTTGAATCTTTTTGGTTTCAAATTGGATAGTGAGGCTAACATCATCAGCAAATTAGATGACTCACAGTAAATATTTATTATTCTATTATATATAGGTATTTTCAATATATAAAGAGAAGTTTTTCTTCAATACAATTATTATAGTTTCCTCCTTAACCCTCTTTCAAGAAAGTCTTTCACTAACCCCTTGTATAGAGAGAAGAATTTAGGAAACAAACATTATTTGTGCTCTGATAGGCATCTATATATTGGAGAAGGAAATGGCAACCCACTCCAGTGTTCTTGCCTGGAGAATCCCAGGGACAGGGGAGCCTGGTGGGTTGCTGTCTATGGAGTCGCACAGAGTCGGACACGACTGAAGCGACTTAGCAGCAGCAGCAGCAGGCATCTATATTGCATGCTTTTGTTGTTTACAGTTGTTTCAATGTAGATACCTCTCTGAAGGCAGTCATCCTGAGACATTTCCTCATTCAGTCTTAAAGATGTTAGACAAAATTTCTGGAAGGGTCTTATATTCACTAGTTTCAAGTGTTGATGCAAGTCTCATTCCTACCATACTCTCCTTACTTGCATTTTTATATAGGTCTCATCATCTCGTAATGTACTATCTTGTATGGGAAGTTTGATGAGTGTGCTTGCTTCTGTTTCTACCATATACGAAAATGTCCTTTTTAGCTACTTTCTACTGGTTCTTCACAGCATCACATCTAATAGAAAGCTTTCTGACAGAAACAGACTTGTACCCCTTTAGAGTCTTTCAGGACTTCCCTGGTCGTCCAGAGGTTAAGACTTCATCTGCCAGTGCAGGGGACACAAGCTCCATCCCTAGTCTGAGAAGACTCCACATGCCATGGGCAACTAGGCCCATGTGCCACAACCTCTGAGCCCACACTCCAACAAGAGAAGCTGCCACAGTGAGAAGCTCATGCGCCACAACCAGAGAGAAGCCCCTATTTACCACGACCAGAGAAAGTCCACACCCAGCAATGAAGACCCAGTGCAGCCCCAACTACATAAATACATAAAATGAACATTAAAAGAAGCCTTTCAGACTCTATATACTCTTATTTTGTAATTACTCCTTTATGTACTGTTTTCTGCTATCAGACTGAAAGCTCTTTTGGGAATGAACTATGTCATATTCACCTTGTATACAGAGTAAGACCTGAAACTGTTTCTAATAAGAAATTTTTTGCAATATTTAGGAAAGTGTTTTGACAGGGACTTTCATAATTTTCAGATAACATTTTCATTCACTTGAGATGAGTTTACAAAGTACTTTTATCATTTTACAGGTGAAATAGACTCCTTTATTTCAAGATGTGATTTCATGGTTAACTATTATTCCATCTATTTGTTTTAAAATATACTTCACCTAAAATAAATAATTTTTAGAAGATTTCTGCATTTTGATTCTTAAAGAAAAAGCCTCTCTAAGCAGAGTTATTAAATGTACGATGGGAATAAAAGTCTTTCCTCCAATATTAAGTGCTGCTCAGACATCACAAGAAAAAGTAATGAACACTCACTTAACAATGTAAAGCAGAGAAATGAAAGCTACCTTTTTCTGTATGCTTTCCTTGTGGCCCACTTTAGCAATTCATGTTTCTTCCCACCACCACCTAAAAGGATTGGAGAGGGTTCAGCACAGGAAGAAGAGCTAGAGGTTCTCAGAGACAAATAGCATGAAAAGAGCTGGGATGGGGAGCAAGTCTTATAGTCAGTCAAGATTAAAGGATCTGAAGAAATAAATGTCATTATAGTTTTCAAAATATTTTCTATGCCTGAAGATCTTCACAGGTATGGCCATATAATCCCATTTGGGTAATCTGTTATTCATGTTAGAATCGCACATCAGTACATTAAGGTAGAGCTTTCAGTAACTCAGTACTCATTTTTAAATCAAACCGATTTCCTTCTGATGCCCAACAGTATGGTAGGAATTTGGATAAGGGTAATAGAAGATCAAATACTAAGTGTGAAAACACGTTGGCTTGAGCACATAAATGATGGTTACTTGAGTTAAAGAGAATATGTGGTGTGTGTGTGTGTGTGTGTGTGTATGCTAAGTCAATTCAGCCATGTCCCATTCTTTGCAACCCTATCGACTGTAGTCCACCAGGCTCTTCTGCCCATGGGACTCTTCAGGCAAGAATACTGGAGTGGGTTGCCATGCTCTCCTCCAGGTAAAGTGAGAAAATGCACCCTCAAGTGGAAGAACAGATAAAGAGAGACAGGCTGGAACCTGGGACTTGAGACCCTCTGCAACAAAATACAGAGAAACTGTAAGGGATTAAAAATAGCTCTGCACATGCCCAGGTAGTTGGGGCAAATCAAACAAGATACAAAAAGACTAAAAACCCAACTTCCACTTCTGAGGAGTCAGGAGCAAAAGCAGGGCCCTGTGCATGCGCCCTCCACAAAGCACCACCAAGGGTGTAGGCAGACCACCTAAGCCATCCCTCCAGCCTGATTCCTGAACCTGCCCCTACCCTCACCCTATATAAGGAGCCATCCCTTTAGAGAACAAGCCAGGGAACCTGTTACTTGCTTTTGCTTCTTCACATTGCAGCATGAGTTTCAATAAAGACTTGCCTGAACATTTTGTCTGGCCTCTTATAAATTTCTATTGATTAAGGACTCTAGAACTCTTGATCAGTAACAAAAGAGTTGTTGGAATGCCAAAACTCAGTTTTAACTAATCTGGCCAGAAGGCAGGTGTCTGCAATCAGAAGAGAGTTCTCACAAGAAACCAACCCAAGGGCACCTTGATCTTGAACTTCTAGCATCCAAAACTGTGAGAATGTACGTGCCTGTTATTTAAGACATCCCATATCTGGCATTTTGTTATGGCAGCCAGAGCTGACTACCCAAGCTAAACATCCATCAATGTTGAACTGATTAAATAAATGATTGAGTGTCTATCCAGAGCCACATGGAATACTATGGTACTTCCTGGAAGGTAATTTCTGGAACTGTGCAACAGAAATGCTGACTGCTACAGTTAAATGCAATGTTACCATGAAAATTAAAGACGCAGCTCTATCTGCACAAGAAATAATCTCCATGGTGTTAACATGTTAAATGAAAAAATAAAGGAAAGTACAAATCGTGACATATACTATGCTGCCATTTGGGTTAAAAGTGGTCAAAGGAATCTATAAAGGTTGCCTTGGACTACAGCCCAGACATCACCCCTAACCTGCCTTTCTGGCGGGCAACCACACAGGGGACCTAGAAAGGGAAGAATTCAGAATTCTCTGAACAAGTAAAATAGTAAAGATGAATTGGTAAATACAGGTAAACCTTTCAGTCAATGCCAAGCAAACAGCAAGTGCTCATTAAGTATCAACTATTAGGGAGTTTCCTGGTAGTCCAGTGGTTGAGAATCCACCTTGCAGTGTAGGAGACATGCTTTTGAACCCTGGTCAGGGAACTAAGATCCACCATGTCCTGGAGCAACTGGGCTCATGTGCTGCAACTGCTGAGCCATGCATTTTGGAGCCTACGTGTTGCAACCAGAGAGTCTGTGTGTCAAAACAAAAGGTCCCACAGAACGCAACCACAACTCCGTGTGCCACAATTGAGACCCAACACAGCCAAATAAAATAAGTAAATGAATGTTTTTTTAATCAGTGTCCACTATTACCTTTCTTATAGTCTCTGTGGGCAGTGCCCAATTTCCCAGAACCATCAGAAGCTGAGCAGTGTTTGCATTATCTCAGACCTCACCCAAGAAAAAGAAGGGCTGGGAAACCACGCATATGGTTTCCAGGAGAGGAGACAAAGAGGTCCAGAGGCTGAGCCAAGGTCGCCCCTCAGATGCAGAGACAGACACCTAGGGTGCTGCCCGCAGCTCTCGACAGAAACACCTCTGTCAGAAGGCATTTCGCAGGGATCCAGTCTCCATCAGCATGGACTGAACCTGCCCCTCAGGCATGGTGGGGGACTAGACTCACTGTCCTCCATTCCTGAGGACCAAGGGAGGGGTATGGAAGACTAGGGTGTAAAGAGAATTAGGTCTCTCCCTGAAGGGCTTTTGTGCTTTGTCAACTGGCATGTTATCTGCAGGGTGGTGCTTCCCTGTCCCCATGAGCCTGCCACTGAAGGGTGTTAGCCTCCACCAATGATCCCAGCCTGAATCAGTCACTGACCAGTGCAGGTCATCAACCTTCCAATTCTCGCCTTCTTTCTGCTCTGTTGTTCGTCTCTGAGAAAGACCTTCCCTTACCCCCTGGAATGAATGCACAGTCATGTCCAAATCTTTGTGACCACATGAATGGTAGACTGCCAGACTCCTCTGTCCATGGAATTTTCCAGGCAAAAATACTGGAGTCAGTGGCCATGTCCTCTTCCAGGGGATCTTCCCAACCCAGAGACTGAACCGCATCTCTCAAGTCTCCTGCATCGGCAGGCTGTTTCTTTACCACTAGTGCCACCTGGGAAGCCCCTGGAATGAACAAATACATCTATAAGGTGCCATGCTTGCCTCAAATGGTGGGAAATGTGCTTCTCTCTCTGTTTCTTTTTTTTTCTTTCTGTCTTTTTTCTTCCTTCCTTTTTGTTTTTCATTCCTTGTCTTTCTTTTTTTTTTTTTTTGATAATCAAAATGGGCCACATATACTGTTCTTTGTGCTCTATTACTGGAGAAGGCAATGGCACCCCACTCCAGTACTCTTGACTGAAAATCCCATGGACGGAGGAGCCTGGTGGGCTGCAGTCTATGGGGTCGCACAGAGTCGGACACGACCGAGTGACTTCACTTTCACTTTTCACTTTCATGCATTGGAGAAGGAAATGGTAACTCATTCCAATGTTCTTGCCTGGAGAATCCCAGGGATGAGGGAGCCTGGTGGGCTGCTATCTATAGGGTTGCACAGAGTTGGACACAACTGAAGTGACTTAGCAGCAATAGCAGCAGTGCTCTATTACAGTCATAATGCATTTTGGTGTTTCAATTGCTCAAGAAATCTTCGAGCACATCCATCTTTCTGGCACAAGATGTCCCAGATCCACCCCATGCTGACCCTGCCCTAGATCTAGGACCAACCTGTCTCCCGAAGAGCCTCCAGTCCTCTGTGTGGGAACAGGATTTAGAACTCAGAATCTGGTTCCTAGTGTGTTCACTGTATTGTCAAGAGGTCGCACATTTCATTGTGCAGAAGAATGATCTGACAGCAGAGAGTGGCTGGGGATTCAACAGTTCCCATAGGCAGCTGTGGCCGAGTAGGGACTGAACTCCCAAATACCCAGCTCAGGCTCTTTGGAATGGGGAGTGGTTTCCAGGTAGGTCAGGTCTAGGTGACTTGGTTTGGAAGTGGGTATATATGTGCCCTTGCAAAATGCTCATCTTCTCAGACAGGTGACCCAGGTCTGGCCAATGAAATGTAAGTGAAAATGAGACAGGCTGGAACTTGGGAGGCTTTAGTCCTGCAACAGAATACAAAGACATTGTAAGAGATGGTAATGATAAACCTGTACGCAAGACAGCAAAAGAGACACAGATGTATAGAACGGCCTTTTGGACTCTGTGGGAGAGGGAGAGGGTGGGATGGGTTGGCAGAGTGGCAGTGTAACATGTGTGATATCATAAGTGAAACGAATCGCCAGGCCAGGTTTGATGCAGGATGCAGGATGCTTGGGACTGATGCACGGGGATAATCCAGAGAGAGGGTGTGGGGTGGGAGAGGGGAGGTAGGGGTCAGGACTGGGAGTTCATGTACACTTGTGGCTGATTCATGTCAATGTATAGCAAAACGAATACAGTATTGTAAAGCAAAACAAACTAAAAAANAGAGAGATGCTGTGGGGGGGGAGGGGGGAGGTAGGGGTCAGGACTGGGAGTTCATGTACACTTGTGGCTGATTCATGTCAATGTATAGCAAAACGAATACAGTAATGTAAAGCAAAACAAACTAAAAAATAAAAAATGATTAAAAAAGTATAT
The DNA here is from genome assembly GCA_006408695.1 of Aepyceros melampus. Classification (NCBI taxonomy): domain Eukaryota; kingdom Metazoa; phylum Chordata; class Mammalia; order Artiodactyla; family Bovidae; genus Aepyceros; species Aepyceros melampus. The sequence goes on along the minus strand of SJXQ01011129.1, from coordinate 19,140 downwards.
GGTGAAAGTTTAATAAAATGAAGGTGAAACTTTAATAAAATGTACATGAAAGTTAAAATGTTGAGCAGTAATATTAAGTAATATTTGCCAAATTCCTTGATGGGATCCATCATACTTTTAAGGCACACATACTATTAGTATAATAATAAAACAAGATACCTAAAAAGTCCAAGTTGAATTTTAAAAATATTTAAAATCATTAAAATTAACTGTCACTATAAGATGGAGAAGCTCTATACAGTCAGCAAAAACAAGACTGGGAGCTGACTGTGGCTCAGATCATGAACTCCTTATTGTCAAAATCAGACTTAAATTGAAGAAAGTAGGGAAAACCACTAGACCATTCAGGTATGACCTAAATCAAATCCCTTATGATTATACAGTGGAAGTGAGAAATAGATTTAAGGGATAGATGCCTGATGAACTATAGATCGAGGTTCATGACACTGTACAGTAGACAGGGATCAAGACCATCCCCATGGGAATAAAAAAATGCAAAAAAGCAAAATGGCTGTCTGGGGAGGCCTTAAAAATAGCTGTGAAAAGCAGGTAAGTGAAAAGCCAAGGAGAAAGGAAAGATGTAAGCATCTGAATGCAGAGTTCCAAAGAATAGCAAGAAGAGATAAGAAAGCCTTCCACAGTGATCAATGCAAAGAAATAGAGGAAAACAACAGAATGGGAAAGACTAGAGATCTCTTCAAGAAAATTAGAGATATCAAGAGAACATTTCATGGAAAGATGGGCTCGATAAAGGACAGTAATGGTAGGGACCTACAGAAGCAGAACATATTAAGAAGAGGTGGCAATACACAGAAAAATGGTACAAAAGAGATCTTCATGATCAAGATAATCACGATGGTGTGATCACTCACCTAGAGCCAGACATCCTGGAATGTGAATGGTCGGGATTGGGAGTTCATGTACACTCGTGGCTGATTCATGTCAATGTATAGCAAAATGAATACAGTATTATAAAGCAAAACAAACTAAAAAAAAAATAAAAATTAATTAAAAAAACAAAGACAAAATAAAAACTATTATAATACAGTTAAAAAAAAAAAAAAAAGAGACTAAAACTAGCTCCATGCATGTGTAGCTGGAGCAATTACAAACAAGGCACAAATAGGTCACGAACCAACTATCATTTCTGAGCTGCTGAGAGCAAAAGTAGGGTCCCTCACATGATCCCTACACATTGCACCACCAAGGCAGTGAGCAGACCACTTAAGCCACCCTTCTGGTCCAACCCACTGATACACCCCATGCTCATAGGATTTAAGGAATCAGTTTGCACTCCCCCCTAATCAAACAACAAGAGAGCTTGCTTTTGTTCCCTGGTGCTACAGCACATGTCCCAAGAAAAACTTGCCTGAATTCCTTGTTTGGTCTTTTAGCAATTTCCAGGGATTAAAGAGTCCAAGGACCTGAATTGATTAAAAAAAAGTTCTGGAGTAAGGTACCCTTTCTAAATAAAAGATCAAAGCTTTGCCAAAGAGAGCCCGCCTGTGTTCCTTTGCCTCTCCCTCCTTCCTCCTCTTTTTGCCTGAAAAGGAGATGTGATACTGGAAATGGAGCAACCACCTTTTGACTATGTGGTATAAAGAGATGCCATTCACTAGTGTGAGGGGGCCAGAGAGATGTTGAAGGCTAGGAAAGAAAGGAAAAATGTGAAATGGTGATGGGTGGGAGAATAAGCTGGTCAAAAAAGTCAGCCATGAGCCCACTCTCAAGGAATCAAGGCATGAATGCTGGAAGAGGAGCACACAGCACTATGGAACATAGAAGAAAGGAAGACGAGGCGGAGGAAGAGGGCAGCCCAGTGAAGTAAGAGGCCTTGCCAAGCATTTTCTAATACCATCCATTATCTGGAGCAGGACCAGTGCCATCAGTGATATTCACAGTGCAATGAGCTATGCACTTGTATTTCTCCCAACTCCCAATCTATTTAAGTGGTGTCAAAAAATAAAAATGAAATCTAAATCAGCATTAAATTTTTACAGTGTTAATAAATATTTCCCTCTTGCTTTGGCCAGTTGGCTGACTTTCCCATTGAATAGGGAGGTCAAGAAGATAAGTAAGTCCCCAGATGAGCCTTTTTGGGATTCAGAGGTGAACCTGGAAGGTGAATCTAATGACTGAATGGGGACATGTGCCCTGGGCTTACAGACGGGCTAGTCCCCAAGGGCCATCTGATGGAACAATGAAATTGAGAGCAGGGCATTAGGCAGCTAAACCAAAGATGGCTCCAGTGGTCAGGAAAGTGTTAGGGAAGCATGGTTTTTCCCTATAGTCTCACAGCTTTTACAGGCTATTGTGAAGTGCCAGCCTTGAGCAATAGTGTCTTAGACACTGTGTGCATTCTTAGAGCCTCGTATGGCAGGATGCATAGACTCATCTCTGGTTTCTAGATGCTGGTCCTGCACCCAGGACAGTTAGAGGACACACAGAAAGGAAGAGGACCAGGGCCAGGAGCCCATATTTCCTAGGTGTCCACCATAGCCAGAGGTCTATAGTGCTGTGCATGTTCATGAATGAGATCTCTTTTAATTTTCACAGGCACCTGTGCAGTAGGGATTATACCCCCATTTTACAGATAAAGTAATCGAGGCTAAGAGAAATGAGTCATTAGCCAGAGTTGCTTGACTGGAAAGCCCTGGTACTGGGATCCAATCCCAGGTCAGTGTTTGGAGCCAGAGCTCTGCCCCCAGATCCAGCTGCTGGTACCAGTGAGTTTCTTTAGGAGAGCAGGTGTGTGAGGGGTTGGCATTTATAGTACTGAAGAGCTGAAGAGTGTGGTGGCCAGGCAGCCTCAGTCTGATCCCCAGTTCCACTACTTGCTGGTGTGTGACCTGGGACAAGTTTCTCAACCTCTCTGTGCTTTAGTTTCCACATTTAGTTTCCAGAAATGAGAGGAGCACTTAGAACAGTGACTGGCACATGAGAAGCCCTTTTGTTATGTTTATTGTTATTGTTGATGGCGATGATGCCACAGTGGGTGGGAGAGACTATGGAAGCTGCATGGCTGAGGTAGCAAGGAAGAAGGCAGCCTTTGAAGCCAGCCCCACAGGTCGACCTCAGAGGGGGCAAGCATGAAGGTGGAAAGCAGGACTCCTACGGCCCCAGCACTGCTCCCGCTGCAAAAAGTGGTTTTGGTTTTGTCTGAGGTTTGTTCTGCGTGTTCAGGTCCAGGTCCTCTCAAGCTCTGTCCCTGCAGAGCCTCCCAGCTAGCTCCCCAGGGCAAGAAAACCTGCCCATGGTCACATCCAGGGCAAGTCCCTGCTGAGACCTTGATACCCCTCAGAGGAAACCAGAACAGGCCTGGACTCAGCCACTGGTACCTGTGAAAAGGCCAGCCATCTCTGTTGGAAGTCATCTGTGAGTCTATGGTACAGCCAGTGTGGGGACACGTTCCCTTCATCCCTGAGCCATGGGTCCGTGTCTGCCAATGGGAGGGCCCAGCCACCAGGGGAAAAGGCTATATCTGGGGGGTGGAGGCGCCTCCGTATGTAACCCTCCTGTTGTTTCCCTGGGGTCCATCCCTTGGGGCTGGGCCACCCTAGCACTATGTCAGGGCACACTTGGGCATGGCCAATATCACTTGGGCTTCCACATTTTGAGTGTTTTTGTTGTTGTTTAGTCACTAAGTCATGTCTGACTTTTTTGTGACCCACCAGGCTCCTCTGTCCATGAATTCTCCAGGCAAGAATATTGGAGTGGGTGGCCATTCCATTCTCCCTGAACCAGGGATGGAAACCAAGTCCTTTAACCAAAGCCATTGGGTTTACTCTCTGTCCTCAAGAGGCAAGAAAGAGAGACCTCAGAAAGAGGAGGAAGTGCCCTCCAACTGCTTATTTTTCCCCATTGTATCCACATCCTTGCTCTTCTTCTCAATCCAAGTGGAATCCAAACAGCGATTAAATAGTGTCATCATCACCATTGTCATTGTTATCAAAGCTAGAATCATGCTAAATACCTTATCTGATGAACCTACATTTTCCAGAAGATCCTGACCAGCTTCAGAAAGATCTGCCCAAGAAGGTGCCACAAAACAATCATGTCACAGATGTATCCTGGAGACTAATGTCCAGAGCACAAGTCAAACGCAAGTCATGCCAGCCAGTCTTATTATGAGGAATCATGTTAGAAAAATAAAACTCCAAGGCCAAAGAAGGCATTGATGATTGTATTTGAGGGTTGTTATCAACCATCCCCAAGAAAAAGAAATTCAAGAAGGCAAAGTGATTGTCTGAGGAGATCTTACAAAGAGCTCAGAAAAGAAGAGAATCCAAAGGCAAATGAGAGAGAAAGATATACTCAAATGAATGCAGAGTTCCAGAGAATAGCAAGGAGAGATAAGAAAGCCTTCTTAAGTGAACAATGCAAAGACAGAGGAAAATATTAGAATGGGAAAGACTAGAAATATCTTCAAGAAAATTAGGGATGGTAAGGTAATATATCATGCAAAGATGGGACACAATGAAGGAGAGAAATGGCAAGGACCTAAAAGAAGCAGAAGAGATTAAGAAGAGGTGGCAAGAAGACACAGAAGAACTATACAAAAAAGGACTTAATGACGTGGATAACCATGATGGTGTGGTCACTCAGCTAGAGCCAGACATCCTAGAGTGTGAAGCCAAGTGAACCTTAGGAAGCATCCCTACAAATAAAGCTAGTGGAGGTGAAGGTGAAGGTGAAGTCACTCGGTCATGTCCGACTCTTTGCAACCCCATAGACAGTAGCTCACCAGGCTCCTCAGTCCATGAAATTTTCCAGGCAAGAGTACTGGAGTGGGTTGCCATTTCCTTCTCCAGAGGATCTTCCCAACCCAGGGATCGAACCTGGGCTCCCACACTGCAGGAGATGCTTTAACCTCTGAGCCACCAGGGAAGCCTACTGGAACTCCAATTGAGCTATTTCTAACCCTAAAAGATGAAGCTGTTAAAGTGCTGCACTCTATATGCCAGCACATTTGAAAAATTCAGCAGTGACCATGGAACTGGAAAAGTCAGTTTGCATTTCAATCTCAAAGAAGGGCAATGACAAAGGGTGTTCAAACTACCGGACAATTGCACTCATTCCACACACTAACAAGGTCATGCTCAAAATTCTCCAAGCTAGGCTTCAATAGTATGTGAACAGAGAACTTCCAGATATACAAACTGGATTTAGGAAAGGCAGAAGAACTGGAAATCAAATTGCCAACCCCCACTGGGTCATAGAAAAAGTAAGGGAATTCCCCCTGAAAAAGTCTATGTCTGCTTCATTGACTATGCTAAAGTCTTCAAACTGTAGATCACAATGAACTGTAGAAAATTCTTCAAGGGATGGGAATACCAGACTACCTGACTTGCTTCCTGAGAAACCTGTACATAGGTCAAGAAGCAACAGTTAGAACTGGACATGGAACAACACAGTGATTCAAAATTGGGAAAGGAGTATGTCAAGGCTGTATATTGTCACCCTGTTTATTTAACTTATATGCACAGTACATCATGTGAAATGCCAGGCTAGATGAAGCACAAGCTGGAATCAAGATTGCCATGGGAGATATTAACAATCTCAGATATACAGATGATACCACATTAATGGCAGAAAGGGAAGAGGAACTGAAAAGCCTCTTGATGAGGTTAAAGAGGAGACTGAAAAAACTGGCTTAAAGCTAAACATTCAGAAAACTAAGATCATGGCATCCAGTCCCATCGCTTCATGGCTAATAAATATGTATAAAGTGGAAAGAGTGACAGACTTCATTTTTCAGTTCAGTTCAGTTCAGTTGCTCAGTCATGTCTGACTCTTTGCGACCCCATGAATCACAGCATGCCAGGCCTCCCTGTCCATTACCAACTCCTGGAGTTCACTCAGACTACGTCCATTGAGTCAGTGATGCCATCCAGCCATCTCAGTCTCTGTCATCCCCTCTTCTTCCGCCCCCAATCCCTCCCAGCATCAAAGTCTTTTCCAATGAGTCAATTCTTCACATGAGGTGGCCAAAGTACTGGAGTTTCAGCTTTAGCATCATTCCTTCCAAAGAAATCCCAGGGTTGTCTTCAGAATGGACTGGTTGGATCTCCTTGCAGTCCAAGGGACTCTCAAGAGACTTCATTTTTAGGGGCTCCAAAATCACTGTGGATGATGACTGCAGGTATGAAATTAAAAGGTACTTGCTCCTTGGAAAAAGAGCTCTGACAAACCTAGTGAAAATGAAAGAAAGTGAAGTCGCTCAGTCGTGTCCGACTCTTTGTGACCCCATGGACTGTAGCCTACCAGGCTCCTCCCTCCATAGGATTCTCCAGGCAAGAGTACTGGAGTGGGGTGCCACTTCCTTCTCCCGAGGATCTTCTTGACCTAGGGATCAAACCCCGGGTCTCCTGCATTCCAGGCAGATGCTTTAACCTCTGAGCTACCAGGGAATAGCATGTTAAAATGCAGACATCACTTTGCCAACAAAGGTCTGTATAGTCTAAGCTATGGTTTTTCCAGTGGTCAGATGTGAGAGCTGGACATTAAAGAAGGCTGAGTGCCAAAGAATTGGTGCTTTTGAACCGCGGTGCTGGAGAAGACTCATGAGAGTCCCTTGGACTGAAAGGAGATCAAACCAGTCAATCTTATAGGAAATCAACTCTGAATATTCATTGGAAGGAATGATGCTGAAGCTGAAACTCCAATACTATGCCCACCTGATTGGAAGAACTGACTCATGGGGGGGGGGGGGACAAACCCTGATGCTGAGAAAGACTGAGGGCAGGGAGAAGGGGACAAAAGAGGATGAGATGGTTGGATGGCATCACTGACTCAATGGACATGAGTTTGAGCAAACTCCGGGAGATAGTAAGACAGGGAAGTCTAGTGTGCTGCAGTTGATGGGACTACAAAGAGTCAGACATGACTTAGTTATAGAATAACCACAACAGTCAGAGCCCAGGGGGATTTAGGGGACCATCAGAGCCCAGCCTGTTCCTGGCTGGATTGGGAAGGAGCCAACATTGCCTGGGCTTGGGGGGGGGGGGGACAAACCCTGATGCTGAGAAAGACTGAGGGCAGGGAGAAGGGGACAAAAGAGGATGAGATGGTTGGATGGCATCACTGACTCAATGGACATGAGTTTGAGCAAACTCCGGGAGATAGTAAGACAGGGAAGTCTAGTGTGCTGCAGTTGATGGGACTACAAAGAGTCAGACATGACTTAGTTATAGAATAACCACAACAGTCAGAGCCCAGGGGGATTTAGGGGACCATCAGAGCCCAGCCTGTTCCTGGCTGGATTGGGAAGGAGCCAACATTGCCTGGGCTCACTCTAGCCCTGAGAGGCCTGCCTTATGTAGACAAATCCTCTGGTGGGGACTTCCCTGGTATCTCAGTGTAAAGACTCTGCTGATGCAGAAGACACAGGTTGCATCACTCTTCTGGGAAGATCGCACATGCACCACACCAGGAAAACTAGGCTCTTTTGCTACAACTACTGAACTTGTGCTTTAGAGCGCAGGAGCCACAATTACCAAGGACACATTGCCACAACTACTGAGCACTCTAGAGCCCATGTTCCACAACAAGAAAAATCACTGCAATGAGAAGCCTGTACCATGACTAGAGTGTAGCCCTCCACTCGCTGTAACTAGAGAAAGCCTGTGCAGCAACAAAAACCCAGTACAAAACAAAAGAAATAACGAAAAAAATTTAAAAGGAACCAACGGGCAGCATAGCCAAAGCAAACAAAACAAAATCATCAGGAGGAGCATCAGTTCAGTTCAGTTCAGTCAGTCAGTCGTGTCCAACTCTTTGCGACCCCATGAATCACAGCACACCAGGCCTCCCTGTCCATCAGCAACTCCCGGAGTTCACTCAGACTCGCGTCCATCGAGTCCGTGATGCCATCCAGCCATCTCATCCTCGGTCGTCCCCTTCTCCTTCTGCCCCCAATCCCTCCCAGTATCAGAGTCTTTTCCAATGAAGTCAACTTTTCGCATAGGTGGCCAAAATACTGCAGTTTCAGCTTTAGCATCATTCCTTCCAAAGAAATCCCAGAGCTGATCTCCTTCAGAATGGACTGGTTGGATCTCCTTGCAGTCCAAGGCACTTTCAAGAGTCTTCTCCAACAAAACAGTTCAAAAGCATCAATTCTTCGGCACTCAGCCTTCTTCACAGTCCAACTCTCACATCCATACACGACCACAGGAAAAACCACAGCCTTGACTAGGCGGACCTTTGTTAGCAAAGTAATGTCTTTGCTTTTGAATATGCTATCTAGGTTGCTCATAACTTTTCTTCCAAGGAGTAAGCGCCTTTTAATTTCATGGCTGCAGTCACCATCTGCAGTGATTTTGGAGCCCACAAAAATAAAGTCTGACACTGTTTCTACTGTTTCCCCATCTATTTCCCATGAAATAATGGGGCCAGATGCCATGATCTTCGTTTTCTGAATTTTCAGCTTTAAGCCAACTTTTTCACTCTCCTCTTTCACTTTCAACAAGAGGCTTTTTAGTTCCTCTTCACTTTCTGCCATAAGGGTGGTGTCATCTGCATATCTAAGGTTATTGATATTTCTCCCAGCAATCTTGATTCCAGCTTGTGTTTCTTCCAGCCCAGCATTTCTCATGATGTACTCTGCATATAAGTTCAATAAGCAGGGTGACAATACACAGCCTTGATGTACTCCTTTTCCTATTTGGAACCAGTCTGTTGTTCCATGTCCAGTTCTAACTGTTGCTTCCTGACCTGCATATAGGTTTCTCAAGAGGCAGGGCAGGTACTTTGGTATTCCCATGTCTTTCAGAATTTTCCACAGTTTATTGGAAACTTGATCTACACAGTCAAAGGCTTTGGCGTAGTCAATAAAGCAGAAATAGATGTTTTTCTGGAACTCTCTTTCTTTTCTGATGATCCAGCAGATGTTGGCAATTTGGTCTCTGGTTCCTCTGCCTTTTCTACAACCAGCTTGAACATCAGGAAGTTCATGGCTCACGTATTGCTGAAGCCTGGCATGGAGAATTTTGAGCATTACTTTACTAGGGTGTGAGATGAGTGCAATTGTGTGGTAGTTGTCGGCAAAGTAATGTCTCTGCTTTTGAATATACTATCTAGGTTGCTCATAACTTTTCTTCCAAGGAGTAAGCGCCTTTTAATTTCATGGCTGCAGTCACCATCTGCAGTGATTTTGGAGCCCACAAAAATAAAGTCTGACACTGTTTCTACTGTTTCCCCATCTATTTCCCATGAAATAATGGGGCCAGATGCCATGATCTTCGTTTTCTGAATTTTCAGCTTTAAGCCAACTTTTTCACTCTCCTCTTTCACTTTCAACAAGAGGCTTTTTAGTTCCTCTTCACTTTCTGCCATAAGGGTGGTGTCATCTGCATATCTAAGGTTATTGATATTTCTCCCAGCAATCTTGATTCCAGCTTGTGTTTCTTCCAGCCCAGCATTTCTCATGATGTACTCTGCATATAAGTTCAATAAGCAGGGTGACAATACACAGCCTTGATGTACTCCTTTTCCTATTTGGAACCAGTCTGTTGTTCCATGTCCAGTTCTAACTGTTGCTTCCTGACCTGCATATAGGTTTCTCAAGAGGCAGGGCAGGTACTTTGGTATTCCCATGTCTTTCAGAATTTTCCACAGTTTATTGGAAACTTGATCTACACAGTCAAAGGCTTTGGCGTAGTCAATAAAGCAGAAATAGATGTTTTTCTGGAACTCTCTTTCTTTTCTGATGATCCAGCAGATGTTGGCAATTTGGTCTCTGGTTCCTCTGCCTTTTCTACAACCAGCTTGAACATCAGGAAGTTCATGGCTCACGTATTGCTGAAGCCTGGCATGGAGAATTTTGAGCATTACTTTACTAGGGTGTGAGATGAGTGCAATTGTGTGGTAGTTTGAGCGTTCTTTGGCATTGCCTTTCTTTGGGATTGGATGGATAGGACTGGGTTGGAAACTGGACACCAAGTTCCTAAGTATCTGAACGACTGTCTATGAGGGATTGAAACCTCAATATAGGAAGGCTTCTCAAGCAGGAAACAAATAAAATAGACACTAACCAGAAAGGAAACAGTAATCCATCAGACCATATTGCATTACGAACTGTTATCAAGTCACAATAAAGAGATGAACACAAGTCACACACTGACAGTATTCACAATGAATAGACCATATTTGTTTATCCACCCATCTAAATCCTGGCTTTTAATCTGAGAGTTTTCTGTGAACTTTCTCCCTTCTAACACTTCCTGGGAGCCCTCCCTCCTCTAGGCTGACAAAGGTCTCAAATAAGGTGCACGAGTAGGGCATAGAGATTCGAATAAGTGCCTGCAGGGTAGACAGGGGTGATCAGAGGCTCTGAGTGGGAAGGGAGTGGCAAGGGTCAGCTGGAGTCATCTGCAGACAGGATGGAGGTGGATGGGGGATTCTCCTGTGACCTGAGCCTGCAAGTGACAGGCTGCCCGACGGTTCTGGACACCTTGCAGGTGGAAGGGCAGGAAACACCCTGTCCTTAACAAGAGAACTTAAACTAAAACAGAGAATTCCTCAGGAACCTTCCTAAGAAAGACAAAGTTGGACACCTGTCCTCTCTTCAATTTGCACAAATCTAGGGCTGAAACCCTCTGGCCAGCTATGGGTGGCTTAATTGGAAGAGGCAGTTAATGTGGGGAACAGTGAAGTCTTGCAATTTATAGCTTCTTATATTTTCTTTTGGCTGTGCCTCACAGCTTGCAGTATCTTACTGCCTAACTATGGATCAAATCCATGCCCCTTGCAATGGAAGCACAGAGCCCTAAGCAGTGGACCACCAGGGAATCCCCTAGAGCTTCTAACTGAAAGCTCCCTTAGTAAACACACTTTGATGTAGGTTTCAGGCCATCATTTGAGAATGAGCCACTGGGTGGAATTCTGTATCACCGTCTCTGTGTAAATCATATTCATAATGCACATCCTTGATTTTCAGCTTGGTTTCCCTTAGAGTGAAGCTGAAACAGGAGACCCTGGAAAACAAGCAAATTAAGGGCAGCATACCCATAAGAAAACCCATAACTGGGTTTTCTTGATTTTCATAGCTGCCTTATTGTTGTTTAGTCACTCAGTCAAGTCCACCTCTGCCACGCCATGGGCTGTAGTCTGCCAGGATCCTCTGTCCATCAGATTTCCCAGGCAAGAACACTGGAGTGGGTTTCCATTTCCATTTCCAGGGGATGTTCCTGGACCAGGGATTGAACCCATATCTTCTGCATTGGCAGGTGGATTCTTTACCACTGAACCACAAGGGAAGCCCAATGACTAGAGAAATGCAAATTAAAAGGACAATGACAATGATGATCAAGTATCTCCTGGCACCAGTTATCAATAACTCTGCATACAATAAGTAATAAAGAGAGCTTGAAGGAAAAAAGAACCCTACTATACCCTGGTGGGAATGGTAACATCCACTATGGCAACAGTAGGGAAGTTCCTTCAAAAAGGAAAAAGAGACCCACATCAAGATCTAGCAATCCCACTTCTGGCTGGGTATATATCTGAAGAAAACTATCCTTCCAAAAGAAACTTGTATCCTAGTAGTCACTGGGGCAGTATGTATAGTAGCCAAACCATGGGAACAACCGAATGTCCATCCACAGATGAACAGAGATAAAAGATGTGCTACATATATTCAGTGGACTATGACTTAGCCAGAAATCAGAAGAAAATGATGTCATTTGCAGCAACACGGGTGGACACCACACTAAATTCAAGTGGTGACACAGAGAAAGACAAATGTCATGTGTTATCACTCACACATGGACTCGAAAACTCATACAAATGAACTAATTGCCAAACAAAAACAGACTCACAGACTTTGAAAATAAATTCGCTTCCAAAATAGAAAGCTGAGGATGGGAAGAGAAGAAATTAGAAGGTTGGGATTAACACAGAACCACAAATTTCATTGAACAGACAATCAATGAGAACCTACTGGATCAGCGCAGAGAACTCTACTGCACGTCTGTAACAAACCATGTGGAATAGAATCCGAAGGAAAAAACAAATACAGGTATATGTATGAGTGAATCAAGTTGCTACAGAATGAAAACAAACACAACATATACGAACTACATTACATTAGAAAAATTATATTAAAAAGGAAAGAAAGAAATACCTATTCTATTGCATTCAGGCCTCTGTGATTTAGGATGGTGGCACATCTTGAATTTAGTGTCCACTTTTGTAGGACTTGGGATCTCTAGGGGTGGGGGTGCAGGGGAAGGGGGAAGAGGGAATGAGATACAAGCACTTGGGTGTCTGTTCAGGCTATTTTCCACTCTAATTTACCACCCCAGAACACAGTTTTCTCTAAAGCTGTAGTTCTGGGAGTTACCAGAGTGGGGCATGAAGAAATGCTGCTATCTGGTGGCCATTCCTCATAATGACAACTTTAAAACCATCTCCTCTACCTATTTAATATCCACAAGCCAGAGGGGTTGCAAATGACCTTTGGCCTCAAGAATTATCCATGGGGTTGCTAAGAGTCAGACATGACTGAGTGACTTCAATTTCACTTTTCACTTTCATTCATTGGAGAAGGAAATGGCAACCCATTCCAGTGTACTTGCCTGGAGAATTGCAGGGACGGAGGAGCCTGGTGGGCTGCAGTCCATGGGGTCACTAAGAGTTGGACACAACTGAGCGACTTCACTTTCACTTTTCACTTTCATGCATTGGAGAAAGAAATGGCAACCCATTCCAGTGTTCTTGCTTGGAGAATCCCAGGGATGGGGGAACCTGGTGGGCTGCCATCTATGGGGTCGCACAGAGTTGGACACGACTGAAGCGACTTAGCATCAGCAGGTAATCAAAAATGAATTCAAAACAGGGCCGACACTCCAGAAGCCAATTTCAAGGGCTAAATTGTCCTCACATTTTCAGCAAAATCCCATGAAAAGTTTTTCTTGACCTTGGTAGCTGCTTTCTCCACATCTAATTTGAAAGCAATGTTTAAAGATTAGAAAGAGAGATTAGGGAAACCATCCCATTTACCATTGCAACAAAAGAATAAAAAACCTAGGAATAAACCTAAAGAGGCAAAAGATCTGTACCCAGAAAAGTCTAAAATACTTATGAAAGAGATCAGAGACAACATAGATGGAGAGATACACAATGTTCTTGGATTGGGTTAATCAATATTGTGAAAATGACTGCACTACCCAAAGCAATCTATAGATTCAATGTAATCCCTATCAAATTACCAATGACATTTTTCACAGAATTAGAACAAAAAAATTGTACAATTTATATGGAAACACAAAAGGCCCCATACAGCCAAGGTGATCTTGAGAAAGAGGAAATGGAGCTGGAGGAATCAAGTTCCCTGACTTCACACTATACCACAAAGCTACAGCCGTGTGTCTTAAAATGACTCACCGTCATTGTGTGTGCTGTCGCTTCAGTCATCTCCGACTCTTTGTGACCCCAAGGACTGTAGCATGCCAGGCTTCTCTGTCCATGGAATTTCCCAGGCAAGAATACTGGAGTGGGTTGCCATGCCCTCCTCCAGGGGGTCTTCCTGACCTAGGGATAGAACCTGCATCTTTAATGTCTTGTGCATTGATAGGCGAATTTTTTACTACTATTGCCAACTGGGAAGCCCCCATCACATTTATCAACTGTTTCTAAAGCATTCAATTAACATATTTTAGAAATAATGAATCATTCTTATTTCCTTCATATCTCATCAGCTTGTATCATAGTTAATTAGATTGCAGTCTTGTTATAACAAGTGAAACCAGCATAAACAAAATTGAGAATAGACCCACAGGCTCCTAGAGGCAGCTCACTGTACTTTCTGAGGGAATGATGAGCACTAGGTGAGCAGGTTACAGTCCACACATGTCTGTAGCTCACAAAATTGGGTTCTGTCTCAATATCAACTCTTAATGAAATAATACTTGTAAAGTACTTAAACCAGTACCTGATTCATACTGTAGGCCCTTATCTATAGGCCCATACTATAGGCCTTTATCATACTATAGGCCCTTATCTATAATGATAATGTTAGCCATTATCATCAGTTCACGCCTTTCCAGCATTTCTCACAGGCTGTACTCTAGATGCTGAGAGTAATTCAAGAGGCCAAAGCAGGACTGTAGAATCACTACTGGAGAAATGGACCTGAACTTCCCTGAACCAATAGTGCAAGCACAAAACAAGACTTCCAAATGGCACCAGCAAAAGCAATGCAAGCTACATATGATTGATGGGTATATTAATTTGTAGCACATAAAAGCTTGTGCCTAGGGTAAAGAAATACTTTATTTTTCAAAGAAAAATTTCTAAAGAAAAGTTTTCCATGAGCAGGTCATACCTGAGCACATCCTGTGATACAAGCCCAGCACCAGGCACCAGGCAGGATGGAAACACAAAGGCCCGTGGCTCCCTTATGGGAACAGCCTGGCTCTTTCCAACACTGCAGGGGTTAGTGGGGAGCTGTGGGCAGCTTCCACTTCCTGGAGTGGGTCTAGGAAATGCTCTAGGGAGGGCACCGCTCCAAAAGGAAAAAGCCACACTCTCAAAACCTACAACAAGGAGCCCCCAGGTCATGTTTTCTGCCATTCCTCACCTTTTCACTCCCTGCCTCTGTAAGTCTCTGCAGGCCTGGTGTTCCTTAGCTGGGGCTGAGTTTCTGCCTGGACACTGCCCCAAGGTATGGGAGGGGAGGTGCAGACGCTGAGTGTCTCCCTATCAAGCCCACACCGGCCACCACAAGGATTATTTTCCTATAGAGACTCATGCTGTTACACAAGGTACAGACAAGGAGTGCATAATACAGTCTTAAGGGACAGGGCAAGCAGGGGGTTGGGCATCAAAACACTTGGCAAGCCATCTCCCTGCTCCTGACTACTGGAGATCCCTAGAGGAAAGAGTCCTTTGGGCCAGGCATGAAAGGAAAGAGGTCATTTCTGTGTTGGGTGGGACAAAAGGCTTAAGTGTGAGTGGGCTGATGCATGGATGGGCAGATATAATAACTGTGAAGGGCAGTTTGCATTAGTGAGAAATTTCTCTGTTTCCAGTGATGAAAATGGAATTCTGGCCATTTTGGCAAAAGGGAGTCTTTCGGCTTAAGTATCTAGAATATCCGGTGGGCAAATTGAGTGTCAAGTGTGGCTGGACTCAGAGACCCAAACAATAATATCATTCTCTATGTTCCTAGCATTCTCTCTTTACTTCCCTTGTCTTAACCTGCCTTATATTTATGTGTTGACCTTTTTTTTTTTTTTTCCCTTCCTTCAAATGGTCTGTACTGTCAAGAAAGAAGCCAGGCAAGACAAACAGAAAGAGGAACTTCCTTAATAGCCTGCAGAATGGCTTGGATTTCATGTCCATCACTTGAGCCAACCCTGATACCAAAGTGATGAGAGCACTAAAATCAGGCAAGCCTCAGTCCTGTGCCACCAGTGAGGCCAGAAATGGAAGGTGCACTCTGATCTACAGAAACACCAGGATTCTCTCTTTAGGATACAGAGGAGGGTGGTTCTTATGAAGACATGAAAAATTATTTCTGCTTCAACTGTCCAAGTTCTTTGAATGGTAGAAACAAAGGCCAGAAGCTAGAAACACATAACTAGATTGTTCTTATTGGGTAAAGCAGAAATTAAGACAGAAGGTGGTCAAGGCCACCTCGCAGAGGGCCCTTAACATTCCATGAAGGGCTCATCTTCTCAACCTACTTTGCCTTCCATCAGAATCATCTGTGGATGCAACTCAACAGCAGCGAAAACAAAACAAAATGAGCAAAGGACTTGAATAGACATTTAAAGACATTTAAAGGTATAAAAATGACCAATAAGCACATGAAAAGATGCTCAAATTCATTAGAGAAATACAGATCAAAACCACAATGAGATGGAATACATGATCTGATTTTACATTGTTTCTTTTTCTTTTACATTAAATTTCTTTTTCTAGTCCAACCTATACAGCATATTAAAAAGCAGAGACATTACTTTGCCAACAGAGATCCATCTAATCAAAGCTATGATTTTTCCAGTTGTCATGTATTGATGTGAGAGTTGGACTATAAAGAAAGCTGAGCACCGAAGAATTGATGCTTTTGAATGTAGTGTTGGAGAAGACTCTTGAGAGTCCCTTGGACTACAAGGAGATCCAACCAGTCCATCCTTAAAGGAAATCAGTTCTAAATATTCACTGGAAGGGCTGATGCTGAAGCTGAAACTCCAATACTCTGGCTACCTGATGCAAAGAACTGACTCATTTGAAAAGACTCTGATGCTGAGAAAGATTGAAGGCAGGAGGAGAAGGGGATGACAGAGGATGAGATGGTTAGATGGCATCACTAACTTGATGGACATGAGTTTGAGTAATCTCTGTGAGTTGGTGATGGACAGGGAAACCACTGCAGTCCAGTGGGGTTGCTCGAACACAACTGAGGGACTGAACTGAACTTTTTTTCTGAATAAAATAACGATAATCTTTTTTCCTACTTCTGGTTCCCTAGTACCTAAAAAGAAAGTGCAAAGCCACACTTCCATCCTCACTATTTATTCAGCATGTGTCATGCATTTGGCTTTAGCATAAGCATACTGTTTATCTAATATATCCTTATGACATACTTTGTGACATAGGGAGTAGGTTTACCCTCTGAGGATGAAGAACTTAGGCAATTTCGTCCAAGCTTACATGGGTTATAAACAGTAAAGAAAAGATTTGAATCCGGACTTCTGATTCCAAAGTCAAACTTTGAGAACTATACCAAAATCTTTTCTGTTGATGAATATCACATTTTAATCTCAGACATATTAACCACCAAAAGTAAATATTATAATAGAGCTGCTGCTGCTGCTGCTAAGTCGCTTCAGTCGTGTCCGACTCTGTGCGACCCCATAGACGGTAGCCCACCAGGCTCCCCCGTCCCTGGGATTCTCCAGGCAAGAACACTGGAGTGGGTTGCCATTTCCTTCTCCAGTGCATGAAAGTGAGAAGTAAAGGTGAAGTCGCTCAGTCGTGTCCGACTCTTAGCGACCCCATGGACTGCAGCCTAGCAGGCTCCTCCGCCCATGGGATTTTCCAGGCAAGAGTACTGGAGTGGGGTGCCATTGCCTTCTCCGTATAATAGAGCTAATATATTTATTATAATAAAATAATTTATATATTCAGTAAGGTAGAATATTATTCATCTCCATTCTTGCCAAACTTCTGTAAAAATCTTTAATAACTTAATAAGGCACTGAAATGATGCAACAGCTTCAAAGTTAAAATTTGGCATTTCTGAGTGTAATAATACTCCAAACTTGTATTTAGATTACTCTATATTGGTCTACAGACATTTTCTTCAGAGAGGGTATCAAGTCATCAAGAGACAAATTGAGTTCTCAGTGTGGTTACTTGTGGGTAGAATGCATCCTGGAGTGAGGGTGGAATTCAATCTCATCCTTGCACACCCAGAGCTTAACTAGCAGAGCATGTAACAAGAAGGTCTGCTTATGGATTCCTTTAGGAAAACAAACCACAGTACAGAAACTCTCAGAATAAAACATATAAAAGAAATGTAAGCACACATACACAAAGATGAAGATAAATAAGCTCTGTGTGAACCTACTACCAAATATGGAAGATAAATGCTGATAATTTGAGGACATGGAAATAATTTTGAGCTCTTGAATGTAAGGTGCTAACTACATAAAGCTGATATAAGTGGTAAGTTTTAAATCAAATACTGGCTCTCTTTCCTAATGCTAACACCAAGAAAAAAAGTAAGTTACTTGTAATATATGATTGTTCAAAGTACATGGACCATGGGTAACTTCTCTGCATGAATCATTCAGCTTCACGAGTTAAATGCATTTTAGGATAAGAGATTTGTATTATTCAATTGGTTTAATGAATACATGAGCTCTGAGGACTTTCAATAACAACTAGAAATGTTAACTGAAACTAAAATGAACTGTCTTTTGTCAAGAGCACTGTACCTCACATTGGTTGGTTGCCTTTGAAGCAACTAATACTCATATTTCTAGACCAATGGGGCTTCCCAGGTGGCATGGTGATAAAGAATCTGCTTGTCAATGCAGGAGCTGCAACAGACACAAGTTCAATCCCCTGGATCGGGACGATTCCCTGGAATCAGAAATGGCAACCAGCTCAGTGTTCTTGCCTGGAAAATTCCATGGACAGAGGAGCTTGGAGGGCAACAGTCCACGGGGTCACAAAGAGTCAGACATGACTGAGGAACTAAGCACACTCGGTGCACATAAGTCTCCATGTTCTATATATAACATCTTCATTCTTTAGAAGACTTCAGAAGTCTTATTGATTGCCATTCAATAAGAATCGATAAGAAAAGTGGGTAAAATAATACTATTATCTTGAAAAGTACACTTTTCTATGTGGGTTTCCAGGTGGCACAGTGGTATAAAAACCACTTGTCAATGTAGGAGATGTGTGTTCGATCCCTAGATCAGGAAGATCCCCTGGAGTAGGAAATGGCAACCCACTCCAGTATTCTTGCCTGGGAAATTCCATGTATAGAGAAACCTGGCGGGCTATAGTCCATGAGGTCGTAAAGAGTCAGCCACGACTGAGCAACTGAACAAGCACGCATGCACACACACACAGTTATGAAGACATTCTGTTACTTTTTCAAATCCTGGAAAAACCAAAGGCCAGATATTGATAAAGAAATGGTAATAGAGTGACTCTACAAGCTCAGTCTCATGTTCAGCTCTCACATAACCTACACATTCTCCTAAGTACACAAGTATAAAACAGTTGTCTATTAACTACATGCTAATTACATTTGTAATTTAAAATAATTTCATTATAAATGAGTAGTCCCTTTACCATTTCAGGCATCAATTTTGCCATTGATCAAACTGTATTAAAATCCATATATATTTCTATACTAGCCAAATCAAATTTTATTTTGAAGATGCACCTAGAGGAGTTCACTTTACAGGGGATTTGTTAACGTATTTAGTAGCAAATTGTAATTATTTTTGGAACAATTGTGACCCATTTTCTCTCCATTAATCTATTGAACTCCTGTGACAAATCCCTACAATCTGAGTGGCTTAAAACAACAGAAATTGGAGGGGTTTTCAAGATGGCGGAGGAATAGGACGGAGAGACCACTTTCTCCCGCACAAATTCATCAAAAGAACATCT
>SJXQ01011128.1:271145-331294 GCA_006408695.1 Aepyceros melampus | reverse complement strand
TAAAATAAATAAATTTATATAAAAATAGATTAATTAAAAAATTTAAAAAATTAAAAAAAAAACCTGAATGGGGCAAGGTTCAAAGAAGCAAAGATTTATGCATAAGGATATATACATTGCAAGGCTATTTATGATAACTTACAAGTGAAAATAATTTAAATGACCAATATAGGATCTCTTAAATAATTTTGGTATAAATTGTACCTTTGAAAATTATGTACAGTAGCTGTTAGAATTGTTTGAAGGCTGCTGAATCACATGGGAAATGCTCACAATATGATACCAATGGAGAAACCTCATAAAATAGAATATAAGGTATGATCTCAATCATGTAAACATGGAAACATCTGGAAGGAAGTAGAACAAGTTATCTTTGGGCTAGGTACTCAGAGGTGATTTGTATTAGCTTCTCTCCATTTTCCAAATTTTCTATTATGAGGTTGTTTTACTTTTATAGCTGGAAAAAAATCTGTTTAAAGGCAGATTTTATAGCCTCAAGGTAGATTAATAAATGTGTAAAATGTTTTTAATGGTGGCACTTGTCAGCTATGCCTTGAGTACAGGGTCTAGATTTCCAGATTTGGACACTGTGTGTTAAGTATGATACTGAAAATTGAAGTATCTCAAGTAGAAGATACTCAAAATATATGTCATATGAGCTTCTCTTGTACTATTTTAAAAAGTTATTTTATGCTATGATCACTTACATAATCCATTCCCATCCACCTCCCCTTCCCTTCAAAAAAATCTGTGTAATACTTGATTTCTTTTAAGAAATCATTTTCTAAAGAGAAAAAGCACCCTTCAAAATATACATCCTGGAGATTTTTATTCTTTCTTCTGTGTATGGTAAGGAGACATACTGTGTATAAATGTCAATATTTTAAAAGTCATGTTTGCAATATAAAAGGTGTTTTTCTATTATCAACCAGTATTTCCCTTTATCATATGTGTTCCCCCCGCTAGGAAGAGACAGCATTTAAGAACATGAACTAATCAGCTTGCCTCTATTTCACAGTATACTGTACCATTTTTTTCCAGTACCTTAGTTTATTTCAAACCAGCAATAGTAGAAATATCATCCAATACCCAGATTTACTTCAGATTTTAGAAAACAAACAGTTCTGTCCTTAGCTAACAAGACAGTCATGATTCCAGCAATCTCATAAATGGAACAAGAAAAGAGTCTTGCTGTGATCTCTTTCAGACCTTGTGAATTATTCCACCAAAGTTAGCAACCTTCAGAATTCCATATAAAATCCTGTGCTCCTTAAATAAGTAATTGGGCCTGAACTATCTGCACAGGACCATGAGAATATAGTACAGAATAGAGCATGAACCACAGAACCTTACAGTTGGGAGTCTTTATAAATCATCCAGGTCTAATCCAACCCTCCTCATTTTACAGTTAGAGGCTCAAATAAGACAGGTGATTTGTCACAAGAAACTAAGCCTCTATGCCAGGACTAGAACCTAGGACTAGGCTATCCAAAATCCTATTTAAGAGAGATCTTTAATATCTAATTATTCATCATTTTTAAAATCAAGTGCCTCTTTCTCTAATTTATAGAATGGGGAGAGTTTGGAGGTCTGGAAAGAGTCCTGGCTCATTGAGAGTTTCAGCTGTGCAACACGACATGTAATCTTTCCTTACAGCACTATCATCCATTGAACATCCGCAAAATGGATATGCATCACCCAGTCTTAACTGTTAGGAAGCACTGTGAGCATCAAAATGGGGGAGGACTGTTAGGAATAGGGTATCGTGTCTCAGTACACTCAACTTCTGTGAAAAGTCTAACATGTTGACCACACCTTCCTTCTTAAAGCAGTACATTTTCCTCTATACACTAATGACAAGATGCAATTATATAGTTCAGTAGCTTGTAGAATAAAGTCTATCTCTACATCTAAACTATGAGCCCCAAAGTGACAACAATCATGTCTATTTTGGTCACTATTATATGGTACATGCTTAGTCAATCTTATGTAGTCACAAAATATTTGTTCAATTGGTGGATAAGGCCTCTCTTCTCTTGGCTCTTTCACAGTACTGCTGCTGCTGCAAGTCGCTTCAGTCATGTCTGACTCTGTGCGACCCCATAGATGGCAGCCACCAGGCTTCCCCCCATCCCTGGGATTCTCCAGGTAAGAACACTGGAGTGGGTTGCCATTTCCTTCTCCAATGCATGAAAATGAAAAGTAAAAGTGAAGTTGCTCAGTCATGTCCAACTCTCAGCAACGCGATGGACTGCAGCCTACCAGGCTCCTCTGTCCATGGGATTCTCCAGGCAAGAGAACTGGAATGGGTTACCAGTGCCTTCTCCATTCACAATACTATACTCCCCTAATTTTCCTTCTACATGTCTGATGTCTCCTCCTTTGTAGCCTTTACACAAACTTATCTTTGTTTTCCCTTCCCTTCTGTCTCACATGGTAAAGAATCTGCTCACAATGTGGGAGACCCGGGTTTAATCCCTGGAGTCAGGAAGATCCCCTGGAGAAGAGAAATGTCTACCTACTCCAGTTTTTCTTGCCTTGACAATTCCATGGACAGATGAGCCTAGTGGGCTATATAGTCCATGGGGTTGAAAAGAGTCAGAGAGGACTGAGCAGCTAACACTTTGGGCTTCCCAAGTGGCGCTGGCAGTAAAGAGCACACCTGCCAATGCAGGAGACATGAGAGACGTAGGTTCAGTCTCTAGGTTGGGGAGATCCCCTGAAGGAGGGCATGGCAACCCACTCCAGTATTCTTGCCTGGAGAATCCCAAGGACAGAGGAGCCTGGTGGCTACAGTCCACAGGGTCACAAACAGTCAAACATGACTGAACCAACTTAGCATGCACACATCCTAAGATAAGCATTCTCCAAGGAAATCCTTAGATCTTTTTTTTTTTCTACTTCAAGTATTGCTTCTTTATTGATAACTCTCAAATCCCTCTCTCCAGCTAAGTTCTTTCCAGAGCTCTAAAGCCATATTTTTTTTCCAACTGTACCCAGTACTTCTTGGTGGGCTATAGCAATAATACTACCTGTGTGACCTCACTCAAATCAAGTCACTCCACCTCCAAGGATCAGTTTGCTCATCATAAAATAAGGGAGTTGACTCTCTACTACATAAAGAGCAAAGTCCTAAGTTTCTAAGCTAGCATTCAATATTCTTTATAGTGAAGCCCTCCAAGTACCTCACAAAACATTTATCACATACTTACCATACTCCAATGCAACTGAATTCACTGTTCCCAATACATTTTTCTGGCCTCTGCCTAGAACACCTTTCCCATCCCCCAAACTCCAAAACCCAGTTCAAATGCTACTTCCAGGAAGCTGTTTTTGATCTCCTTGGCTGCAAGCCCTTTCCTTCTTTTATGAGTGTGGCTCCCATTTTCATAGCATCATAGTTGTTTGTGTAGTTCTTCTCTCTCCTATTTGACTGTGTCATCTTGGAGGGCAGAGACTATTCCTAAATCAGTCTATGACTCCCACATTGCCTTTGGTCCATAATGTGCTCGTAATCATCTTATACTGAATAGATTCAGTTAAGGTCATATCAGCCACCTTGCTTGAAAGCCTTCGATCAGTCCCTTTGCTTCTGGAATAAAGGCCAAAATCCTTACAGTGTTCCACTCCAGGCATCCCAGAGTTTGCTCAATTTTCCAAATTCACTATGCTTCTCTCATCCTAGGAGCATCTTGCATGCTCTTCCCTTCATCTAGAAAACTACTCCACCCCCTCTGTCACCGTCACCCCACCCCCATGTCTTTATTCGGCCTTAATGTTACTTCCTCAAGGAAGGTTTTCTTAAACCCCAAACTAGATCAGATTTCCTCTGTTACATACCTTCCTAGCCCTACTCCACCCACACTTTTCCTTTAAAACATGTGTTGCTGACTGAAATAACACAGTGGCATGATTATCTGATTTATTACCTCTTCCCCATCAGACTATAAGCTCCAAATAAACAAGTACCATGTCTGTGTAGCTTACCTTTCTAACATCTGCACAGTGCTTAACCATATCACTGAATAAACAGTTGTTGAATGAATGAACTGATGAATGACTGAGTTAAAGGTAAAAATTTGGGACCTAGAATGTAGAAAAATATTTTCCATCTTCCTATAATTCCTTCAAACTAAAATTAAGATGCCTGGTAGCTATCTGGGACAGGTGAGCTTGCCTTCTAATTCAACATAAGAAATTTGTAAAAATAGGATGAATATTGCCCCCCAAAATTCCAGAAAGAAAACAAAATTACCTTTTCTAAAATGAATATATGGCCCCAAAAGTCATCACCAGCACCAACTGGTCTGTTCCTTTAATTTAACAAGCACCTACTTTATGCCATATACTATGATAGTGTCTGACGTTACAATAAACTGGACTGATACAGCCCCCTACTAGCTTTAAATATATAATCTAAGAGTGGAATTTATAGAAGCTTTTAAAAAGCCTTTATTGCACTCACAACACCCAACTAATGCTACTTTGAGAGGATATCAAATTTTCCATCAAAGGAGATACTAACCTGAGGGTGAAAGATCATTTGGCAGGGATTATTTAGAAACTATAACTGGGCCCAATCTGAGCCTCTTAAATTAGATAGATGGGCAGGTAGCCTAGAACAGTGCTGTTCAAAGTATGGTCCAAGGATCATTGCCTATCTACAAACTATTATTACCAGGCAGCAATGACCTAAGTATAAAAATTGAGAAGCACACACATGCAGAAATTGAGAATATGTACTTACAAAATGTAGCAACTCAACTTGAAAAAAAAATTATGTCTGTTGAATCTAACAATAAAATGATAGCTTATATTTTGCATGGCTTTTATTTTTCTAGTAATTCATACTTAATGTATTTTACTAAAGAAACTATCTGTGGTGGATTGGGAAATTTTAAAAAACTGGTTCTTCACCAAGATAGTTTGAAAAGCACTGGAACAGTGGCTTAAGGATTACCTGTCAGCTTGTTAAAAATGCAAAACTCAGGTCCCACCCCTTTAACAAGATCCTCAGGGGATTCTTTTGCACATTCAAGTTTGAGAAAAACTGGCCTAGATGATTTCTGAAGTCTCTTAGAACCCTGAGATTTTACAATTTACTTCAGACAGAGAATTGCAGAGCTGAAAACCCTCAGAGAAGCTGAGATCCATGCTGAGGAAATCATGTGTCTAACGTAACTGGCAATTTTTCAGAGCTAGCAATAGAACTCAACTTTCCTAACAACCAGGTCAGTTTTCTACTCTAACACACCACATGCTAACTCCTATTCCACCCAGTCCCACTCTGTACCATCCCCTCAGTGATGTCATTGTTCCTGAGATACTGATATAACAATTTATTCTTCTATCTTTTATATACTATGAATCTTGAATCACAAGATTCCAAATGTTTCCTTTATAATTGTGGTTAACTCTTTCTTTCCAAATCTTCCCACATGCTTATTTTCTGGACATTCTGGGGCTTCAGAAGAAATAGCACTGATTTCTGGTTTTTGGAAAAGAACAGAGACCGTCTTTGTTCCCATCAGTCCACTTGATACCAGATAGCAAGCTTTTCCAAGGAAGAGAACATACAATATTAAGGCTGCTTTACAAAACTCAGTATGATCAGTCTGTGGCTGCCAAACAAGAGAATGGGATAATAATATTAATAAAAGTCTAGTCCCCCGAATGAGGCAAATGATGATCCCTTCCTTGTGGTCCTGTCAGATTCAAGGCTTGAGGGGAGAGATACAGCTGTCTTCAACTGTCTAAGGCACTATTATTAAGAAGCAAATTTGTTCTAGAAAGTCCCAAAGAACCAATGAAGAGACGTTACAGGGAGACAGATGTTGGCTTATAACAGGGATTACTTCCTGACAGTATAGAAGGAGCCACCTAATGAGCTCTCTGTCACTCCAGGGAGTTCAAATAGAAATTAGTCAAAAAAAATGGGATGCTTAGGACAAATTCAAGAACTGGGTGGAGAAGTAAAGCTTAATAACCTTTAGGGATCCTTCCAGTTCCAAGGTTTTAGTACTCTACAATTTTCAGAACAAGGTGACTCGAAGCTCTCAGAAGAAAAGAGCGACAGCTGGTCCTAAAAGGAGTCTTTAGCTGGATGTTAGATGGATGAGGCCATGACAATGGAAAAATAAAGTCTTTCCTGGCATCTTTTCAAAGGAAAGCAGGCTGTCCAAGGAAAGTCTTTTGGGCAGCACCTCTAGGAAATCCAAAAGAGGCTTGGCGCCACAATAGCTAGCCACTATGCCCCACTCTAAATTCCTGTTACTTTACACAAAGGATTCTGCCGCTGCTAAGTCACTTCAGTCGTGTCCGACTCTGTGTGACCCCACAGACGGCAGCCCACCAGGCTCCCCCGTCCCTGGGATTCTCCAGGCAAGAACACTGGAGTGGGTGGCCATTTCCTTCTCCACTGCATGAAAGTGAAAAATGAAACTGAAGTCGCTCAGTCACGTCCGACTCTTAGCGACCCCATGGACTGCAGCCTACCAGGCTCCTCCATCCATGGGATTTTCTAAGCAAGAGTACTGGAGTGGGGTGCCATTGCCTTCTCCGACAAAGGACTCTACTACTTTCCAAAAAAGAATTGCCAAGCAGCACCCTTTCTAGTATACCTACACTTGCCTAACAGACGAGGGTGGAAAATTCTCCCCAGGGAGGCAGTGGTGCTTAGTGGTCAAGACCGTACATTCTGGAACCAGATTGCCTGTGTTCTAATTCCCAGTCAGGGCATTTAATTGCTAAACCTCTCTGTGCCTCAGTTTCCTCATCACTAAGAACAATGATAGTATCTTGCTTCATATGGTTAATGTAAGAATAATACATATTAAAGTCACAGCCCAAGATTTGAAACATTGTAAACACTCAACAGTGTCAGCAATTGGCATTGCAGGTGTTATAATTGCTACCACGGGTACAGCTGTGTCGCCAACTCAAAAAGCCCCCATCAAGCAACCAGATCTTTACCCCGACCAATTCAGAGAGGATATACAAGAGCTTTAGCCAACCCTTGCATAGCTACAGACCTCCAGAACCTGCTGACCCTCAATAAATCATACCATTCACACCAATCAGCTCTTCACCCTGCACTCTCTAAATCCAACAGCCACCCCTCCCCCAGTCCTCCTGCCTAAGCCACCCGCAGCCACAGCCAGAGGAGCAGCAAACTGGAATTCAGTTCCAGACAAACCATCAGGTGTTTCTTCCCTCCCAAGGACAGAGCTGGACCTAATATCAAGCCTGCCAGTTGATGGGGTGGGATATCTGAATCCCGGGTCTAGCCTATCAGCTTAACTACCTGGAATGGGGAGTGGGCAGGCAATGGGGCTTCCAACAGAGAAGCAAGGGAAACCTCCCAAGTTTGTGAAGGAACTCAGGCCCAAAGAGCTTCTTAAGGGAAGGGGGGAGGTCTCCACCTGCTTTCAAAGGAAACAGTTATTTACAACTTTCTACTCACTTCATCTGGGGGAGGTAATAGGGAGAGGGGAAAGGGACTACAACGTATTCTCCTTTCTCATTTCCAGCAAGGAGAAGCAGCCGCAGAGAAAGAGTTAAAGAAGCAAGGAAGCTCCAGCCATTACCCCATCCCTGTGCTTAGGGCTGTCTGGGGGGTCATGACAGTGCTTTCTGCTCTGGCTAGGGGCCACTCAGTGTCTTTCTGCAGCAGCTGCCGGCCCCCCAAGCAATTTGCAAGGTCAATGCTGACCTGCTTCCTAAAAGGAACAAAACAATTCACTGACAATGAAGCAAATAGCGCATACACCACATCGCAAACCCCTCTTCCTCACATCAGGTTTTACCCCTGTGCCTCCCTGCCCAGATGCCGACTCTGGGCTTCCACCAGCCCCACTGGGAAACCCAGGATAGCATCACAGCTGCAGAGCATG
Organism: Aepyceros melampus; assembly: GCA_006408695.1. Classification (NCBI taxonomy): domain Eukaryota; kingdom Metazoa; phylum Chordata; class Mammalia; order Artiodactyla; family Bovidae; genus Aepyceros; species Aepyceros melampus. The sequence goes on along the minus strand of SJXQ01011128.1, from coordinate 323,402 downwards.
TCTCGCCTCGCTGGCCAACCCCAAGGAGACTCTCCGTACAGGGGAGAGATGCTATCGCTTAAGGAGACCTGAGCTTGGGGGGAGGGGGAAGGAGGGAAAGCTATGTTTCTTACCAAGCGCCACAGTCACTTCCCCGAAGCGGAGAGAAGAGAAGGATGAACGAACTGAAACAAGTTGGAGGTTGAGCCCTCACAGAGCTCGGCTTCCTCTTCTGTTTCTCTGGGTTTCTCCCCGGTCCCTCTCCCGTCTGTCTCTCTGGTTTGCTCGCTGGCTTGCGCGCGCTCACGCTCTCCGTCTCTCTCTCTCCCCTCCCTTCCTTCCTCTCTCTCTCCCCCACTCTCGCTCCCTTCTCTTCTCTCTGCCCCCCCCCCCACCTCCCTTCCCACTTCCCCTCCCCCTTTGCTGGTTTTGGATTCACCACTGCTTGGTGCTGAGCACGCGGCTGTGCTGGGGCTCAGAATACAGCTCTGCAAAGGTTTGCATCTGTGGTTGTTTTAGGAAAGACTAAAGTAGTATTTGATTCTTTAAGCTATCCAGCAGAAAAACAGGGAAGCTCTGAGAGAAGGGGAAGAGCAAAGGAAGCAAAGGGAAAGGAAAGAGAGCATAAAGGATAAGAGCGAATAGGGATAAAGGAAGTATGGATTACCATACTTGATGTGTGATGCTTACTAGCTAGCTGCTCCTAGACGGAAGATAAGTGGTCTCCCTTTCATCCCTATGGGCGTGCCTTAGCCCAGGCTCCATATAAAGGCTGGACAAATCTGTCTGTTCACATTACATCTCTGAGGACAATAATGAGCTAAAAATAATAATAATAATAATACATCAAAGAGATTGCCATTCCCACTCCACTAAGAAGAAAGGGTTCAGCCACATTGATCTGCCACCCCCACCTCCAACCAAGTAGAAGTGTAGACCCAATACAGAACCATCAGCTGGAGCTTACCTCCAGGCAAAACAAGACAAGCAGCAGAACCACAAAGCTTTCCTTTAAAAAACCTCTGAAGGGAATATAGGTGTATGTAAGTTTGTGAGCCTACATGTAAGTTTGCACAAGGAGAAAGAAAGGAAAGAAGGAGATTAATTAACTCAAAGTATAAAAGAATAATATTCCCGTTGGGGGAAAAAACTGGACAATTTATAGTAATAATGCAACAGGGGGTAGGAAAAGACCTAGACTGAGAGTAAAATAAAGGAACTTAGCTTTGACTTCTGCCCCTGAAAATTACTTATTATCTTTGACAAGTCTGACCCTCATTATCCTCAATGGCAAAATGAATGGTGATGGATGGACATGATTTTGAAAGACCCTTTCACACCTAACAATCAGGCTCTAAGACAAGAAAATCTCAGATGAAGGAGTTGACCTGTGGAGAGTGAAACATAGACTACCAAATTTAAAAGGTTTTCCAAAGGTGAGTCCTCAAATGGGACCTCAAATCACAGTGACAAAACTTTCCCTTTTGAGCATTTCAAGGGCAACATAAATATGAACTGCTCCTATCAAAGAGTTCAGCCCCTCTTATGCGATTTTTTAACTCATTTAGTCAGAAAATCAAAATGATCCTCTAGGGCATCTGATTGAAAATATATTTTATTGTGTATGTTAAGTGTACTGATATATATATATATATACACACACACACATACATATATACAGACTGGGACATGGAAGGCATTTAAAATTCTTCCCACTATGATAATAATAGTGTACTATTTAATAATAATAATTTAATAATAGTAATAATAATTTAATAATAGTGTATAATAATAATAATAGTGTACTATTTCTATCTGAAATAGTTGGGTCCACTCCCTCCAAAAAATTCCTAAAACTCTCTACTTCTCTTCATTGAGGTACATGTGCTCTACTCTGACTACATGCATATACCCATTTACTGAGTATATATAGAGGGATCTATAGGTTCAGTCACTGAACTGTAAGGACCCATAGAGATAAACATCTCATTCCTTTTTGTGACTGAGTAGTATTCCATTGTGCCCACGTGCGCGCGCGCGCGTGTGTGTGTGTGTGTGTGTGTGTGTATACACACCACATCTTCTTTATCCATTCCTCTCCTGATGGACATCTAAGGTTGCTTCCATGTCCTGGCTATTGCAAATAGTGCTGCAATGAACACTGGGGTATGTATATCTTTTTGAACTGTGCAATTTGCAGAGATGTAGCTGGACCTAAAAATTCATACAGAGTGAATAAAGAAAGAGAAAAATAAATATTGTATATTAATGCATATATGTGGAATCTAGAAAAAATGGTATAGATGATATTTGCAAAGCACAAATAGAGACATAAACATACAGGACAAATGTATGGATACTAAGGAGAAAGGAGTGGATGAATTGGAAGATTGGAATTGACATATGTACACTAGTATGTATGAAATAGATAACTAACGAGAACCTATTATATAGAACAGGGCATTCTATTCAATGCTCTGTGCTGACCTAAATTTCAAAGAAATCCAAAAACAGAGAATATATGTATATGTAGAGCTGATTACTTTGCTGTACAGCAGAAGGTAACACAAAACTGTAAAGCAACTATACTCCAATATAAATTAATTTAAAAACACATAACAATCTCATTTTGCAAAAAGAGAAACTTGCCTACAGAAAAAAAAAATATAGCTCACACAATGTCATAGTGAATCAGTGACAACACCAAGACCACTATAAACCCAGTGTGTATGGGGGCACATCAGTCAGTCAGTTCAGTCGCTCAGTCATGTCCAACTCTTTGCGACTTCATAAATTGCAGCACGCCAGGCCTCCCTGTCCATCACCAACTCCCGGAGTTCACTCAGATTCATGTCCATCGAGTCAGTGATGCCATCCAGCCATCTCATCCTCGGTCGTCCCCTTCTCCTCCTGCCCTCAATCCCTCCCAGCATCAGAGTCTTTTCCAATGAGTCAACTCTTCGCATGAGGTGGCCAAAGTACTGGAGTTTCAGCTTCGGCATCATTAAATGCCAGGGCTGATCTCCTTCAGAATGGACTGGTTGGATATCCTTGCAGTCCAAGGGACTCTCAAGAGTCTTCTCCAACACCACAGTTCAAAAGCATCAATTCTTTGGCGCTCAGCTCTCTTCACAGTCCAACTCTCACATCCATACATGACCACAGGAAAAACCATAGCCTTGACTAGATGGATCTTTGTTGGCAAAGTAATGTCTCTGCTTTTGAATATGCTATCTAGGTTGGTCATAACTTTCCTTCCAAGGAGTAAGCGTCTTTTAATTTCATGGCTGCAGTCACCATCTGCAGTAATTTTGGAGCCCCCCAAAATAAAGTCTGACACTGTTTCCATTGTTTCCCCATCTATTTCCCATGAAGTGATGGGACCAGATGCCAGATCTTAGTTTTCTGAATGTTGAGCTTTAAGTCAACTTTTTCACTTTCCTCTTTCACTTTAATCAAGAGGCTCTTTAGTTGTTCTTCGCTTTCTGCCATAAGAGTGGTGTCATCTGCATATCTGAGGTTATTGATATTTCTCCCGGCAATCTTGATTCCAGCTTGTGGTTCTTCCAGCCCAGTGTTTCTCATGATGTACTCTACATATAAGTTAAATAAGCAGGGTGACAATATACAGCCTTGACATACTACTTTTCCTATTCAGAACCAGTCTGTTTTTCCATTTCCAGTTCTAACTGTTGCTTCCTGACCTGCATACAGATTTCTCAAGATGCAGGTCTGGTGGTCTGGTATTCCCATCTCTCTCAGAATTTTCCACAGTTTATTGTGATCCACACAGTCAAAGGCTTTGGCATAGTCAATAAATCAGGAATATATGTTTTTCTGGAACTCTTGCTTTTTCGATGATCCAGTGAATGTTGACAATTTGGTCTCTGGTTCCTCTAGCTATGTACAATTCCTCCTGCACAGGTATGTATTTGTTTGCATAAATGTTCATTGGATTTAGAGAATTAGTGAAATGGCAAGAAGAAACATTAGAAGCTGACATAAGGTTGCTGTATTATTTCATAGCGTTGCCATAAAAAATTACCATAAATTTGGTGGCTTAAAACAACAAAAGTTTATTGTCTTACAATCCTGGAGACCACAAGTCTGATATTAAGGTATTGGCAGGGTCACACTTGCCCTAAAGACTCTAGAGGGAAATCTTTCCATGACTCTTCCCACTTCTGGTGGCTCCTGGAATTCTTTGCCTTATAGAAGCATCACTTCACTCTCTGCCTCCGTCTTCAAATTGTCTTCTCCTCTGTGCCTCTGTGTAACCAAATTTCCCTGCCTTTTCCCTTATAAAGACAGCAGTCACAGGATTTAAATCCTTAAATATTTAAATCTTAAATCCTTAAATCTAGGATGACATCATCTCAAGAAATTTTACTGATTACTTCAGTATTTGAACATCTGTGATGTCCATGTGTAGAACTGTGTCTTGTGTTGTTGTAAGAGGATGTTTGCTATGACCAGTGTGTTTTGACAAAACAAATCCTTTGCCCTGCTTCATTTTGTACTCCAAGGCCAAACTTGCCTGTTACTCCAGGTATTTCCCTTTTCCCACAGTCAGTCAATACCAATATCAGATTGGTTATGTTCTTTGCAGCCAAAGATAAAGAAGCTCTATACAGTTAGCAAAGAAAAGACCTGGAGCTGGCTGTGGCTCAGATCATGAACTTCTTATTGCAAAATTCTGGCTTAAATTGAAGAAAGTATGGAAAACCACTAGGCCATTCAGGTATGAGCTAAATCAAATCCCTTGTGATTATACAGTGAAGATGATGGATAGATTCAAGGGACTATATCTGGTAGACAGAGTGCCTGAAGAACCACAGATGGATGTTCGTAACATCGTACAGGAGGCAGTGACCAAAACTACCCCCAAGATAAAGAAACGCAAGAAGGCAAAGTGTTTGTCTGAGGAGGCTTTACAAATAGCTGAGAAAAGAAGAGAAGTGAGAAACAAGGAGAAAGGGAGAGATATACCCAACTGAATTTAACCTTCCAGAGAATAGCAAGGAGAAATAAGAAGCCCTTCTTAAATGAACAATGCAAAGAAATAGAGGAAAACAATAGAATAGGAAATACTAGAGATCTCTTTAAAAGAATAACTGGAGATAGCAAGCGAACATTTCATGCAAGGGTGGACACAAAAACAGTAAGAATCTAACAGAAGTAGAAGAGATTAAAGAGATGAAAAGAATATACAGAAGAACTATTCAAAAATGGTCTTAATGACCCAGATAACCATAATGGTGTGGTCACTCACCAAGACACTGACATCTTGGAGTGTGAAGTCAAGTGGGCCTTAGGAAGCATTACTATGGACAAAGGTAGTGAAGGTGATGGAATTCTCAGCTGAGCTGTTTCAAACCCTAAAAGATCAATATGTCAGCAAATTTGGAAAACTCAACAGTGGCCACATGACTAGAAAGGTCAGTTTTCATTCAACTCCCAAAGAAGAACAATGCCAAAAAATGTTCAGACTAGCATACAGTTGTGTTCATTTCACATGCTAGCAAGGTAACACACAAAATTCCTCAAGCTAGGCTTCAGCAGTATGTGAACCAAGAACTTCCATATGTATAAGCTGTATTTAGAAAAGGCAGAGGAATGAGAGAACAAATTGCCAACATTTGTTTGATCACAGAGAAAGCAAGGGAGTTCCAGAAAAACATCTATTTCTGCTTCATTGACTATGCTAAAGCCTTTGACTCTGTGGATCATAAAAAACTGTGGAAAATTCTTAAAGAAATGGGGATACCAGACAACTTTACCTGCCTCCTGAGAAACATGTATGTAGGTGAAGTAGCAACAGTTAGAACTGGGCATGGAACAATGGACTAGTTCAAAATTGGGAAAGGAGGATGACAGGGCTGTATATTGTCATCCTGCTTATTTAACTTATATGCAGAGTACATTATGTGAAATGCTGAGCTGGATGAATCACAAGCTGGAATCAAGATTGCCTGGAGAAATATCAACAACCTCAGATATGCAGATGATACCAGTTTAATGGCAGAAAGTAAAGAGGAGCTAAAGAGTTTTTTGATGAAAGTGAAAGAGGAGAGTGAAAAAACTGGCTTAAAACTCAACATTCAAAAAACTAAGATCATGGCATCCAGTCCCATCACTTCATGGCAAATAGAAGGGGGGAAAAATGGAAACAGTGACAGACTTTACTTTCTTGGGCTTCAAAATCTCTGCAGATGGTGGCTATAACCATGAAATTAGAAGAGGCTTGCTCCTTGGAAGAAAAGCTATGACAAACCTATCAGCATATTAAAAACCAGAGATATCACTTTGCCGACAGAGATCTGTATAGTCAAAGCTATGGTTTTTCTAGTAGTCATGTATGGATATGAGAGGTGGATCATAAAGAATGTTGAGTGCTGAAGAACTGATGCTTTCAAATTGTGGTGGTGGAGAAGACTCCTGAGAATTACTTGTACTTCAGAAGATCAAACTAGCCAATCTTAAAAGGAAATCAGTCCTGAATATTCATTGGAAAGACTGATGCTGAAGCTGAAGCTCCAATACTTTGGCCACCTGATGCAAAGAGCTGACTCATTGGAGTAGACTCTGATGCTGAGAAAGATTGAAGGTAAAAGGAGAAGGGAGTGGCAGAGGATGAGATGGTTGGATGATATCACCAATTTTGAGTAAACTCCAGGAAATTGTGAAGGACAGGTAGGCCTGGCTTCCTGAAATTCATGGGGTTGCAGAGAGTTGGACATGACTTAGCAACTAAACAACAACAACAACTTGTACAGAGAATATACATCCAAATAAGATCACATCCTTAGGTTCTGATGGACATGCATTTTGTTGTGTTAGTCATTCAATTGCGTCCAACTCTTTGTGATCCCATGGACTGTAGCCCACCAGGCTCCTTGGTCCATGGAATTCTCCAGGCAAGAATACTGGAGTGAATAGTCATGCCCTTCTCCAGGGGATCTTCCTAACCCAGGGATTGAACCCAGGTCTCCTGCACTGCAGGAAGATTCTTTACTGTCTGAGCCACTAGGGAAGCCCAGACATGAATTTTGGGAAGATACTATTCAACCAACTACAGTAGCCAAGTTTTCATTCTGTCAGTTAAAGCCACTAAACAAATAAACCATCTGGGAAACCATCATTTTTAAAAGAAAAGATATTTCAATCCAAAGAAGTTAGATGAAGATATGGCAAACAAAACTATAATTTAAATCCTATGGTTTTAGCTATACTAATAGCTTAAAAATAATAGTATTTTCATAAATGTTCTCAGTTCACTGCAAACCACAGAAAATTTTTTACTAGAACCACTTCTGATATTGGAGCAGTTTCTATCAAACCAATCCAGCTGCAGACAGCAATAATAAACTCTCAACAAAAAAAATCCGGATGCACTGGAAATGTATCATAAATAGTCATAAATTGGAAAAGAGTTAACAATTGAAAGAAAGGAACAATATTAAGTTTGCCCTTTTTAAAAAGTCTGCCTGAGGGTGGGCCACAGGCCAGAGCAATAACTAAAACTCTAGAGAAATTGAAAGTAAGTGATGCAGCTGGTAAATGTTTAACAACTGGATCTCCAGGAAAAATAAATAAAAGCCCAATTCATAGTATTTCCCAATTTCCATAGTGTAAATTCTCACACCCTGGCTTGTGGAACCAAAAGACAGAGTTCAGGATGACAACTGAAGCTGGAAAACAATGAGAGAAATCCAATAATTGAGAGAACCTCAGAGTGGGAGATTCCCATTCTGTGTACAAACTGCCCAAATCGCTGATGGAACTATCAATTACACACGTGGTGACAGTTTCCAAAGAGCCTAAATATAGCTGAAAAAATTAATCAGAACTTTCAGTGCTGCCCATCACAAAGGAGAGTTTTGAGTTTCAGTTCAGCCACATTAATTGCTGACTAAAACAAAGAAAAAAAAACAATTCTCTACAGAGAAATGAAAGCGAATATAGGTATCCTACATATATCATTCACAAAGTTTAGGGTATACTCCAAAATTGCTAGGGAAAAAAAAAGAAATAGGAAAATATTACCAGCAATCAGTGGAGACCAACCCTAAAATGGGCCAGATGTTGAAATTAGCAGAAAGGATTTTAAGTCTTCTAGCATAAACACTAATAAAAATAAAGGAAAACATACTTTTAATAAATAAATGGAAAATCATATAAGAAGTCTAGAAATAATCAAAAAGGAACAACGGATGCAAATTCTAGAATTGAAAATTAAATATCTGAAGTTCACTGGGTGGGCCTAATAGCAGATTGAAAGTGAAGGAAGGAAAAGTAAATTAACTTGAACACAAATTAATGGATATTATTCAACCTGAAATACACAGAGAGAAAGATAGAAAAAGATTAACAGAGCCTCAGTGATCTGCTAGATAATATCAAAGTTCTAACATATATGTAGTTGGAATCCCAGAAGGCAAAAAACAAAAGAGGCACAAAAAATATTTGAAAAATAATGCCTGAAAAATTTCCCAATATAATGAACATAAAGGTACAGATTCAAGGAGCTCAGTGAACCCCAAGCAAAATAAATGGGTACATCATATCAAACTACATGAAAATCAAATATTAAGGGAAAATCTTGAAAGAATATGGAAAAAAAATAACACATTGAAGAAAAATAATATATTTGACCATTGAATTCTCATCACAAAAAAGGGATATCTTTAAAATGCTGAAATATAAGAAAAAAAAATATCTATCAATACATCTAGCAACAATGACTCTAAGGAAACTTTGAAAAGTTAAAGGTGGACTTCCAATTTCCAGTTTCCCATGTAAGGAATTTGGTAGTCACCACTCCATCTTACCAACAAGTAAACCTTGAACAAACTGAAAAAACAATAGCTTTTGCATACATAAGGTGAGGACACAAGGCAAACTGCTGCATCCAAGACTGGAGAGACATAGAGGTACATACAGGGAGCTAAAGCTTAACATAGCAGAGACTCAATAGCTGAAACTGCCTGGAGATCCAATGCTGGGGTTAATGGATAAATTTCTGGAGTCTCAGTGTGGACAAGTATGAGAATTAAAAATTCCAGGGGCACCCAGTAATAGGGAACCCCACAAAATTGTGAGATTTATCTCTAGGAACTTATGTTCTGACAATAAATATTGGAGAAAAAAATTCCTCCTGCTTCCTTCACCAGGAGAGAGGGGGAAAGGAACCATGCTGAAATATACCTGAGTGTAAGGCCTGCCCTTAGGAGAATCTAAGCTTTCTGAGCCTAGCTTTCTGGAGTATTATCAAAGCCTAACTGACTTGGGGAAAGGGAAATAGCCAACTTTACTCATTTCTAGTCTTTTGTGTGGAAAAAGAAAAATACTCAACCTCCGCCCACTCTAGTCATCCTGATGCAACTAAGCAGGGTGAAAAATACTGAGATGCATTTATGATGTCCACAATGCAGAGACACAGGCTTACAAAAGACTGAGACCTAATCGTAGGAATGTATATTATTTCCTTTCCCCTCTTCCCCCTATACTTCATATCGTGTCCAAAATCAAGAAAAAAATTGTAATACATGCCAAAAGGCAAAAAGAACACAATTTGAAGAGACAAAGCAAGCATTCCAAACAGGTATGATAGTATGACAAAGATGCTGGAATTATCAGACCAGGAATTAAAAATGACGATGAATAATATGTAAGAGCTATCATGGATAAAGTAGATAGCATGAAAGATAACATGGGCAAATAAGCACAGAGACAGAAATCCTAAGAAAGAACCTAAAATAAATGCTGGAGATCAAAAACATTGTAACAGAAGTGAAGAATGCCTTTGATTGGCTTATTAGTAGACTAGAAACAGAAAAAAATTACTGAGCTAGAGGATATATCAACAGAAAACTTTGTCCAAAACTGAAAAGCAAAAGACTAAAAAAAAAAAAAAAAAAAGAACAGAATATCCAAGGATTTGAGATAACTACAAAAATTGTAACATATGCATAATGTGAGTACCAGATGGAGAAGAGAAAAAGGAACAGAATAAATATTTGAAACAACAATGACTGATAATTTCCTCAAAACATTGTCATACACCAAACCACAGATTTGGGAGCTCACAGAACACCACATAAGAAAAAAATGCCAAAAAACTGTACTTAGGCGTATCATTTTCAAAATACATAAAATCAAAGATAAAGAAAAAATCCAGTTTTAATTACCACACCTTGTAGTATAGTTTGAAATCGGCAAGTGTGATGCCTCTGATTTTGTTCTCTCTTGAGAGAAAGAGAATCAGAGACTTTAACGGTTCTACATGGATTTTAGATTTTTTTTTCCTATTTGTGAAAAATACCATTGAAATTTTGATAAGGATTGCACTGAATCTATAGATTATAGTATGGACATTTAAGCAATATTAATTATTCTAATCCATACATATGAGCTATCATTCCATTTATTTGTGTCTTCTTTAATTTGTTTCTTTTCAGTATATTAACCTTTTACCTCCATGGTTAAATTTATTCCTAAGAATATTATTGTTTTTGATTCTATGGTAAATGGGATTGCTTGCAAAATACTTTTCAGATAGTTAAATTTTAGGATTCAGAAATGCAACTGATCTTTGTTGATTTTGTATCCTACAACTTTGTTTGATTCATTATTTGTTCTAATATTTTTTGTGAAAATTTTAGCATTTTCTATACATAAGAGTATGTCATCTGCAAACAGAGAAGCATTTAACTTCTTCTTTGTTGTTTTGGATGCCTTTTATTTCTTTGTCTTGCCTATTTGCTCTGGATAAAATTTCCAGTACTATATTGAATAGGAGTGGTGAGAGTGGGCACACTTATTCCACGTTAGAAAAAAGCTTTCAGTCTTTCACCATTGAGTATTATGTTAGCTGTGTCTTTCATACATGGGTTTTATTATGTCACGGTACACTGGAAAAGACCCAGATTCCGGGAAAGATTGAAGGCAAAAGGAGAAGAGGATGAAAGAGGATGAGAAGGTTAGATAACATGAATTTGAGCAAACTCTGAGAGACAAGGGAGGCCAGAGGAGACTGGCGTGCTATAGTCCATGACGTTGCAAAGAGTTGGATATAGTTTAGCGACCGAAGAACAGCAACATCCCATCTACACCCAATTTGTTGTGAGTTTCTATTGTAAAAGGATATTGGAGTGCTTTTTCTGCATTGTTGAAATAATCATATGATTTTTATCCTTCATTTTATTAATGTGGTTATCACATTTATTGATTTCTGTATGTTGAATCATCATTGCCTCCCAGGGATAAATCCAGCTTGATCGTGCTGTATGTTCCTTTCAATGTGCTGTTGAATTAGGTTTGTTAGTATTTTGTTGGAAGACTTGTATCTATATTCATCAGAGATACTGGTCTCTAGTTTGCTTTTCTTGAAGTCTACTTATCTGGCAGTGGTATCATGGTATTACTGTCCTAAAAATAAATTTGGTGTTTTCCTTCGTCTTCAGATTTTTGGAAGAATTTTAGAAGGATTGGCCTTAATCCTTTTTAACATATTTGTTAGAATTCAGTGAATTAATGCTTCAATCTCCTACTCATTATTTTCATGTTCGATTTTCTGTTTCTTTATGATTCAGTCTTGGTAGGTTGTATACTTCTAGGAATGTATCCATTTCTTTTGTGTTATTCAATTTGTTGCAATCTAATTATTCATAATAGTGTATTATGGTCCTTTGTATTTTTGTAGTATCAGTCATAATGTTTGCTGTCTCCTCTTTCATTTCTAATTGTGTTTATTTGAGTTTCCTCACCCCTCCCCCATTTAATCTAGATAAATATTTGTCAATTTTATCTTTTCAAAAAACTAACTCTTGGTTTTCCTTAATTTTTTCTATTATTTTTCTAGTCTATATTGCTTTTATTTCTGCTCTAATTTGTATATATCCTTCCTTCTGCTAACTTTGGATTTAGTTTGTTCTTTTTCTCGTTCCTTGAGGTGTACAATGAGATTGTTTATTTGAGATCTCTTTTTCTTAATGTAGGTGTTTATCACTATGAAACTTTCCTCTTACAACTGTTTTTACTACATCCCTATATGTTTTGGTATGTTGTGTTTCCATTTTCTTTTGTCTCTAGATAGTTTTATTTTTCTTTTGGTTTCTTCTCTGACCTATTGGCTTTTCAGAGGTGCATTGTTTGTTTTCCATGCATTTGTCAGTTTTCCAGTTTTCTTGCTCTTATTGATTTCCAATTTCATACTGTTGTGGTCATAAACAATCATCGTAAATTTGTTGAGACTTGCTTTGTAGTGCAACATATGGTATTGAAGAATGTTCCATGTGCACTTGAGAAGAATGAACTTTCTGCTGCTGTTGGGGCAATGCTCTGGATATGTTTGTTAGGTTCATTTATTCTATAGTGTAATTCATGTCTGCTATTTCCTTATCAATTTTTCTGTCAGGATGATCTGTTCAATGTTGAAAGTAGAGTATTGAAGTCCTATTATTTTCTTGCTATTTTCTCCTTTTAGTTCTGTTTATATTTGTTTTAAATATTTAAGCACTCCAATATTGGGTACAGTAAGTCCCCTACATACAAATGAGTTCCATTCTGAGAACTTGTTCATATGTCAGATTGTTCATAAGTCCAACAAAGTTAGCCTAGGTACCCAGCTAACATAATCAGCTATGTAGTACTATACTATAATAGGTTTATAATACTTTTCACACAAATAATACATAAAATAGCACAAAAAAGAAAGAAAATATTTTTCATCTTACAGTGTAGTACCTTAAAAAGTATAGTAGTAGTAGTGAAGTCTCACAGTCATGTCTGACTCTTTGCGATCCCATGGACTGTAGTCTACCAGGCTTCTCTGTCCATGGGATTTTCCAGGCAAGAGTACTGGAGTGGGTTGCCATTTCCTTCTCCAGGGGATCTTCCTGACCCAGGGATTGAACCCAGGTCTCCTGCATTGCAGGCAGATGCTTTACGCTCTGAGCCACCAGGGAAGCCCAAAAAGTATAGTAGTACAGTACAATAGCTGCCATACAGGAGTTGGCATCAAGTGAACAGGGAAGGATAGTTACCAACTGGAGGAGAGAGAGGAGGTGGGAGATGGTAGAGCTGAAGGCTCATCAGCAATAGGAGAGAGAGTGCAAGCTGTAATTTCATTCATGCCTGACACTGATGGCACAGGTTCCGGTTCCTTGCTGTATTCAATTCTGTCTACCCTCTTGAAAAAATTACACAGTGATGTCTGGGTAGTAGCTCTTTCTGCATTCTTAAATTTGCACTGGATTGCCTTCTGAAGGGCTGCTGCAACCTTCGTATACCATTCTACATTCAGGTCCTATATGCCTAAAGAACTAACAATGTCTCCTCAAATAAAGAAAATCCCCCTGCTATTTCCTAGGTCATGAATCTCTTCAGGTCTTCAGTTAATTCTTCCTTCTCTTATCTCTCTTTGTACTTTCTCTGTGCCTCCAATTCCATCATTATCGCTTGACACTTCTTAGTAGTACCAGCTACATCACTGCTGCTTTTACACTTGCTTCCAGATATCCTGGGCTTGAAATAAAGATACTGTACTACTATAATCTATACAGTACTATAAAATAAACAAAAGCACAATCACTTGTAGAGGATACACACACTGACAATGTACACCTGACATGTGAACTAACTTATGTGACTGGACACGCTAACACATTTGCATCTTTGAAAGTTTGCAACTTGAATATTCAAATGTACAGGACTTACTGTACATATATACTTATAATTGTTGTTCTCTTCATGAATATACCCTTTCATCCCTATATAATGCCTTTTGTGACCAATTTTGTCTGAAAGCCTATTTTATCTGATGTAAATGTAGCCAATTCTTCTCTTTTTTGGTTACTATTCCCATGGACATCTATTTCTATCATTTCACGTGGAGCCTATGTGTATTCTTAAGGCTTAAGTGAATCTTTTATAGGTGGTATAGAGTTGAGTCTTGGATGTTTTTCCATTTAGCATTCCTGTGTCCTTTGATTTGAGAATTTAACCCTTTTGGTTTTAAAGTAATTTGAAGAGCAGAGACATTACTTTGCCAACAAAGGTCCGTCTAGTCAAGGCTATGGTTTTTCCAGTAGTCATGTATGGATGTGAGAGTTGGACTGTGAAGAAGGCTGAGTGCCGAAGAATTGATGCTTTTGAACTGTGGTGTCAGAGAAGACTCTTGAGAGTCCCTTGGACTGCAAGGAGATCCAACCGGTCCATTCTGAAGGAGATCAGCCCTGGGATTTCTTTGGAAGGAATGATGCTAAAGCTGAAACTCCAGTACTTTGGCCACCTCATGCGAAGAGTTGACTCATTGGAAAAGACTCTGATGCTGGGAGGGATTGAGGGCAGGAGGAGAAGGGGACGAAAGAGGATGAGATGGTTGGATGGCATCACTGACACAATGGATGTGAATCTGAGTGAACTCTGGGAGTTGGTGATGGACAGGGAGGCTGGGTGTGCTACAGTTCATGGGGTCGCAAAGAGTCAGACATGACTGAGTGACTGAACTGAACTGAGCTGAAGAACTTAATATTGCCACCTTCATAACTGATTTCTGGCTACTTTATAGTTCCATTATTCCACTCTTCATCTCCAACTATCTTTATGATTTGATGATTTATGTAGTGGTATTTTTGATTCCTTTCTTTTTACTCTTGTGTATCTTCTGTGGATTTTCATTTTGTAGTTACCATGAAGCTTACATAAAACTTATTGTGGATAAAATAGTCTATTTTAATCTAATAACAACTTCTCTCACATATAAAACCCCAGCCTTTCTCTCCACCACACATATTTTATATTATTGATGTCACAATTTACAATTTTTTACATTGTGGATCCATTAAACAATGATTGCAGTTATATTTATCTTTAACATTTTTTAACACTTATACTAGAGTTTATAGTGGTTTATAAGTAAGAAAAATAGCAAAATACTTTGGTAGCTCATCTGGTAGAGAATCTTCCTGCAATGCGGGAGACCTGAGTTCAATCCCTGGGTTGGGAAGATCCCCTGTAGAAGGGAAAGGCTACCCACTCCAGTATTCTGGCCTGGAGAAATTCATGGACTGTATAGTTCATGGGGTCGCAAAGAGTCAGACACGACTGAGCAACTGTCACTAAGGAGACACTGCACAAAATAAGATCTATAAAGATATAAAAAAGGTCAATGGGTGCTGGAAAAGTTGCATTATTAGTCACTGTATAAAGTCAGATTAACACATATCAAGTATCACTACACATTCACTAGAATAGATAAAAGATTAATTTATATTCACTTGTCAAGAATGTGAAGCAAATAAAACTCTCACACATGAATTGTGAATGTTTAAAGTGGTGCAACCACTTTAAGAAACTCTCATAGAATTTAACATGCAACTATGCCTACAATTCAACAATTCTCCTCAAAGGTATATAACCAATAGAAAGAAAATCATATGTTCACAAAAAAATGTTATGCAAGAAAGTTCATAGCAGCTTTATTCACAGTAGCTAAAAATGGGGGAAAAGCAAAGTCCACTGCAATAACTGAATAAACAAACTGTTGACACTCATACAGTGAGAGTTTTCAGTTCAGTTCAGTTCCTCAGTCGCGTCTGACTCTTTGCGACCCCATGAATTGCAACACGTCAGGCCTCCCTGTCCATCACCAACCCTGGAGTTCACTCAGACTCATGTCCATCACTTCAGTGATGCCATCCAGTCATCTCATCCTCTTTCGTCCCCTTTTCCTCCTGCCCTCAATCCCTCCCAGCATCAGAGTCTTTTCCAATGAGTCAACTCTTCACATGAAGTGGCCAAAGTACTGGAGTTTCAGCTTTAGCATCATTCCTTCCAAAAAACATCCAGGGCTGATCTCCTTCAGAATGGACTCGTTGGATCTCCTTGCAGTCCAAGGGACTCTCAAGAGTCTTCTCCAACACCATAGTTCAGAAGCATCAATTCTTCAGCGCTCATCCTTCTTCACAGTCCAACTCTCACATCCATACATGACCAAAGGAAAAATCGTAGCCTTGACTAGACGGACCTTAGTCAGCAAAGTAATGTCTCTGCTTTTGAATATGCTGTCTAGGTTGGTCATAACTTTTCTTCCAAGGAGTGAGCATCTTTTAATTTCATGGCTGCAGTCACCATCTGCAGTGATTTTGGAGCCCCCCAAAGTAAAGCCTGACACTATTTCCACTGTTACCCCATTTATTTCCCATGAAGTGATGGGACCAGATGTCATGATCTTCATTTTCTGAATGTTGAGCTTTAAGCCAACTTTTTCACTCTCCACTTTTACTTTCATCAAGAGGCCTTTTAGTTCCTCTTCACTTTCTGCCATAAGAGTGGTGTCATCTGCATATCTGAGGTTATTGATATTTCTCCCAGCAATCTTGATTCCAGCTTGTGTTTCTTCCAGTCCAGCGTTTCTCATGATGTAGTCTACATAGAAGTTAATAAGCAGGGTGACAATATACAGCCTTGATGTATTCCTTTTCCTATTTGGAACCAGTCTGTTGTTCCATGTCCAGTTCTAACTGTTGCTTCCTGACCTGCATGTAGGTTTCTCAAAAGGCAGGTCAGGTGGTCTGGTATTCCTATCTCTTTCAGAATTTTCCACAGTTTCTTGTGATCCACACAGTCAAAGGCTTTGTCATAGTCAATAAAGCAGAAATAGATGTTTTTCTGGACTCTATTGCTTTTTCCATGATCCAGCGGATGTTGGCAATTTGATCTCTGGTTCCTCTGCCTTTTCTAAAACCAGCTTGAACATCTGGAAGTTCACGGCTCACTTATTGCTGAAGCCTGGCTTGGAGAATTTTAGTGACGTCACTCTGTCATGTCCAACTCCTAGCGACCCCTTGAGGGTTTTAGTCAGTATTAAAAAGGACAAACTATTGCAACAGCTTGCATAGATCTCAAAAACATGATGCTCAGCAAAGAAGTGAGATCAAAGAGAAGTACACAGTCTATTATTATATTTATATTTAGTGCTGCTGCTGCTAACTCACTTCAGTCGTGTCCAACTTTGTGCGACCCCATAGATGGCAGCCCATCAGGCTCTCCCATCCCTGGGGTTCTCTAGGCAAGAACATTGGAGTGGTTTGCCATTTCCTTCTCCAATGCATGAAAGTGAAACGTGAAAGTGAAGTCACTCTGTCGTGTCTGACTCCTAGCGACTCCATGGACTGCAGCCCACCAGGCTCTACCATCCACAGGATTTTCCAGGCAAGAGTACTGGTGTGGGTTGCCATTGCCTTCTCCAATATTTAGGGCAGGAATAGGCAAAACTAATCTACAATATGGAGAAGGCAATGGCACCCCACTCCAGTACTCTTGCTTGGAAAATCCCATGGATGGAGGAGCCTGGTGGGCTGCAGTCCATGGGGTCGCTAAGAGTCACACACGACTGAGCAAATTCACTTTCACGTTTCACTTTCACTCACTGGAGAAGGAAATGCCAAGCCACTCCAGTGTTCTTGCCTGGAGAATCTCTGGGACGGCGGAGCCTGGTGGGCTGCCATCTATGGGGTCGCACAGAGTCGGACACGACTGAAGCGACTTAGCAGCAGCAGCAGCAATCTACAATAAGAGAAGCTAGATTACTTAGGTGTGGGGACAGTAACTGGTGGGGGCAAAAGGAAATTTTCAGGGATCATGGAATGTTCTCTATCTCAATCTGGGTGAAGGTTACATAAATGTATCCTTTTGTAAAATTCATCTTTTTGTTTATGAAAGGTATGCGGTTTTCACTATATACATATTATATCACAATAAAGTACTGTAGAAGACAAAAACAAAAGGATCACCTGAATATTGCTCTACTAAGAAAATACAAAACTAAAATTCTCCCTCAGAGAAAATCTAGACCAAAATGGCTTTGCTACAATTTCTACCAATCATTTAAGAAAGAAGTAATTACAGTCCAATAAAAACTATTCCATAGAATAGAAAAAGGGACAAGACTCTCAAAAAATCATTTTATGAGGCTCACAAAACCTTGAGATCAAAACCTGACAAGAACTGAACAAGCAAACAGAATTATAGGCTATTCTGATTCATGGTCATGAATGAAAACATCCCTAAAATTGTTCGTAAATCATATCCAACAATATACACAAACTGTAATATATCATGGCCAAGTTGGGTTTATCCCAGAAATCCAATTCTGGTTAAAAATTTTAAAAATGTAGTTCACCACATTAACATTTTAGAGGAGAAAATATTTTAATTATGCAAAGAGGCATAAGAAAAAAGGCATCTGATAAAATTTGATATCCATTCTTTCCCCCAAAATATAGCAAACAAGGAATATAAGAGAACTTCCTGAATATGATACAATGTATCTAGAAATATACTTACTGAAAACATTATTTATAACATATTAAAATACTTTTCTTTGACATTGGAAATACAAGATGGCTACCATTATCACTACTATTTCGCATTATAGTGGAAATAATAGTGAGTTCAGTGTATTAAGAATACAACAAAAAATGAAAACATAAACATAGGAAAATAAATATAAAATTGTTGTTATTCACAGGTTGTATAGTTCATGTACACTCGTGGCTGATTCATGTCAATGTATAGCAAAACAAATGCAGTATTGTAAAGCAAAACAAACTAAAAAATAAAAATTAATTAAAAAAACATAAAAAAAGAAAATATAAAAGAATATATGGATAAACTATTACAGTTAAGTAGGTACTTTAGTAAAATTGTTGGATACAAAGTGATATACAAAAATCAGTTTCCTTAAATGAACAAAACATTTTTATGTCACTAAAAGATCTCAGTCATAGTAGCATCAAGAATATCTATTTGGATTGCTTCTGAATAAAAGGTCATGAGACACAACAATATTTTACAACTAGAATAAACTGGAAAATTTATATTTTTATTGAGGTAAAATTGGTATACTACACTGTGTAAGTTTCATATGTATAATATTTTAATTTGATATCTGTAAACTCTACAAAGTGGTCACCCCCAAAATTCTACTTAGCATTTATCAACATATAATTGATCCCCTTCACCCATTTTGCACAGCCCCCAGCCCCCTCCTTTCTGATAATCATTAATCTTCTCTCTGTATCTATGAGTTAGTTTTTGTTTTGTTTGATCATTTTCTTGTTTGTGTTTTTGTTTTAGATTCCACATATGAGTGAAATCATACAGTATTTGTCTTTCTCTGACTTTACTCATTTCACTAGAATACAAAAATTATCATTTTAAAGGTACCAATACCAAATAATGGTAGAAACAACAGGATTAAATAACGATTCAAGGAAGAGAATACTTTTCAATGTGAATTGACAATCTCCGATTGCTTTTCCCCCTCTGAAATATGTACCAACTCTAATAACAGGCTGTGGATCAGACTTAGCCAGACAAAAAGCCTCTACTGAGAGAAAGAAAAACCAACAAAGTTTTAACAGTTTGACAGGGCTGGCTGACAAATTGAAAAGTTGATGAGACAAATGCTCAGCAAATTTCCCCTACCAGACATTTGCTGACTTCTGGTACTGCACAAGAATACAGGGAGCTAGGTCAAATACTTCTAAAAGGTAAAGTGAAATCTCCAGCAACCACCAGTGCTTAGGAAACAGACATGTGCTAGAATTTGAAGTTATAGAAGGCTACAAACTGTAAATGATAGATCTTGATTTTCAACATTCTTTCAGAAATCAAAAGACAGAAGTCCATCAGTGTTTTGCATCTTACAGGGGAAGAGCAAACCACAGTAGCTTATTTATTAAAACTGCAATCCAACACTGACTCATCTCCATATCTAATTGGATTGAGAAAAGCATCCCTTTACCTTATCCGCCTAAAAGGAAAAAGTTAGAAGTCTCTCTAGAATATCTCATTTAGAAATACTATGGTTCTTTTGTATGTCGTGCATGGCATGCAGTAAAAAAAATTGCTAAAATGGCTACATACCTATCAGAATGGCTCAAATCCAGAAAACTGACAACACTAAGTGCTGATGAGAGTGTAAAGCACAGGGATTTTCATTCATTTCTCCTGGGGATGCAAAAGGGTATGACCACTTTGGAAGGCAGTTTGGAGATTTCTTAAAAAACTAAACATACTCTTATCATATATCCTCCTTTTTATTTACCCAAAGGAACTGAAGACTTATTTCCATACAAAAAAATTACATAGAGGTGTTTATAACCAGTTTATAATTTCTAAATCCTGGAAGCAACCAACATGTTTAACTTAAGTTGGTGAATAGATAGATAAACTATGATGTATTCAGTTGATAGAATATTCTTCAGCACTAAAAGGAAATGGGCTATTGAGCCATGGAAAGACATGAAGGAAACTTCAGCGTATATTACTAAGTGGAAGAAGGTAATCTGAAAAGGGTATGTACTGTATTATTCCAACTGTATGACAATCTAAAAAAGACAACACTATATAGACAGTAAAAAGATCAACAGTTGCCAAGGGGTGTGGGGAGGAAGGGATGAATAGGTGGAGCACAAAGAACTTTTAGGGCAGTGAAACTGTTCTGTATGATCATGTAATGGCAGATGCATGTTACAATAAATCCCCTACATACAAACCTTCAAGTCAGAAATTTTCAGTCAGGTGTGAGTGACTTTGCAGCTGGCCCTCTGTCTCCTATTACTGATGATCCTTCAGCTCTACCAGCCCCCAACTCCTCTCCCCATTCCAGTCAGTAATTCTTCGCCAGTTCACTTGATGCAAGCCCTGGTATGTTAGCTGCTGTACTATATACTACTGTACTTTTCAAGCTACTGTGTATCACATTAAAAATGCTTTCTTTATTTTTTGAATTTTTAATGTACTGTTTTGTTGTTGTTGTTTAGTCACTAAGTCATGTCCAACTCTTTTGCAACCCCGTGGACTGTAGCCTACAAGGCACCTCTGTTCATGGGATTTCCCAGGCAGAAATACTGGAGTGGGTTGGCATTTCCTTCTCCAGGGGATCTACCCAACCCAGGGATCAAATCTGTGTTTCCTGCATTGGCAGGCAGATTCTTTACCACTAAGCCATCATCAGGGAAACCCTGTTAAAATGTATTATTTATGTGAAAATTTGGCTTCCCTGGTGACTCAGGTGGCAAAGGATCTGCCTGCTATG
This sequence comes from Aepyceros melampus, assembly GCA_006408695.1. Lineage (NCBI taxonomy): Eukaryota > Metazoa > Chordata > Mammalia > Artiodactyla > Bovidae > Aepyceros > Aepyceros melampus. Next base: position 302,314 of record SJXQ01011128.1, on the reverse strand, counting down.
CGGGAGACCCAGGTTCGATTCCTGAGTTGGGAAGAAGATCCCCTGCAGAAGGAAATCATTACTCACTCCAGTATTCTTGCCTGGAGAATTCCATGGACAGAGGAGCCTGGTGGGGTATAGTCCATGTGGTTGCAAAGAATCAGATGCAACTGAGCAATTTTCACTTTTTTCTTATGTGAAAAGTGAAACCTATTACAGTACAGTACTATAAAGCCCAGTGTGTTAGTTGGGTACCTAGACTAACTTTGTTGGTTTGTTTGTTGTTATTGTTCAGTCACAAATGCGTGTCTGACTCTTTGTGACTTTGTTGGACTTATAAAAAAAATTAGACTTACTAACACACTCTCAGAATGGACTTGTTTGTATGTAGGGGACTTACTGTGTTATACATTTGTCCATAGACTATACTGCACCAAGAATGAACCCTAATGTAAACTATGGACTTTGGATAATGATGATATAGTAATGTAGGCTCATCAACTGTAACAAATGCACCACTCTGGTGGGGGATGTTGATAATGGGAGAGGCTATGCTTACTCCTTGGAAGGAAAGTTATGACCAACCTAGATAGCATATTAAAAAGCAGAGACATTACTTTGCTGACTAAGGTCCGTCTAGTCAAGGCTATGGTTTTTCCAGTAGTCGTGTATGGATGTGAGAGTTGGACTGTGAAGAAAGCGAGCACAGAAGAATTGGTGCTTTTGAACTGTGGTGTTGGAGAAGACTCTTGAGAGTCCCTTGGACTGCAAGGAGATCCAACCAGTCCATTCTGAAGGAGATCAGCCCTGGGATTTCTTTGGAAGGAATGATGCGAAAGCTGAAACTCCAGTGCTTTGGCCACCTCATGCAAAGAGTTGACTCATTGGAAAAGACTCTGATGCTGGGAGGGATTGGGGGCAGGAGGAGAAAGGGACAACCGAGGATGAGATGGCTGGATGGCATCACTGACTCGATGGACATGAGTTTGAGTGAACTCCGGGAGTTGGTGGTGGACAGGGAGGCCTGGCGTGCTGCAATTTATGGGGTCACAAAGAGTCGGACATGACTGATCGACTGAACTGAACTGAACTGAACTAATACATGACTGGGAGTAGAATGTATATGGGAAATCTCAGTGCCTTCCCTACTCAATTTTACTGTGAACTTAAAACTACTCTAAAATAATAAAGTGTATTAAAAATAACCAAAAAAAGAACAAGATATGCAAAGAGTTGAGGTGATATAGAATGTTACCTCAAGAGAAAACACAGAAAAGAGATGCATAAAGATGATCTGGATATTGAAATCATCAGAACATTAGTTCAAAATTAGCTGTGATTAACATTTTAAGAGAAATAGAGAAAAAGATAAGAAAAAGAGATGAAAAAAATCAAGAAATTCAATAGAGAATTGTAATTAATAAAAATAAGAATCAATTGGATATCCTAGAAGGGAAAATGTCAGAATTCAATGCATAGGTTTAATAGGATAATTGATAGAAAAGAACAGGATGTATAACTCCAAACTAAATTAACAGAAAATGCTAAAACTGAAGTACAAAAAAAAAAATGAATTGGAAAAGAAATACAGAACAAAGAATAATGGACATGTAGGACACAATCAAGATATAAAATATCTGTAATGAGAAAAGAGAAGGAATAGAGTAGAAGCAACTTTCAGACAATATCCAAAAAATTTATAAAACTAAAGAAAGATATAAATCACAAAATCAAGAGCCTCAGTGGACCATAAGCAAGATAAACAGAAAACCACACTTAAGCACATCATAGTCAAGGTGCTAAAAATCAAAGGTTCAGGAGAAATCTTTAAGCAGCAGAAGAGTAAAAGACACTATATTCAAGGGAACAATATTGAAATTAAAGTAGACTTCTCAAAAGAAACAACACAAGTCAGAAGGCAATGTTATGGCATTTTTAAAGTGCTAAAGTAAAAATAAGTGGCTTCCCTGGCGGCTCAGACCATAAAGCGTCTGCCTGCAATGCGGGAGACCCAGGTTCAATTCCTGAGTCAGGAAGATCCCCTGGAGAAGGAAATGGCAATCCACTCCAGCACTCTTGCCTGGAAAATCTCATGGACGGAAGAGCCTGATAGGCTACAGTCCATGGGGTCGCAAAGAGTCAGACAAGACTGAACGACTTCACTACCTTCTAAAGTAAAAATAAACAAAGAGAATTACCAATATAGAATTATATATCCAAGAAAAATATTCTTCAACAATGTGGGTGAAATAAAGAGACTTTCAGAAAACCAAAGACTGAAGGGATTCCTCACAAGCTGCTGCTACTGCTAAGTCGCTTCAGTCATGTCCGACTCTGTGTGACCCCATAGACGGCAGCCCACCAGGCTCCCCCGTCTCTGAGATTCTCCAGGCAAGAACACTGGAGTGGGTTGCCATTTCCTTCTCCAATGCATGAAAGTAAAAAGTGAAAGTGAAGTCGCTCAGTCATGTCCGACTCCTAGCGACCCCATGGACTGCAGCCTACCAGGCTTCTCCATCCATGGGATTTTCCAGGCAAGAGTACTGGAGTGGGGTGCCATTGCCTTCTCTGTCCTCACAAGCAGATCAACACTATAAGGAAAAAAAAAATTATTCAAGCAAAAGGAAAATTATCCCATACAGAAAATATGGTTAAGTATAAACTAATATTTATGATCATTGTAATATTATGTAGAATTTAAATTATATGTAAAGTTAAAATTCTTGACAAAAATAATGCAAAAGAGAAAAAGGGATGAGTGAAGTTTAAATGTTCTAGCAATATCAGAGAAGTGGTGCAAATAATTTCTATTAGATGGTGATAAATCATGGATTCCTGCTATATTTGCTAAGGTAATCACTAAAAGAAGATATAATTGTGAAGAAGGTATAACTGAGAAGTTATTAGGGGGGAATATGCAAAATAAAAATGTTGATAAATCTAAAAGGAGGCAAGAATGAATGAAGGGGAAAAGGAATATAAAAATGAGTCAAATACAAAATGTATCACTAGATGGTAAATATATTCTAAACCAAATTATATGAATGATTAAATATAAATAAACCAAATATTCCCAAGTAACACACTAAGATTGTCAGATAGGATTTAAGAAAGCCCAAATACATGCAAGTTACAAGAGGTGAACTTTAAATGTTAAGATGCAAAAAAAAAGTATACTCATTTGCACTATATTGATTCTTCTGACCCATGAACATTGTATACTTCTCCATCTGTTAGTGTACTCTTTGATTTCTTTCACCAGTGTTTCATAGTTTTCTACATATATGTCTTTAGTTTCTTTAGGTAGATACATCCCTAAGTATTTTATTCTTTTTGTTGNGGAGTTGGTGATGGATAGGGAGGCCTGGCGTGCTGCAATTCATGGGGTCTCAAAGAGTTGGACACAACTGAGCAACTGAACTGAACTGAACTGAACGCATATATATGGAATTTAGAAAGATGGTAATGATAACCCTGTATGCAAGATAGCAAAAGAGACACATGTATAGAATAGTCTTTTGGACTCTGTGGGAGAGGGCAAGGGTGGGATGATTTGGGAGAATGGTATTCAAACATGTATAATATCATATGTGAAATGAATCACTAGACCAGGCTCAACACATGATATAGGATGCTCGGGGCTGGTGCACTGGGATGACCTAGAGAGATGGTATGGGGAAGGAGGTGGGAAAGGGGTTCAGGATGGGGAACACGTGTACACCCGTGGTGGATTCATGTTGATGTATGGCAAAGCCAATACAATATTGTAAAGTAATTAGCCTCCAATTAAAATAAATTAATTTCTATTAAAAAATGAAATTAGATTTCAATGACCATGCAAGACAAAGAATACAAACTTTATGAAAATAATTTAGAAGAGTCACTAAACAAAGGACAGCCCACATGAAGAAGAAACAACAATCCTAGGAAAGGAAGATAACCTTATTTTCAGAGTTGTAACATTATAGTATTTAAAATATACTATTTCAACCAAAAATAAATAAATAAATAAGACAAGCAAAAAGACAAGAAAATATAGCCCATTCACAAGAAAATTTGAAATTAACAGAAACTGTCTTTCAAGAAACCCAAACATATATAAAATAGATAGCCAGTGGGAATTTGCTGAAAGATGCAGGGAGCTCAAACTCAGTGCTCTGTGACAATGAAGAGGGGTTGGAATGGGGTGGGAGGGGATACGTGTATACCTATGGCTGATTCATGTTGATGTATGGCAGAAACCAACACATTACTGTAAAACAATTATCCTCCAATAGAAAATAAATAAATCTAATTTGTAGAAAGAAACACAGGCATGGACTTGGTAAACAAATACATTAAATCAGTTGTTTAAAATATGATAAAAGATCTTCAGGAAATCAGTAAATTGATCTCTCAACAAATAGAGAATATCAATAAAGACTGGGAAGTTATAAAAAGCAACCACATGGAAATTCTAGCCTGAAAAGTTTAATAACTGCACTGAAAATTTTACTGGAGAGGTTCAATAGTAGATTTGACCAGTCAGAAGAAAGAATTAACAAGCTTAAATATAGGCCAATGAGATCTTCCAGTCTGAAGAGCAGAAAGACAAAAGAATGAAAAAATTGAACACAGCCTAAAAGACCCATGGGATAACATCAAGTATACCAACACTTGCATAATGAAAACCTCAGAAGGAGAGAAGACAGAGAAAGAGAAACAAAGATTATTTACAGATATAATAGCCCAAAATTAATCAAATTTGAGGAAAGGCATAAATCTACACGTCCTAGAAGTTTAAAAAACTACAAGCAGGATAAACTTAAAGAGACCTCAATGGAAATCCATTATAATGAAGTTGTTGAAAGTCAAATACATAGAATCTTGAAAGCAGCTCGAGATAATTTACTCTTGTAAAAATGATCCTCAGTAGGATTAACAGCCTATTAAATTCAGAAACCATGGAAGCCAGAAGGAAGTGGCACAGCATATTTATATTGATGAAAATAAAAATTTGTCAACAAAATTCTGTTTCCAATAAAACTGTTCTTCTATGAAGGAAATGAAGGAAAAATTAAGGTAGTCTCATATAAAGAAAAGCTAAACTAAGGAAGTTCAAAACTTGTAGATCTGTCCTATAAGAAATACCAAAGGGAGGCTTCCAAACTGAAAGGAAAGGCACTACACAGCAACTGAAAGCCATATGAAAAATAAAAAATAATGTAAATCTACTATATAGGGAAATAGAAAACACAGTATTATTGCTACTTTGGTTTCTAAGTCCTCTTTTTTTTCCCTGTACTACTTAAAAGACAAATGCTTAAAACAATAATTTTAAGTCTATATAAGTGAGCACACAATGTAAAAAGACATGATTTGTGGGAAAAAAAAACAATATAAGAAAGGGGACTTGAGGTGTGAATGAGCAAAGTTTTTGTATACTATTAAAAACAAGTTGGTATTAATTCAAATTTGAGAGTTACAAAACTAAGATGTTAATTGAAATGTCAGGAGAGGTTACAATTTATCTTAGTGTAACTAATAAGATAAAAACTAAAAAAAAATGCAGCAAAGGAAATGAATAGAGAATCAAAATGATAGACAAGAAAGGAATAATTAATGACAAAATACGGCATTTATGGATGAATTAAGAGAAAAAAAGATATAAGTAAGATATAGAAAAAAACTTGAAATGACCAGAGTAAGTAACCACTTATCAGTTATTACTTTAAATTTAAATGAATTAAACTCTCCAATTCAAAGATTAGACATCAGTTTAACAAAATTTTTTTAAATTAATTTTTATTTTTTTAGTTTGTTTTGCTTTACAATACTGTATTCGTTTTGCTATACATCGACATGAATCAGCTACGAGTGTACATGAACTCCCAATCCCAACCCCCACCTCCCCCCTCCTGCCCCACACTATCTCTCTGGATTATCCCCGTGCATCAGTCCCAAGCATCCTGCATCCCGCATCGAACCTATACAGGCGATTTGTTTCACTTATAATATCATACATGTTACACTGCCACTCTCCCAAGTCATCCCACCCTCTCCCTCTCCCACAGAGTCCAAAAGGCTGTTCTATACATCTGTGTCTCTTTTGCTGTCTCGTGTTATAAAATATCAACATGCTGATTTTAAAATTGCCTTCGATAGAAAGGAAAAGAATCTAGATTAGCCAGAACAATTTTGAAAGAGAAGAAAACTGTTTGAGGATTTATAGTACTGGATTTCAAGACGTATTCTAAAGCTATAGAGCTGCGCTTAGTCGCTCAGTTGTAGCCTACTCTTTACGACCCCATTGACTGTAGCCCACCAGGCTCCTCTGTCCATGGTGATTCTCCAGGCAAGAATACTGGAGTGGGTTGCCATTTCCTCCTCCAGGAGATCTTCCTCATCCAGGGATTGGACCCAGGTCTCCCGCATTACAGGTGGATTCTTTACAGTCTAAGCTACCAGGGAAGCCCTGGATACACCTATATACTTCCCTGTATACACCAGGGAAGCTAGAGAACAAGTGCTATGGGTATTAGAACAAATATAGACAAATAGACCAATGGAATACAGTCTAGAAATAGACTCATGTGTACATATGGTCAGTTGAATTTTTCCAGAGTGCAAAGGTAATTCAGTGAAGAAAGGATAATATTGCCAACAAATTGTGAAGGAATAATTGGATTGTATATGCAAAAAAATTAAACCTTGATGCAAATTGCAGAACATATACAAAACTTACCTGAAAATCTATCATAAACTTAAATGCAAAAACCTATATGTATACATCATCTATAATAAAATGCTGTTGAGTTTGGATTATGAAAAGATTTATTACATACTAAACTGAAAGCCCAACCCATGAAATAATTGATAAATTTAACTTCATCCAAGTTAATAAATTTTGCTCTTCAAAAGAAACTGTTAAGAGAGTAAACAGACAAGCTACACACCAGGAGAAATTATTCACAAATCACATATGATAAAGGATTGTATTCAGGATATATTAAAATCAACAAAGTTTAATAATACGAAAACAACCCAGTTCCAAAATGGGCAAAAATATTCACCAAAGAACATATATGGATAGCAAATAAGCACACAAAATGACGTTCAACATTGAAATTCATGAAGGAAAAGCAAATTAAAATCTTGAGATACCACTTTAGGCATACTGCAATGTCTAAACTAAAAGGACTGCTCATATCAATTGTTGCTGAGGTTGTGAAGAAGCTGAACTTCTCACACACTGCTGGTAGGAATGCTAAAATGGTTGAGTGCTGGTAGGAATGGTACAATGGTACAATTTTGGAAAACAGTTTTATATATAATTACCATATGACCCAGCCACACCACCCCTAGGTATTTACTCAAGAGAAATTAAAATATGTGTTCATACAAATACTTGAACATGAATCTTCACAACAGCTTTCTTCATAATATTCAAAAACTAGAAAGCAAGTCAATGGCAGCATGGGGGTAGGTCAGAATAATCATACCGGGGGAAGAGGATTACCAAAGGGAGTAAGGAAACCTTTGGAGTTAGAGATATGTTCCTTCTCTTAGTTATGGTGATGGCTTCATGTGTTAATACTTAAAACATATCAAATTGTACCACATAAATATATGCAGTTTCTTTTATATCAATTATACCTCAATGAGGCTATTTTTAAACACTACTCTGTTAGGAAAACACATTCAGGACTCACTTTCAAGATGGTCAATTAAGCACATGTTTACTTTTTATCCTCAAATAGAAATGCATTCACTCAAAGTACTTCTGAAAGTGCATACTGGAGAACCTAATACAGTCTAGAAACTGAATCCAAGAAGATTTCCCAAAGGAAATGACATTTATTTTGAGATTTTGATGGTAAATAAGAGAAGGAAAGGCTAACAAAATGGGAAGAAAGTTAAGAGAGCTTCAGGCAAAATGAACCATGTGATAAATTTTCCAAGTTGGTTAAATATTCTAAACTTCCTTGGACCTTAATGAGATTAAGAAAATGAAAATTTTCAAGATATTTCTTGAGGATTTGGTTATATTTTGAATACTGATTTAAATAGAACTTGTTTTAAACATGACGCCCTGGATTTTGCATCACACATAGTACCCTATAAGCATAAAGCTGGAAGGACCCCCAAGAGAGAATCAAAACCAGTGATACTCAATTATAATCTCCCTCCCCCTATCAATAGTCATATATAACAAAAGATAACTTTCAAAAGAAAAGTAATTCTCAGTCTTCTAATATACCTTTTACATCCTCATGGGAGTCCCTACCTTCAACTGAATGTTTTCATTTTACAAATGGAAAAACTAAGTCCCAGAGAGGGTAAGGAGGGTAAATCACATAGCAAAGAAATAGCAAAGTTAGGATAAGAACTCAGGTTTTTTGAGTTGCAAGCCAGTGCTCTTTCTATAACCTGTGAGACAGTATAGTGTAACATGGATTCTGGAATAAGACTGATGGGACCAAACCCTTGCCCTATTTCTTACTAGTCATGTAACCTTGGACAACTTAATATTCCTGAGCCTGTTTCCTCATCTTTAAATGGTTAATATTTGAAACATGCTTAAAAATGTATTGAAATAAGAATGAGTAATTATTATTTAGGAAGAACTCTATAATGAGTTGCCATGGCTGGTATAGCACCATAAGAATTCACATCATGCTATACTTGATACATTTACTAGAATCATGGAAAGTGGGAAAAATCTTGCAGCTTATCACTTGGAATGAAGTCCATTTGCATTAAATAACAGAGATAAAAACAAGTAGAAACTCAAACACTGAAAGATGCTGATCTTAAGGTATATGTCTAGCTAACTCACAGTCTCCCCTCCCACAGGGGCATGTATTGGGAGAAAAGGGTATAAAGACAAAATTTCCTAAATTCTTCCAGAAAAACCCTTACTATGACCTTAATCCCAGGAACTAACTATAAGTCTCCAGGCCAGGCTAGAAGCTATTGATCAGGCCCTAGGTATGGCAGCCTGCATTCTCTGGGAGAGAATTTAATATGCTGATCATGCTTTTTCTTATTCATTCAACAAATATTCATTGAGCACTTACTCTGTGCCAAGCACTGGTCTAGACCCTGGAGATACAGCAGGTATCAAAGTACTGCCACCATAGGGCTCACATTCTAATCAGGGAATACAGACAACAAACAAGCATGTTAACAGGATGTCAGAGAGTGATTAAGTGTAATACAAAAATAAAACAGGGGAAGGAGAATAGGGAATAGCACACAGAGGAATGTGTATATATATGCACACACACATACATACATATGCAAATATGTTTATATAAATATATATTCCTAAGCCACATGCCTGATATACTTTCTATTCCCCTTAATCTGCTTTTATTTTTATGTATGTGTATACAACTCTTAAAGAGATGGGAATACTAGACCACATTACCTACCTCCTGAGAAATCTGTATGCAAGTCAAGAAGCAACAGTTAGAACTGCACATGGAAAAATGAACTGGTTCCAAATTGGGAAAGGGGTATGTCAAGGCTGTATATTGTCACCCTGCTTATTTAACTTATTTGCAGAGTACATCATGCAAAAGGCTGGGTGGATGAAGCACAAGCTGGAATCAAGATTGCCAGGAGAAATATCAATAACCTCAAATATGCAAATGACACCACCCTTATGGCAGAAAATGAAGAAGAACTAAAGAGCCTCTTGATGAAAGTGAAAGAGGAGAGTGAAAAAGTTGGCTTGAAGCTCAACATTCAGAAAACTAAGATCATGGCATCCAGTCTCATCACTTCATGGCAAATAGATGGGGAAACAATAGAAACAGTGAGAGACTTTATTTTCTTGGGCTCCAAAATCACTGCAGATGGTGACTGCAACCATGAAATTAAAAGATGCCTGCTCCTTGGAAGAGAAATTATGACCAAACTAGACAGCATATTAAAAAGCAGAAACATTACTTTGCCGACAAAGGACTGTCTAGTCAAAGCTATGGTTTTTCCAGTAGTCATGTATGGATGTGAGAGTTAGACTATAAAGAAAGCTGAGCACAGAAGAATTGACGTGTATATAATATGTATGAATATGTATATATGTGATATGTGTTAAAGTGTTAGAGACTCAGTTGTGTCTGACTCTTTGTGATCTCATGGACTGTAGCACACCAAGCTCCTTTATCCATGAAATTTTCCAAGCCAAAAGACTGGCATGGGTTGCTGTTTCCTTCTTCAGGGGATGTTCCTGACCCAGCAATCAAACCTGGATCTATAAATTGGCACATCAATGAAAAGTAGGGGCATGTGAGCAGGGGCATTTGAGCAGGGGCATGAAAAGAATCTGCCTGCAGTACAGGAGATCTGGGTTCGATCCCTGGGTTGGGAAGATCCCCTGGAGAAGGGAAAGGCTACCCACTCCAGTATTCTGGCCTGGAGAATTCCATGGACTGTACAGTCCATGGGGTCAAAGAATCGGACATGACTAAGCAACTTTCACATGAAGGAGGAAAGGCAGCGATTTCATACAAATATCAGGGGAAAGAAGAGTCTAGAGAGAGGAAACATCAAGTGCAGAGGCCACATGCAGGAGTGTTCTTGGCATGTGTAGGGAACAACAGGGAGCATGAATGGGGGCACTGGGGGTATGGAAGAGGAGGTTTCAGGTGTGGTGAGTAGCAGTATCACATAGGGCCTTATGGGATGTTGTAAGGAATGTGGCTTTTACTTGAGCAAAATAGAAAGACATTAGAGCATTTTGAGGGGAGGCAGAACATGTGATTTACATTTTTGAAAGATCACTCTGGCTGCAGTGTGAAGAACATACTCAGTGGAGTCAGGGCAGAAGCAAGAACACCACTTAGAGATAATTGCAATAACCCAAGTGAAAGGTGATGGTAGCTAGATACAGGGTGGTAGCAGGGAAGAAGATAAAAACTGGTCAGATACTAGAAGGGTTTGAAGACTGAGCAGATGTGTTATTTGTGAGAGAAAAATCACAAAAGACTGCAAGATATTAGACCTGAACAGCTAGAAGTTTGCACTTGCCACATAGCAACAAGGGAGGATTGTGTAAGCAATGTGTTTGGAGAATAAAGACAGAAATTCAATTTATGATACATTTAGTCCTGCTTTAATGTGACATCTGTTCCTGACAGTCACTGTACTATGCAAAATCACTCAATAAAAACCTAGAGCTTATAGAAGAAAATGGAGATTATAGACACAATACTCAAAAGCTTTATCACTAACACATAAAAAATATGAATGTCTTATAAAACATACTGCAATAATTTTACACATGTAAAATGGTTAAGAAATATATAAATACCAGAGATCAAATTGCCAACATCCGCTGGATCATGGAAAAAGCAAGAGAGTTCCAGAAAAACATCTATTTCTGCTCTATTGACTATGCCAAAGCCTTTGACTGTGTGGATCACAATAAACTGTGGAAAATTCTGAAAGAGATGGGAATAACAGACCATCTGACCTGCCTCTTGAGAAACCTGTATGCAGGTCAGGAAGCAACAGTCAGAACTGGACATGGAACAACAGACTGGTTCCAAATAGGAAAAGGATTAGGTCAAGGCTGTATATTGTCACCCTGCTTATTTAACTTCTATGCAGAGTACATCATGAGAAAGGCTGGACTGGAAGAAGCACAAGCTGGAATCAAGATTGCTGGGAGAAATATCAATAACCTCAGATATGCAGATAACACCACCCTTATGGCAGAAAGTGAAGAAGAACTAAAGAGCCTCTTGATGAAAGTGAAAGAGGAGAGTGAAAAAGTTGGCTTAAAGCTCAATATACAGAAAACTAAGATCATGGCATCTGATCCCATCACTTCATGGGAAATAGATGGGGAAACAGTAGAAACAGTGTCAGACTTTGTTTTTTTTGGAGCTCCAAAAATCACTGCAGATGGTGACTGCAGCCATGAAATTAAAAGGCGCTTACTCCTTGGAAGAAAAGTTATGACCAACCTAGATAGTATATTCAAAAGCAGAGACATTACTTTGCCAGCTAAGGTCCGTCTAGTCAAGGCTATGGCTTTTCCTGTGGTCATGTATGGATGTGAGAGTTGGACTGTGAAGAAGGCTTGAGAGTAGAAAAGTTGATGCTTTTGAACTGTGGTGTTGGAGAAGACTCTTGAGAGTCCCTTGGACTGCAAGGAGATCCAACCAGTCCATTCTGAAGGAGATCAACCCTGGGATTTCTTTGGAAGGAATGATGCTAAAACTGAAGCTCCAGTACTTTGGCCACCTTATGCGAAGGGTTGACTCATTGGAAAAGACCCTGATGCTGGGAGGGATTGGGGGCAGGAGGAGAAGGGGATGACCAAGGATGAGATGGCTGGATGGCATCACGGACTCAATGGACGTGAGTCTGAGTGAACTCCAGGAGTTGGTGATGGACAGGGAGGCCTGGCGTGCTGCGATTCACGGGGTCGCAAAGAGTCGGACACGACTGAGCGACTGAACTGAACTGAACTGCACAATACATAAGGTGCTTTACCTTGAAGAATACAGGAAGTTTATATGTGCAAGTGGGCATCAGAAGGGATACAGTTTGTGAATTCATTTGAAAAGGTAGACAGAGGACCATCTGAAATCTGAGGCAAAGTTATAAAGCCAGAGGTAAACGGGTATGACTCCTAGCTTCAGTCCTTCCAATGAATATTCAGGACTGGTTTCCCTTAGGATTGACTAGCTGGATCTCCTTGCAGTCCAAGGGATTTTCAAGAGCCTTGTCCAACACCACAGTTCAAAAGCATAACCCTTCTGCACTCAGCTTTCTTTATGGTCCAACTCAAACATCAATACATGACTACTGGACAAACCGTAGCTTTGACTGTGAAAGGTTGTTGTTGAACCACAAAAGACGCCTGGATTCTTGGCCTCCGGAGAAGAATTCAATCCGGCCAGTGACGAGGCTTGATCACTTAGAGATTTTGTGTAATATTTTTTTTTAAAGTATAAAAGAGAGAAAGCTTCTGACATAGACATCAAAAGGAGGCAGAAAGAGTGTCCCCCCAATAGTCTTTAGCCTAATGATATATAGCTACTAGCAGTCTGCTAATGAGAGAAAGGAAATGTCTCAAAACTCAGAGACTGGCACCAGGCCCCTCACCCACAACATGCATTCTGAGATAACATTGGGACAAAGTGAATTGTCCCCGGCCATAAAATGACTAACAGGAATCGAAAAAAGGCTAATTTCCAAGCAAATACAGTTTCATTAACATAGCTGAAGAGAACATTTGCCTGAGTAAAACATACTGGTTTGTCAAGTTCTGAGTCTTAGCCAGAACCTACTTGAAGACAGAGTCTAGGGTAAATACATTGTTCATTAACATAGCTTAAGACAAACATTTCCATAAGAAAAAGGCATTGGTTAGCTCAAGGTGTGAGAAAAGTTCAGTTCATACAGGAGACCTGGGTTCAATCCCTGGGTCAGGAAGATCCCCTGGAGAAGGAAATGGCAACCCACTCCAGTACTCTTGCCTGGAAAATCCCATGGATGGAGGAGCCTGGTAGGCTACAGTCCACGGGGTCGCAAAGAGTCAGACACGACTGAGCGACTTCACTTTCTTCTTTCTTTCCTTCTTTAGCTCAAGGTTTGAGGAAAGTTAAGTTCAGGTGGAGCCAGATGCCATCATGGCAACACAGAATTTTATTTTATTTTTTAAATCATACTGGTTTGTCAAGTTCTGAGTCTTAGCCAGAACCTACTTGAAGACAGAGTCTAGGGTAAATACATTGTTCATTAACATAGCTTAAGACAAACATTTCCATAAGAAAAAGGCATTGGTTAGCTCAAGGTGTGAGAAAAGTTCAGTTCATACAGGAGACCTGGGTTCAATCCCTGGGTCAGGAAGATCCCCTGGAGAAGGAAATGGCAACCCACTCCAGTACTCTTGCCTGGAAAATCCCATGGATGGAGGAGCCTGGTAGGCTACAGTCCACGGGGTCGCAAAGAGTCAGACACGACTGAGCGACTTCACTTTCTTCTTTCTTTCCTTCTTTAGCTCAAGGTTTGAGGAAAGTTAAGTTCAGGTGGAGCCAGATGCCATCATGGCAACACAGAATTTTATTTTATTTTTTAAATTTTTATTTAAATTTTGTTTTTATTTTACATTGGCATATAGTTCATTTACAATGTTGTGTTAGTTTCAGGTGTACAGCAAAGTGATTCAGCTATACATGTGCATATATCCACTCCTTTTCAGATTTTTTTTCCAAGTCAACTTTTTTTTACTTTTTAATATAAATTATTTATTTTAATTGGAGGCTAATTAATTTACAATATTGGTTTTGCCATACATCAACATGAATCCGCCACGGGTGTACACGTGTTCCCCATCCTGAACCCCTCTCCCACCTCCCTCCCCGTACCACNCCAAACCCACGTCTCCTGCATTGCCAGGTGATTCTTTACCACTGAGCCACCAGGGAAGACCCCGGAAGCCTTTCTGTCCCCCATTTCTTGTTTGTAGGGGAGACTCCAGCCTCCATGACCTTCCCTCAGTTCCAAAGGACAGATTCAAACCTCGCTAATCAAGGGAGGAGCAGCCAAAAAGTCTTCTGAGGCAAGATCAAAGGGAGTGCAGTCCCTGAAGACACCCAAAACTTGTCAGCAACCCCACTTTTGAACCATTGCTATTAAATCCCTCACCGAATCCTCCCCAGATGGGGATACATAGTTTTTCAGGGCAGGAATCCACTGTGGCCCCCTTTGCCTGGCAAATCAATAAAGCTATTTTTTTCTACTTCACCCAAAGCTCTGTCTCTAAAATTTTATTCGTATCAATGCAGAGGCCAAGCTTTCATCATCGCTGGGACACCTACAGCATTTAGAAGTCAAAAGGTGATGAGGAATAAGAAAAGGATTCTGAGAAGGAACAGCCAGAGGCGAGGTTGGAGGAGAATCAGGGAAAGGAACTCTTCCTGAAAGCCAAGTGAAGAAAGTCTACAAGGAATGGGGAACATTCAACCAGATCAATACATAGCAGATACGTCCAAAAAGGACTGAGAATTGTTCCTAGAATCTGGTTAACTGAGTAAGTGAAAGTCACTCAGTCGTGTCCAGCTCTTTGTGACCCCCTGGACTATACAGCCCATGGAATTCTCCAGGCCAGAATACTGGAGTGGGTAGCCTTTCCCTTCTCCAGGGGATCTTCCCAACCCAGGGATCAAACCCAGGAATCGAACCCAGGTCTCCCACATTGCAGGCGGATTCTTTACCAGCTGGGCCAGAAGCGAAGGTTAACTGAAGGTGAACTTTGGACAAGAAAATTTGGGTGGTATGGTGAGAGAGAAAACCTGATTGGAGGTAGTTGAAGGGGAAATGGAGAAAGAGGGACTGAGGAGAGTATAGGGAGCTTTTTTTGAGGGGAAGATAAATAGAGAAAAGGGCAAAGTGAGGCATTAGCTGTTTTAAGATTTTTTAAAATTACAGCTTTTTTTGTATACTGATCAGATTAGAGGAGAAGGAAAATTTGACCATATAGGAGACAGGGTAGATTTGCTGGGATCTGCCATTGTACTAACAGACTAGAGGAAAAGGAATCCAGTGCTAGGAGTATGGACAGTTGATCCTCAGCAACCAGAGTGAAGACAGAGTTCCTGGGCATAGATGTGAGTAAGTTGAAGAGATGCTAGCAATATGTGTGGATTTTCTTCTGTTTTCTCCGTTTATCTCTGTTTTCCCAAGAAGTAAGAAGCAAGGTCATCAGCAGAGAGTGTGGTAGGAGAGGAAATGCTAGACATTCCAGAAGAGAAAAATCAAATTGTTGTTCAGGAGAGCTTATGAGTGAAAGGACTAGGGTAACAGGAGAGTACATTTGCTTAAAACATTTCCTATACATAGAACTGCTGTATATAACAAGGGTACAACTATTTTAATTTTGTTAAATATTGAAAGATTCCCCTCTGAGGTTTAGTTTACATTCCCACATGTAACAAGTCTGCTTCCCCAAGCTTTTGCCAACACAGTATGCTATCAAACATTTTCACCCTTCCTAATCTGATAGTTGAGAATGTTATTGGTGTGATTTTAATTTGCATTTTTCTTATTTAAATGAATATATTTTCTTCTGATTAATGATGAAATACCACAGATAGAACTGTATCCTCCCAGGGAGCTGTGACTTGGTAAATTAGACAAGCAATTTCTTTTTGTCCTAGGTTTTCACTCTTTCAATCAACATTGATTGAGTGTCTAGTGTGGATCATGTATTGTTCTATTAATTAAGGGATACAGCAGTGGACAGAAATAAAACAAAATAAGGTCAGAGCCTGAACTGGGCACCATAGCCCAGAATCACAGAAACTCCAGGGAGGAGATGTCAGATAATGACCTATAGTCCAAGATCACAAAACAAGGATCCAGATTAGTACCCAGTTCAGTTCAGTCACTCAGTCGTGTCTGACTCCTTGCTATCCCACGAACCGCAGCACGCCAGGCCTCCCTGTTCATCACCAACTCCTGGAGTTCACCCAAACTCATGTCCATTGAGTCAGTGAAGCCACATCTCATCCTCTGTCGTCCCCTTCTCCGACTGCCCTCAATCTTTCCTAGCATCAGATTAGTACCCAGGCAGAGATAAATCTTTCTTTTATGTGCTATGGAGAGAGACAAAAGGATATTTTTTCTTTATATATATATTTTTAGTAAATTTATTTATTTTAATTGGAGGTTAATTACTTTACAATATTGCATTGGTTTTCCCATACATCACCATGTATCCACCACACATGTTCCCCATCCTAAACCCCCCTCCCTCCTCCCTCCCTATACCATCCCTCTGGGTCGTCCCAGTGCACCAGCCCCAAGCATCCAATATCATGCATTGAACCTGGGCTGGTGACTCATTTCATATATGATATTATACATGTTTCAATGCCATCTCCCAAATCATCCCACCCTCTCCCTCTGGATGTTCTATACATCTGTGTCTCTTTTGCTGTCTCGCATACAGGGTTATCATTACCATCTTTCTAAATTCCATATATATGTGTAAGTATACTGTATTGTTGTTTTTCTTTCTGGCTTACTTCACTCTGTATAATAGGTTCCAGCTTCATCCACCTCATTAGAACTGATTCAAATGTATTCTTTTTAATGGCTGAGTAATACTCCATTGTGTATATGTACCACAGCTTTCTTATCCATTCATCTGCTGATGGACATCTAGGTTGTCAGTGCTGCAATGAACATTGGGGTACACGTGTCTCTTTCAACTCTGGTTTCCTCGGTGTGTATGCCCAGCAGTGGGATTGCTGGGTCATAAGCTGATTGCTGCTGCTGCTGCTAAGTCGTTTCAGTCGTGTCTGACTCTGTGCAACCCCAGAGACAGCAGCCCACCAGGCTCCCCCATCCCTGGGATTCTCCAGGCAAGAACACTGGAGTGAGTTGCCATTTCCTTCTCCAATGCATCAGTAAGTGACATAAATCAGTTCAGCCTTAGGAGGATGAATTAACCCATGTATCTGTTAAGGATGGAGGAGAAACAGTGGCTGGTTCATAGTAAATGCTTAATACATACAAAAGGAGAAAAAGAAGAGAAAGGACCACCCAACAAGGAAAAGTCATCCCAGATACAATAGTATTCCTCTTTTTCATAGAACTAAATCAAATGGTCTAGTAAAACTCTGGGAGAGAAATAGAGTACAGAGAAAACAGTTGCTGGAAGCTGTTCTTAGCCACTCTCCCAGGTCCTCTGGATTCTGTAATTTTCCAGGCTTGTATGCAATGGCAAATCTAGAGCAGAGCTGGAGGTGTAATGCTTGTTTAAAGATAGATTTTCAGCCTTAAATAAATTTCTCTTGGCAATGCTCTCAGCTACTGCCCCTGGGGACTAGTACACATTTCCATTCAAGTGTCAAATGACCAAATATGCTGAACTATTTACCTCAAATTTGCCTGAACAAGTTCCTCAGTGACAATCTACCATGCAAACCAAAAGAGTAATGCTATTTGAAAGGTTTTGTTGCTTACTCCTGCCACCAGCAGTGCCCATGTGTGCAAAACTCCAGTCTACCAGGTAAATTAGCTGACTGTCTGATCCAAATAGGAAGTATCCAGAGGGCTCAAAAAAAAAATAGTGGTGTGGGAGGTTTCTAACCTTCTCTGTTTCCCACGCACACACACCAAATGGACAGCTGTACATGGAGCAATTCCCTCTGAAGGAAATCCAGAAAAGTAGCTGAGTGATTCCTACATATCAGGCAAATGAGAAAATATCCACATCAAAACAGGTAGGAAAAGCTGAGACACACTTGTGCCATAAAACCCACCCCAGTCCAGTGCCATGAAATTGGGAGGATGGCCCCAAACCCCAGTTTCTCCCTGAGAAACAAAGGTTTGGACCACAATCTAGTGTCCAAACTTTTACAGCTCTAGCTCAAGGGATGAACCCCAAAACATCTACTTCTGAAAGCCAGCAGTACTTGCATCCATAAGACCTATAAGACTATAGCAAACAAAGAAGCAATTCTTGACCAGCAAAGCACACACGCAATGGCTATGGCTATTCCATCAGGGCTCAGCAGAAAGAACAGACAAAAATGCCCATCTCTTGGTCTTTCCCTGAAAGGGGTCTAAATACAGACTTCATAAGCTGCTGTCTGAGGGTCTGGCTTCTAATCTGAGCATGCATCTAGAGACTGGCTGCCATCCTTCCCAGAGCCCAGGGAAGCCAGTGGGAACTTCCCCACCTCCTCCTCCTGGCTGGTTCAAATGATAAAACCAAATGACCAGTATCTCCCTGGAAAGTGCTTATACACACATCTGATACCCCACCTTTTGCAGCTGCTGCCTAATGGAAGGGACCACAAATCACCTAGCTCTGATAGCCAACAGGGCTAGCATTCATAAGTCCTACAGGATTACACTAAAAAAGCAGTTTTTACGTAGATGAAGGAAGACCCCCTTCGTGGCTCTCCTTCCAGGCTCAGCACAGAGGAAAAAGCAATTCTCCCATCTCCCAGTTTATTCCTGGAAGGGTCTTAACTATATATTTTCCCAACTACCACCTGAGGGCCCAGTTTCTAACTAGCCTGCATCTAGGGGCTGCCTGCGCTCCTCCCCTCTGGGACACTGATGGGTCTTGGCACACCTTCAACTACTAGGAGCCATGAAGGACAAAGAAGGTGGTTGGACAATCACAAGGGTTTGAGCGGCAACCAGGAGCTCAGGCTAGACAGACTGACAAGTTTCATCTTCTATACAAGACCACTTTGTCAAGACTGGGAGAGATGTCTGTTTTATCTGATGTACAGAAACCAACACAGAGAGTCGAGGAAAATGAAAAAATAGAGGACTATGTTCCAAACAGAATAACAAGATAAATCTACAGAAGCAGATTTTTTTTTAAGGAACAGATCTTAATGAAATGGAGATAAATTATTTACCTGATAGAATTCAAGATAGTGGTCTTAAAGAAGCTCACTGGGGTGTGGAGATCAATTCATGAACACTCTATGGAATAGAATATTTGCAAGCCACATATCTAATAAATGGTTAATATCCAATACATACCAGGAACTCATATAACTCAATAGCAGAAAACCACAAAATCACCCAATTTATAAATGGACAATGGACCTATATGGACATTTTCCCAAAGAAGATAAACAAATGGCCAACAGGTACTTGAAAAGCCCATGTTAAACATCACTAATCATCAATTAATATAAATGAAAGCCACAATGAGCTATCACCTCACATCTGTTAAGATGTATATTATCAAAAAGACAAGAGATTACAAGTATCGGTGGTGACGAGGAATTAATGAGGATGTGAGGATGTGGGGAAAAGGGAACCCTTGTGCACTGTTGGTGGTAATATAAATTGGTATAGTCACTGTGGAAAACTGTCTGGAGGGTCCTCGAGAAATTAAAAATAGAACTACCATATGAACCAGCAATCCCACTTCTGGGTATATATACAAAGGAAATAAAATCATTATCTTAAGAGATATATGTGCTCCCATATTTATAGCAGCGTTATTCACAATAGCCAAGGTATGGAAATAACCTATGTATGTGTCAGTAGATGAATGGATAAAGAACAGGTGGTATCTATGTACACTGAAATATTATTCTGCCTTTAAAAAGAAGGAGATCTGCTATTTGCAATGACACAGATGAACCTGGAAGGCATTATGCTAAGTTAAATAAACCAGACAGAAAAAGACAGATATTTCAAGGTATCACGTATATATTGAATCAAAGAAAGAAAGAGAGAAAGAAAAAGAGTCAAATTAATAGAAATAGTAAGTAGAAAACTGGTTGAACGGTTACCAGGGCAAGGGCTGAGAGGTACAATGCTGCTGCTGCTGCTAAGTTGCTTCAGTCGTGTCCGACTCTGTGTGACCCCATAGACGGCAGCCCACCAGGCTCCCCCGTCCCTGGGATTCTCCAGGCAAGAACACTGGAGTGGGTTGCCATTTCCTTCTCCAATGCATCAAAGTGAATAGTGAAAGTGAAGTTGCTCAGTCGTGTCCGACTCTTAGCGACCCCATGGACTGTAGCCCACCAGGCTCCTCCGTCCATGGGATTTTCCAGGCAAGAGTACTAGAGTGGGTTGCCATTGCCTTCTCCAGAGAGGTACAATAGAGGTTGGTAAAAAGGCATAAACTTTCATTTATAAGATGAATAAGGTCTGAGGATCTAATTAGTGTATAACATGGTGATATAGTTGACAACAGTGTATTGTATAATTGAAATTTGCTAAGAGTAGAACTTACATGACCTCACAAAATGAAAAAGTAAATCTTTGAGGTGATTTATATGTTAATTAACTCAGGGAGGGATATTCTTTCACAATACAAACATTCATCTGTTGTACACTTTAAATATCTTACTATTTTATTTGGTTAATTGTACCTCAATAAATCTGAAAAAATAGAAGCATCCATCAAATTTAATCATACAACTCTTGGCCAGTAACCTCCGGTTAGTAGAGCTAGAAGTATAAGCAATCCAATAAGTAATGTCTCACGTAACTACTGAGATTCTTCTTCCCCCTATCTTCTACTTTTGATGTTAGAACTATGACATACATAATGGTGTCCCAGTAAGTGCACCAACTGTACTATTTCTCTACAGTCTTTTATCCTACTGACCTCCTTGCTTTATCTGTATTTCACTCCAGGCACCTATCACCTTAAGCCAACTTTACTATGAACAACAACATCTGCCCATACTGAATATAACCACCAACATGAGAAGACAGCTGCTCTATTGTTGAGTGTTTATAATTCTTACAGTAGATGTCATGGTTACTGTTCAGATAAATAATCGCTATACTGCGGGCCTTTAACTGGAGGACTTTTTGAAGGTACTTCTATTGTTTATAAGCTTGAGTCTCCAGGAAGCAGATCATGAAAAGGAGTTTGGGAATGCAAGAGGTTTACTGGAGAGTAATATGCATGGAAGATGAAAAAGGAATGAAACATGATAAGCAAAAAGAGCCCTCCAGTTGTGATGCAGATCTGACCTATGTGAAAGGAAAGTAGAACGGAAGTAATCCTTAGCAAGAAGAGTTTCAAGAAGTTTAGCAAGAAGAGTTTCAAGAAGTTAAGCAAGGTCAAAGTAGAGATCTGAGAAAATCTTGGCAAACCCACTGGGGAGATCTGGAGCAAAGATATCCCATTAGAAGTAACCCCCATTTGACAGAAAGGACCAGGCAGTAGTAAGTACACCATTCTCAGTCATTGGCTAGAGGCCATCTGGGAAGCCCATGGCTTCCCCTCAGACACTGAGGCAGACACTGAAGGTGATGAGGAAAAGTTAAAATTTTACATAACCTCCTGCTCCTTCTGCCTCTGTAACTCAGCTTGTCCCTTGCAAAGTCTGGATCCCATAGTTCATGTAGTCTCAGAAAGTAGGAACTTACAATACTAGGGACTGGAGCTTATCTCATTCACCTTTGTCCTGCTCTTTGCAATCATCCAGCCCCTGCAAACCTGCTTAATCATGTCTGTCCATGTAAGGTTCAGGTATCCCCCTCCCATCTTGGTCACTGTTCTCACAAGCACATGAAACACCTTAGTTTAAACCAGCCTATTAGCAGCTAGTGTTACCCACTATAGTCTGTCTATAAAAACTCTGTAATCCCTTTGTTTGGGGCTCAGAGCTTGGAGTGTTAACTCCTCTGGGCTCAACGGCATAATAAACCTGAGTTCTCCAACTCTCTGAGTGTGGTGCTTGGTTTCTTGATTACTGATTTCTGCAACAAAGGTACTGTACCTAGAGAGGGTCAGCTCACTGCACAACTTGCAGAGGAACAGCAAGTTATTTTTTGAAAGGAGATCCTAGCAGTGTACCTCCATGGCTGCCATACCTGGAATCAAATTGCACCTGGAAGTTACAGCCTTCTGTTGTTTCAATCCTCTGTGCATGAGGCAGTTCTCTCAAATTAGAAACCAAAGCTGAATGGGAGGGTCCTAGGTAGGTAACAGTGTCAGATTCTGGACTTTTGCACATGTTTCAAAAGAGAACACGTTAACCAATATCTGAGAAGTGGAAAATGAGATGACTCTGACCACGTGACAATTAATTAGGAGGGTAGAGGCCAGGCAAAGGAACTATGAAGACACAGCTGCCTTTTAAGGCTTGATGTTAGTTACTTTGGGCCAGAAATTTGGGTTCAAAAACCTGGTGCCATTGCTAATTTTTAATTGAGATTTTATTGATAAATTGTAGTTTTAGGAAATAACACACAGTTCTCATGTACAATTTAGCCTGTTTCTTCCAATGGCAACATTTTGCAAAAATGTCCACTACCAACTCCTGGAGATTACTCAAACTCATGTTCGTTTAGTCAGTAATGCCATCCAGCCATCTCATCCTCTGTCATCACCTGCTCCTCCTGCCTTCAATCTTTTCCAGCATCAGGGTCTTTTCAAATGAATCAGTTCTTCACATCAGGTAGCCAAAGTATTGGAGTTTCAGCTTCAGCATCAGTCCTTCCAATGAATATTCAGGACTCATTTCCCTTATGGAGAAGGAAATGGCAACCCACTCCAGTGTTCTGCCTGGAGAATCCCAGGGACGGGGAGCCTGGTGGGCTTCCGTCTATGGGGTCGCACAGAGTCGGACACGACTGAAGCGACTTAGCAGCAGCAGTAGCAGCATTTCCTTTAGGATGGGCTAATTGAATCTCCTAGCAGTCCAAGGGACTCTCAAGAGTCTTCTCCAACACCACAGTTCAAAAGCATCGATTCTTTGGTGCTCAGTTTTCTTTATAGTCCAACTCACATCCATACATGACTACTGGAAAAACCATAGCTTTGACTAGACAGATTTTTGTTGGCAAAGTAATATCTCTGCTTTTTAATATGCTGTCTAGGTTGGCCATAACTTTTCTTCCGAGGGGCAAGGAGCAAGTGTCTATGATATCACAACCAGGATACAGACATTGATTCAATCCACTAAACTCAGACTTCTTGTTTTATCTGCACTTAACTGTGCACACACCATGATAGTCAAGAAACTGAATAGTTCCTCATATTGTTCTTTTAAAACCTCATCCACTTCCTTCCCATCTTCGTATCCCCATCCCTGGCCCTTAGTAACCACTAATCTGTTCTTTCTCTCAAATTTTATTTCAAAATTTTTATATACATAGAATCATCCATCATGTAACCATTTGAGGTTGTCCCTTTTCACTCAGCATAGTGCCTTGAAATCCATCCAAGTAGTTGCATGTATCAATTGCTTTTCATTGCTGAATTTATTTCATGGTATGAATGTGTCACAAAATGTTTAACCATTTACCCAACAAAAACACATGGGTGTTTTTTCCCAGTATTTGGCTATAAACATTCTTGTACACATTTTTGTGTGAGCGTAAGTTTTCACTGCTTTGGGATAAGTACTCAGCGATGCAATTGATGAATTGTATTGTAGTTGCATGTTTAGTTTCTTTTAAGAAACTGCCAAATGTTTCCCGGAACAGTTGTACCATTCTACATTCTATCAGCAATGTACGAGTGATTCAGCTTTTCTGCATCCTGTCCAGCATTTGGTGTTGTCACAATTTTTCATTTTAGACTACTGCATAGAGTGATATCTCATTGCGGTTTAAATTTGCACTTCCCTAGTGGCTAATGATGGAGAAGGCAATGGCACCCCAATCCAGTACTCTTGCCTGGAAACCCATGGACGGAAGAGCGTTGTAGGCTGCAGTCCATGGGGTTGTGAGGAGTCAGACACAACTGAGCGACTTCACTTTCATGTTTCACTTTCATGCGTTGGAGAAGGAAATGGCAACCCACTCCAGTGTTCTTGCCTGGAGAATCCCAGGGACGGTGGAGCCTGGTGGGCTGCCGTCTATGGGATCGCACAGAGTCAGACACGACTGAAGTGACTTAGTAGCAGCAGCAGCAGCAGCAGTGGCTAATGATGTTGAACATCTTTTCATGTGGTCATTTGGGCTTTGACAGTTTCTTTATTAGCTTCTTAGCATTTAGCCAACTTAGTTTTGAAAATACCAATATGATTCAACTAAGCAAAAGAAGCCAAGGTAATGGGAGAGTGGGATCAGAGGAGGTTGGATTTTTAAAGGAAAATATTTATCCATTCCACAATCTTACTCAAACCTTTCTTTCCATCTCCATGTCATACTCTTCATCCATTCCAATCCACTTTCCAGAAAAAGATCACCCAGTGCTCTCTACACATACCACATATTTTCTGGCCTCTGTGCTCCCTTACATTATTCTCTGCCTAGGTTGTTTCTCCATCTCCAAATGTCCAGATTCTAAGAATCACAAAGTTTAAGCTCAGATGCCAACTTCTCCATGAAACTGTACTTGATCCCAGCAGCTGGAATTAATCTCTCCCTCATCTGAACTTTCCTAAAAACTTTCTAGATATTTTTTGCTTTGTACAACAGCTGTATGTCATATACCTTAACCACCCAAGTAGTCTATGAATTCAAGAGCTAGTGAAAAAATAGGCCAGGTCTTCTATCTCCTAGTCCAGTTGTCTATCTTGCCTACATCAAGCTCCTCATATTGAAGTGCAGTCATTAAAGACCAAGTCCAGGGAGTTCCTCCTGTGAGGAAACAATTCCCACCTAATTTTCCAGAAAGGTATCTCTCAGTCATACACCATTTAAAACACTATCAAGGTCTGCCAATTCTTGCATTCAATACTCTTTCTTCATATCAAAGTTTGAATAATGTTTTCATTGTCAGAGTAATCACCAGATAAATGAGAATATTAGTCTCTCCCTCAGAAAAGAGGACTAGAAGTTTATACAGTAAACACATGAAAAGAATTAATTATTGAAAAACAAACACAGAAAGGTAGAAATAAGATGTGACAGCAGACATTTTGTCATGCAGTATCATTTCTAGAGAACTTACAAGAGAGAAGACTATAAAACCCAGGAATTTTTACGCTGCATCTCTTTAAAACCTGTTCTAAGTAGATTTTCAAATAGCCTTTCTTCTATAAGAATAAATTTCTTCACAATATTAATCCAAAATAAAAGATGCAATTAGATGTAACTTTAGAGGTAAAAAGGATTAACAAACATTGCAAAATGTAAAGCAAAGAATCATCACTCTGTATACTTAAAATGTATAAATTTTATTTTATGTAAATGAACCCTCAATATAACTAATTGAAAAATGAGATAGGGGTTACAATGTTACGTAGACAAGTTTGAGAAGACTTCTCTGAGTATAGAACATTTTACCCGATTGCCTTTCACCTCTAATCCCTTTAATTCACAGATAGGAAACTGACTTTTTCCCATTGTGAGAAAGAAGTCCTCCTATTCTCAAATTGTGGGAAGCAAGCTAGAGATAAACTCCAGAGTCAGCTTTCCCCACCATGCTCTGTAAGAAAAAAAAAAGTGATTCTTTACTGCCAGAATCCTGTGATTCAGTTTTATTTATAACAACCTACATATTTCAAAAAGAATGGCTAACATTAAAAAGTCATTAATATGGAGACAATATACTGCTGGTGGGAGTATATGATAGTATGACCTTTTAAAAGGTAATTTGAAATTCCTTTGACCCAGAGTAATATAGTAATATATCTTCACAAATTCATTTATTCAACAAATACCAAAGGTCTACAATTGCCAGACACTGAGCTGGACACTGAAGAGACAACAGTAAACAATTCAACCTCACAGTCTCACATGATTGTTACATTCTAGTATGGAAGATGGCTACAAAACTACAGCAGGTTGTAATCAGTGCTCTGATGGAAAATAAAGTACAGTGGTGTTCACTTGATTGCTTTGTTCAAATCATCCATAACTAAAATATACATGGCATGCATTATCATGCATGCATTTGTATATATCAAATGATACATAATGAATAAAAGAGAAAACAGGAAAAGGGGACTAGACTGATGGAGGAAAGCAACAGTGCCATTGTTTGTTGAGTGGACAGCCAGGGAACACTTCTTTAATAAGGTGATATATCAGAGAGAACTGAAGAAGCAGGGGGTGAGCCATGCAGAAAATCCACAGGTTCTGAGGGGCTTGATGTGTTTAAAGTAAGAGTCATTGTGACTGGAGTGGAATGAGCAAAAAAAAAAAAATAATAATAGCTGTTGCAGAGTCAGGTAACCACATCCTAAAGGCTCTGGTAGTCCATGGTAAGGAAGTTAGATTCTAGCTAAGTGTGATGAAAGCATTGAGTAGGCTTACATTTTAAAAGCATACACTGGCTGCTGTGTTGACGACAGACAGCAAAGATGCTGAAATGTGCAATGATGATCATTGCCTCTGCATTTAAAAGAACAAAAATAGAAACAGCTCACATATCCACTTGTGACAATAGAATAAGGAAATGGTGATAAAACCATCTCCTGAACCACAGACAGCCATTAAAAAGAATAAGGCCAAAGTATATGTAATGATTTACATATAATGATTTACATATGATATACTGTTAAGTGAACAAAAAGTCAATTGTGAAACAAAATGTTTATTAAGATCCTTGTTTACTGAAAAACAAAAAGAAAAAAAATATGTAGATCTACGCACACACACACACACACACACACCCCTATTTGCAAAAGCAGGAAAAAAATAGAAGTATTCAGAACAAACTGGTAAACTATGGTAGGTAGAATAATGGCCTCCCCCCAAATATTCACATCTTAATCCCAGGTGTCTGTGAATATCTTATTTACATGGCAAAAATGGCCAGGTGGGTGTGATTAAATGTACTGCTTCCAAATCGGGAAAGGAGTATGTCAAGGCTGTATATTGTCACCCTGCTTATTTAACTTATATGCAGAGTACATCATAAGAAACACTGGGCTGGATGAAGCATAAGCTGGAATCAAGATTGCCAGGGAAAATATCAATAAGCTCAGATATGCAGATGACACCACCCTTATGGCAGAAAGTGAAGAAGAACTGAAGAGCCTCTTGATGAAAGTGAAAGAATAGAGTGAAAAAGTTGGCTCAAAGCTCAACATTCAGAAAACCAAGATCATGGCATCTGGTCCCATCACTTCATGGGAAATGATGGGAAACAGTGGAAATAGTGACAGATTTTACTTTTAGGGGCTCCAAAATCACTGCAGATGGTGGCTGCAGCCATGAAATTAAAAGATGCTCCTTGGAAGAAAAGTTATGACCAACTTAGACAGCATATCAAAAAGTAGAGACATTACTTTGCCAGCAAAGGTCCAGTAGTCATGTATGGATGTGAGAGTTGGACAATAAAGAAAGTTGAGTGCCGAAGAATTGATGCTTTTAAACTGTGGTGTTGGAGAAGACTCTTGAGAGACCCTTGGGCTGCAAGGGATCCAACCAGTCCATCCTAAAGGAAGTCAGTCCTGAATATTCATTGGAAGGACTGATGCTGAAGCTCCAATCCTTTGACCACCTGATGAAAAGAACTGATCCATTGGAAAAGACCCTGATGATGGGAAAGATTGAAGGCAGGAGGAGAAGGGGACAACAGAGGATGAGATGGTTGGATGTCATCACTGACTCAATGGACATGAATATGAACAAGCTCCAGGAGTTGATGATGGACAGGGAAGCCTGGTGTGCTGCAGTTCATGGGATTGCAAAGAGTTGAACATGACTGAGCAAGTGAACTGAACTGAATAGGTATATAGCTGCTAAAAACTAGCAAGGTGCACTCTTCTGCCCTTTCGGATGTCTACGTCAGAAGTTTTCTTTATCTCTTTTATACTTGAATAAAACTTTATTACACAAAAGCTCTGAGCAATCAAGCCTCGTCACTGACCCCAGATCAAATTCTCCTCCTCTGGAGGGCAAGAATCCTGGTATTGTTCATGGCTCATAGCAACAACATTTCATTATATGCAAGTAAATAATACAGATATTTTTTAGAGAATTATCTAGTTTACTTTTAACACACTAACATTAAAAGAAAAGAGAAATAGAAACAGCAGAAAATATGACACCAAGTTGGATTTTGACCAACATTCAGATTTAATCAGCACTAGGAAGTCCCGCATCAAGGCACATCTGGAGTCCCCTTTGGGAAAAGGGGCCCAGGGAGCGTGTCCATCTGCTTCATGGGTGAGACTTCAAAGACTGCAGTTTGGGGTTCCATTTATATTCCCAGGATGGTGGCAAACTGATATCATCATCAATCTGTGACCAAATTGCAGCTCTGGTTTCAGATTAATGCTGTTTGTTTTCTTGTGCAAAACTTGGAACGTAGTTAAGCCTGGCCTTGGTTGGCCAGCCCCCTCAGGGTCTCAACAGTTCTCAAGATTCCTCCCCCATCTTATCTCTGGGGCTGCAATCTTGCACTCACAGCAGGCAGTCACTCACAGACAGGGCAGTGTCCAGGCAGGTTAGAAGCAAGGTCAGAGGCCTGATATGCTTTGTCTCTGAAGCCTAATTCATTTAATTTCCCTAACACCCTTCTATTTAACCTTTAGATGAAATCCTTTATAGATGGACCTCTTTCTTCAACAAACCTGGCCCTCATTGGGGTAAGGAAGGCCTCCAGCTATAGAGCAACAATCATCTTCTCCTTTCCTGGCACCTTATCCTTCACTCTTCTTACACCCTTTCCATTGACGGGGAAATGCCTCAGGAAAAAGGAACTGCTATAGCCGCAAATCTCTTTTGCTTAGGCTTCTATTGCAGTAGGGCTTCCCTGTGGCTCAGAGGTTAAAGTGTCTGCCTCCAATGCAGAGACCCAGGTTTGGTCCCTGGGTGGGAAGATCTCCTGGAGAAGGAAATGGTAACCCACTCCAGTATTCTTGCCTGGAGAATCCCATGGACGGAGAAGCCTGGTAGGCTACAGTCCACGGGGTTGCAAAGAGTCGGACACACTGAGCGACTTCACTTTCACTTTTCGATTGCAGTAGTTGGTCTGGCCCACTCTGAACAAGCTACAGAATTATTGTTCTGGTGGAGATTTGATGACAAGATAACAAAATTACAAAATTTATTTACCTCAACTTTTGCTAAACTAAACAAAATAGTTGATGCATCATGCTTGTCTTTTTGATTAGCTGCCTCATGTTCGAAAATATGGGGCTTATAAATAAGTTCAATTAAGAGACAGGGCACTTTCAGCTTTTCAAATTGTCAGTCTCTTTTGGCAGCAGTGGCATTTTCATCTAAACACTGACAAGGCCAGCAGGACACTACCTCTCAGCCTCTTCTCTTATTTGCAGACTGAGCCATGCTGTGGCCTCTACCAACCCCTCACTCACACTCTCCCCCTAACCAGCAGTCAGTAGGCAGGTTTTCTGACTAACTGTATCCTTATCCACGATAACTTTGAACTCAGGGAAATTTACACAGGGTGTTGCAAATTTTACTGGTAATGAGTTAATTTACACTTATGGTTATCACTTCTCATCCAGTTCTCCAGGCACTCCACAAGAAAAGCCTGGGAGCTGGTTGCAAAGGACGGGAGGTGGCAAAGGTCCAGGTGCCTGAACTGGCTCTGTCTGCCAAGCGCCAGGATCCCAGTGGCAACACATCTCCCTCCACTGGCCCCAGAGCAGGTTCAGTCTTGCCCACCAACTGTGCCAACTTCAGACCTGTACTTTTAACCCCTGTGCTGTTCAGCTCCTTCACAGAACTGCAACAAGGCCACTTGATAAATCAATTAGAGGTAGGGGGAGATGAGATTTAATTTTAAGTACTTTTTAAACCCCAGAAGATCCATCTTTGCAATTGTTTGTGTTGGCTTTCCCATCCGAAGGCCCCAAGTGTCTGCTAAAGCATCTTGTAAAAGTGCTAATGGGGAACGCATCACCTCCTCTGAGTCCAACATTGCCAAATATGGTATCCTCCAGCAAGGAGTGCAGTGACCCCCTTGCTGTGTGAAAAACCTTTCTGCAACACTGCCTCCTAGCTTGCCCACCTGCCCATGGGGAAACCAACGGGAAATTTTATTGATAATAATTACATGTACTATTACATAATAATGTTATATGGAATGATGGTATAATGGTGTCAAATATAATTCATTCTTTGTTAACATTTGGCTTTCAATGCCCTAACCCAGACATCCCCAACCTTTTTGTCATCAGGGGCCAGTTTTATAGAAGACAATTTTTCTAAGGATGGGAGCAGGATGGTTTGGGGATGATTCAAGTACATTACACTTATTGTGCACTTTATTTCTGTTATTACATCAGCTCCACCTCAGATCATTAAGCATTAGATGTCAGAGGTTGGGGTCCCTTGCCCTAACCCAAAGGTTAGCTAAAATGTTCTGATCACTTAAGGAGCTTTGCCAAACCCAGCTAACATCCCATACCAATCAAATTGGATTCTCTGGGGTTATGAGTCAGTGGGCAGTATTTGTGAAAATGGTTCTAGATTATTCCAATTTACAGCAAAGTTTGGGAACTGCTGCTGCTGCTGCTACTCAGTCACTTCAGTCGTGTCCAACTCTGTGCGACCCCATAGACAGCAGCCCACCAGGCTCCCCCATCCCTGGGATTCTCCAGGCAAGAACACTGGAGTGGGTTGCCATTTCCTTCTCCAATGTATGAAAGTGAAAAGTCAAAGTGAAGTCACTCAGTCGTGTCCGACTCCTCATGACCCCATAGACTGCAGCCTACCAGGCTCTTCCATTCATGGAATTCTCCAGGCAAGAATACAGGAGTGGAGTGCCATTGCCTTCTCGTTCCCTGAAGCCAAACAAGAGACATTAAAAACCCTGGGCAGACCAGCAGGAGCTAACTTAATGAGCTGAGAAAAGTCTCCACATT